>JACMZG010000032.1:7278854-7335625 GCA_018340805.1 Microvelia longipes | reverse complement strand
TATTCTCATTATACTTCATTTATTTTTAATTTTGATTGCTTTTTTTGCTTGCTTTTTTAGGCCTTCTTTATTGTTCTCTTGATTTGTCTTCTTTGATTGATTTTCTTGAATTGATTTTCTTATTGATTTGATATTGTTGCAATCTTGTTCTACCGATTGGATTGATACTTTGAGGATCTAAAATAACTTTAGTAATTTTACCATTTGTTAAAAATAGTTACATACTTATTAATTGTTTATACACTGTCGTCTCATCACGGGTTGAAAATATCGTTTAACTCTAGAATATCAGGCACTGTTGGTAAAGTCTAGCAAATATTATCATGAGGCTTTCTGTTGCCATCTTTGAAAACATCTAGTAGAATTGTCCATCTTTCTTGGATACGCTTGTCTTGCTAGGAAATCAACAATTGTTTGATTCTTAGATTTTTTGATAAATAACTAGGTATCTGAACGTTTTAAATTACGAAGTCCTTGATCCACGCTTGACTGGAAAAGATTTTGTTAATGATATCACAGTCCACGCAATGCTTGATATTTTGTGAATAATTTGTAAGTCGTCCCTTCTTCCGTAGCTGATGACTCAGTTTTCCATAAAAGTTAAGTCTTTTTTTAAAAGATATACGTTTTCCATAAACTAAAAAATTGCATTTCAAAATGAAGGATATTAACAGTTAAAAACAAAAATCTCAACAATTTAAAAATTCCAGCCAATTTTTCCAAAATATTGATTAATTATACTATCAACTGTTTCCTACTTTTAGCATTTTTTTGTTTAATTATAATCTATATCAATATCATTACGTTAAATAACTTTAAAATATACTATCATTTCCAAATAACAAAATTTTAAAAATATATTGGTATTAAAATTTTACTTTCCTTTAAAATATTTAAGCAATATAACTACATTTTTTGAAATATTTTTCTTACAAATACAACTAATTTAAAAATATATATAAATACTAATACAATTTAATTCAAAATTTATGCATACTTTTTACAAAATTTTACTTTTATTTAAACGTACCTTATATATCCATCAACATTTAGTTTTTTTTAATATTTTAATTATTATTTTAGTTTTATTACTAAGTAACTAATTTACCTGTTTTTAATTCTTAATTTAAAATGGCTAAACCTCAAAAAATTGAAGCTTGGTCTTTACCTCACAAAATTGTTAAAGTCTTTTTCTTAGTTTGCTTTCCTGATACAAATCATCAACAACAATACCTCACCTTTACTTAATCTCTTGGCCTTCAATTTATCAAACCATTTATATTTTTCATTTTATGTTGCAAAATTCTGATAGAGTTAATCCATGTTCCTCATCTGCTCCTCTATTGCAATATATTTTATGAAATTTCGATTTGAATAACTTTGATTTTAATAATTTACAACACAACAAGGTTTTCCCCGCTACCACTCGGTCCAACAATTGATAAACAGCATCATTTCTTAATTCATTGGTTTATCGTATCAATTTAATTATATTGTTTATATATATATATATATATATTCAAATTTACTCGTTTTAAAATGATTGCAAACATTAAATTACAAGGAAAAGTCGATCAATCAGTTATCAGTCATTGAAATTTCCATTGGAAACCAATCAAGTTGTGGAAAAATGTAAAAAGCATACTCTTGTTTTCTTTCAATCAGAAAATGCAGATAATGGGTTGTAAAAGACCATTGAATAAAAAAGATTTAAAGTATATTATCGAAACATTCAGCTTCAATCGGTACAGAGTTGTCGAATGTTTGGGATCAAGTTAATTTTATATGATTTTGCCAAAACATAAAATGCTGCTTGAACGGGAAATATTCCCAGGGTTACGTATATCGAAATATGATCCAATTTGTGTAATTTATTACAAGCGGGAAAGTTGTACTTGTTGGAATAAAAACTTTAAATATTAAATCATTGGTGGATTTTATATTAAAAGATTTTTAATTATTAACAATTTAAATTAAATTTGTTTAAATCTAGTGTTTGCAGTCTTTGCAAAATATTCAAAAATGGATGATGTAATCTTGTCTGAAAACAAAAAGAAATGTTGAAGAAATTGAAATTACAATCGAGATAATGTTATTGATGACGATGATGAATTCACAATTTCTTTTCGTGAAGTGGCATAATACTACAAATGTTCCGAAATTATTTCAACTGTAAATATTGTTTGACATTGAACTATGAAGTTACTTGACAAATGCAAAGTTGATATGGCCAACAATCTAGCAAAATGTTTAATGTTGAACCATCATCGATGCCATGGAGGAAATATCAAACAATGAAATAATACTGTACCGTCATAAATTGGAAGAAACTCTTCATCCGGACTTCATGCCCTTATTCAGATTCAATTCCTTGATAGTTTGGTCTTCCTCAGAAAGTTGATGTAATCCAAAAACTCAAATTTAATATCGGATATGTTGGAAATATGAAATTTCTAATGGATATCTGGTAAAGTTTCTAAACTTAATTTACCAACTGTAACAAATGAGTTTTATGAGAATGAAAAGGAAAGATTAATTATGAATTCAAAGGATTTTGAGTTATTCAGTCCAGAAAACAATTAACCAGATTCAAATGAATATGAAAACTAAGTGCTCTTTCAATTGCATTGAGAAAACACATGAATGAAAATTGAAAGAAATCATGAAACTCTAAGTAATTTATTTGATGTAATTAATTTAATTAATTTGTTGTTAGATGTAAATGTCATAGAACAATCATTGGATCATCAAATACGTTATAATTGAATAAATCTTTGTTTAATACTTGTGTGTGTTTTTATTATTATAAAAACTTATAACTATAAAAACTAACAAAATACATAAAAAGTAGTAAATAAGACAAAATATTTTATGGATGATATATTTATTCATGAAACAATTAGTTTTTTTGCATCTGATAATGTTTCTGATTCTCCACAGTTGGTTTTGCTAAATCTTCAAGTCTTTTTGTATCCAAATATTTCGACAGTAATCATTCTTTTCCCATTTTAACTTCATCTTTTGATTTAATAAATGTTGATTCTCTATTTCATGTTATCATTTACTCTACGAGAAATTCATTTATTGTCTTCAGTCATTGTCACTGATTTTTGTGTCAAGACACTATCAAGCATTGTTTGAAATTTACTGGATCCTAAATGAAAATTATTAATAAAGTAAATTAAAATATGAAAATTACTTGAAAGGCGTACATGATAGATTTCTTAAAGTTAACTATTTCGTATTGTAATAGTTAGTCGGCTTCTCACATTTGAATAATTGTTGAAGCATTATCTTTGGTTAATGTCAATGGAGTCATTCTAAAATTAATGAATAATGACTAAATTAACTGCTTTTATATGTTCTGAAACACGTGTGTGTACTAATATTGTAATTGATACAGTAAAACAATGTTTATTCTGAAACTTTCTATTAATTTAAAATTAATTAATTTAAATTATTTTTCAAATGCATTAAAAATGTTAATAAAAATTAATTTAAATTTAATTAATTCTATTGAATTAAAATATTAAATAGATTTCGTTTTTTTTAAAATTATGTTTGTAGTTTTTTTGCAAAAATATTCAATGTATCATCTTAAAGAAGGATTTCCTGTTACAGATGAATACTTAGAGATACTTGGAAGAGATGACATGAATGTTTGGTAAGATTTTAAATTTATTATCGATTTATTAATTTTATTCTAGATTATCTAAGAGATATATTAAAAAATATTTTCCAGATTTTGAGGAGAAATCGAAATCCTGGTCACAGAAGGAATATTGGGAGAATGTAACAAAGTTAACTAAACTGGACATGGAGAAATAATGATAGAGTTTACGACTTTTATGATGATGATTTGATTGCGGATATGATAAATGTTAGTTGCCGCTACGAATCGCTGAAAAAGATAAATCAAAGAAAATATGAAAGGAAATACAAGATTATAAACTTGAATCTGAATAAATTTAGCTTGAATTAGTTACTCTTTTTTCTTACTTTGTATTTTATTGTTAGCCACTACCCGGGATATCTCAATGTTTAATCTCTTATTGTGTACATATTATACTTGTTTTGTTTTGCCAATTTAACCTTTTATTTATGTGTTTTCATACTTTTAAATTAATAATTTTGGATTAGCATAAAATTCTAACTTAATAGATGTGTTTATTATAAATTTGTAAGAAACTTTATTTTTAAAATTTCTAATTTGATTGGTTTAAATTTATTGTTTGATTTAAAATTCAAGATTTAATAAATTTTATCAAATAATTTTTATTTATGTGTTTTCTCTTTTTAAATTATACATATTTTGCGATTGGCATAAAATTTTACATCATATAGATAGATAATGATTTTTTGAGTTACTTTTTAAAATTTCTATTTATTTAATTTATAATTCTTAATTAACTATTTTGGAATTTTTAAATTTTAAAGTCTCTTCAGAATAATTTATTTGTCATGTTTTTAGTATTATTCTAATCAGTAAAAAATTTCTCTTTAAAATGATGTATAAATCAATAAATTTGGTTTGAAAATTAAAAGAAATAATTTTTTATTCATGTCATTAAGCATCCTCGGGAGAGCCTCCGTGAGAACTGCGAATACGTACTTTGACACTTAATATAATGAGTTTTGTATTTGATGTGCATATATTCTCATAGATGTGGATGTGTATACACATGATATATGTCTGAATCTTGTACATTATTGTTACTGATTTATATGTGCTCAAAGTGGGGTACTTTTGTGATTTTTATAACTTGTATTGGATTTTGCCACTCTCCCATAAGGTTTGACGATTTTAGGTTTAAATATTCGATCAGCGCAAATTCTCTATCGAATAGTACCTTATCCGAGAAAATTCGAGAAACTTTTTATTTTTCGAAAGATTTTTATCATGATAGAAATGATCCCATGAATTCCGGTCGATTGATAGAAAAAAAATCAGTATCAAATTAGCTCATTAACATAATTATTACATGGGGGGAGGTCTTTACGTCATGGTGCAGTGCTGTCACATCCACTACTGTTACATATTCTTCAATAACATCAAATACGATCGACTACTAATCGAAATCACAGTACTATAAATATTACTTAAAGCAAGCATGGGGTATACGTTTATCATGGCGATCAAAATGGCGACCAATTAGAAATGATCATACAAATAGATAAAAAAGTAATCAAAATGACAAGAATTAATAGTTAAATTATTTTAAAAATTTCATTTAATAAAGAATCTATGAAAATTTTTTAATAACAATTTTGATCGAAGCTTTCTATTAAATAAAAATCTTCCAGTTGCGATCAAATGGTTAAGTCCAACAATTATTTCTCGGCCGTAATTGTAATTGTAAAATATTTCGTTTAAATACTCGTTTCATACAGACGGACTAACATTTAGTACTGAGCGCAGTACGATCTATAAAACAGGTACATTGATTTTTTAAAAAACAAATTTTTTATTTAAAAATAATAAATATTGGATTTGAAATACTATTACAATTAACGGCAAACAAACAATAACTCAATAAAAAAATAATTCACGACGAAATCAGTAATTGTGACCGAACAAAATTTCGTTCAGTAAAGAAAATCTCCAACAAACGACAGTTTATTGGCTTTTCTACAAACACAAACAATCATTATTGAATATTATATTCATTTTTGTGATCCGCCATTTTTTGGCGTACAACCAAATCATCGTACACAGTTTTTATATATTCATCATCAATTTTGGTTCGGTTGCGATTCATCACGAAAGATTATATCGTCCTGCAAGGCTCCATCTTCGCCCTTTTAATGGCAACCATATTTTTTCTTCATCTGATATTTACACCATAGTTTTTAATACTTGCCAACTCTTTATCTGATTGTTTGATGTAGGAGTAATTTAAAGGGACTCTGATTATGAAGAATTTTAAACTTCTTTCACTTTATCTTTTTTATCTTCTTTTTATTTGTGAATATTTGTATGGAGCCTCAGTTCGATTAGGTTGGAAGTACGCTACATCCTTTTCCATCTGGCTAACAGCACTTTCCAGTTGGCAAAATAAATGGTAACACGGAATTAATAATATTAGAATACTAATTGATAAATGAGTGAAGTGGAAACATTCTAAACAATTCATTTTGATGTTAATATTATCGTTTAACCTATAGTAATATATTTACGCGCTTTTTATTTTGTTTTTATCGCTATTCTTGTGCTTTGATTCGTGAAGTGTATATTAGTGATATGAAATTGCTCATTCTCAATGAGCAACAATGTTTATATTATTTAGCTCTACAAATTGAAAACTTCCAGGCGGTAAAAAATTGACTATCAATTTATTTGCCTATCGTCATGGTCAACAAATTACATAAATGTTAAGAGAATTGTAATGTTAAAAATGCTAATTTTTGAGCTCGATAAACCCTTTGGTCGATCACTTCGGCATTCGACGAAGAACGCTTTAAATGCTTTTAAGGAAGATGGCCCGGTAAATCCCAAAGAATGCGCCGAGTTTATAAGCTGTACAACCAACAAATAATCTAGACAAAAAACACTAGCTTAACATCAAAAAATCGTCTCAAATTGCTAAGATATTCGCTGACACTGGGCTACATTCTGCACAAAAACGAATTCGTACAGAATCTCTACTATTCAGCCATAGAGTTGAAAGAACGTGAGTAATTAAGGGAGTCACGCATAAGCAAGAGTAAAAGACATTCATTTAAAGAAAAGAATGATGTATTCTGATAGGAATGGTTAGAATAAGTTACTGAGACAAAATAAGACAATAATCAATGAGCATATGCAACCTTAGGCTTTTCAACTGAGAAAAAGTATCAATTTTCCATGTCATCTTCTTCTCGAAAACACACCTGCAATAATTCTCGTCAAAAGTTCGAATGAAAGATTTCTTCATCATCTGTTGTACTTCCGGACCTGGCCCCTTCTGACTTCCACCTATACTGATCGCTATCCAACCTAATAAAGGTATAACCTTCAAAAATTGGACGAACAATTTCTATGAAACGTAATCGCATCAACAAATTGGTCGAGAGGTGGGTAGTAAGTCTTGATCAATTATGAGACTACATTTCTAAGTTGTTTAATTATAAAAACGGATATTATTTTTCTAAAAACTTTAATGAAAAAATCACGAAACTTATTTCCCAACGTATATGTTGTGTAAATTACATGAACGATGATTTTGAACTAATGAATTATTCGAGTATCGTGTCAAGAAAAGAGTAATTTAATCCAATTAGAAAGTCATCATTTCACGGACTTTGATCACTTTGCCTAACTTGAATATAAACATTCGTTTGATGGTGGGTTTATATTTATACAAACAGTTCTGACGACTATTTCAATTAAAATTGTCAACATAGGTGAATCCAATAGCGTGATAGTAACTGATTTATTAATAAATAGTGAAACGAAAATGGCTAAGTATTAATGACGAATACAACTACTAAAAATTTATCAGGTCAATTATAAACGTCAGAAAGCCCGATGCCATAGTAACAATGAATGAAATAAATCTACGCTAAAAATTGCAAAACTTGATTGCATGTGTTTGTCCCTCACTCAGAAACTATTAGAGAACCATGAAAATTTTGTTGAATTGAAATGTTTAACGATAAACTATCTACATTTTTGATGTTGGTGATTGCGACAACATTCGACACCTTAACTAGAATCCTCATGAAGTCACTCTCATTTGGTTTTGGATGAAACGTTACAAATTATTGCAGCAAAAACATATTTCTTGACATTTCCAAATTTATCGTTCCAGGGACTCAGTTTGGTTACCATTAATACGGATCGGATCAAGTGAGATCAATCATATGATTATTGATCTACACAAAATTATTGTATTTCTTCGATATTATTTTACTATTAAAATAGAAGAGCATGCATTAAAAACAGATCGAGTTTGCCATAGCCCCACAAACCACATCAAACAACCCACACTCTCTCTCACCAGAAAGCGCAATCATAGAAAAGAAAGAGAAAATAAATAATGTATCATTGTGGATGACTGAATCATCATCACCATCATCATGATCACCAATCTGATCTGATCTGATCACTATCATGATCGGATCAAGATTCGAGGCTTGCAACACGAGAATGACATCATTGAAGCAGGTAGAACGACTGGGAGAAGTCCCCCTCACACAAGTAAGGAACACGGCTCCATCGGAGCAACTGATAACCGGCAGGCTCGATCACTCACGCACAAATGATTGAACTGGACCTCCCAAATGGTGTGGATGCCAACAGCATCTGCTCAGAGGGCTTTGTGATCGGCATTATTGGAATAATCAATAATCACTCTATCCAATCAAATGGACTCTACTTTCCACATATTGTCGGATCGGGAACACCAGGCCCAGCAACAACAGGCCGTGTTGGGGCGCAAATTTCTTCTTGATATCATTCAGCATTGTAATGGGCGACGATCACAACGATCCAATAGATTCAAAACAAGTGATCAGATCGAATTGATCGGGTGATCTGTCCAGGAGTCCACTTCGAGTAATCTGGGGAGGGACAAATTAGTATTAGTATTGATGAGATGAGATGAGTAGAGTGGAGAGGAGAGAGAGAGGAGAGAGAGGAGGAGAGAGAGGAGGAGAGAGAGAGGAGGAGAGAGAGAAGACAGAGAGAGAGGAGGAGAGGAGAGGAGAGAGGAGAGGAGAGAGAGAGGAGAGAGAGAGGAGAGAGGAGAGGAGAGAGAGGAGGAGAGTAGAGGAGAGGGAGAGGAGAGAGAGAGGAGAGAGAGAGGAGAGAGAGGAGAGGAGAGAGAGAGAGGAGAGGAGGAGAGAGGAGAGGGAGAGAGAAGGAGAGAGAGGAGGAGAAGAGAGGAGAGAGAGAGAGGAGAGAGGAAGGAGAGGGAGGGAGAGAGAAGGGAGAGGAGAAAGGGAGAGAGGAGAGAGAGGAGAGAGGAGAGAGGAGGAGAGAGGAGAGGAGGAGAGGAAGAGGAGAGAGGAGGAGAGAGGAGGAGAAGGAGAGAGAGGGAAGGAGAGAGGAGGAGAGGAGGAGAGAGAGAGAGGAGAAGAGGAGGAGAGAGGAGGAGAAGAGAGAGGAGAAGAGGAGAGAGAGGAGGAGAAGGAGAGAGGGGAGAGAGAGGAGAAGAGAGAGAGAGAGAGAGAGAGAGAGGAGAGAGAGAGAGAGAGGAGAGAGAGAGAGAGAGGAGGAGAGAGAGAGAGAGGAGAAGAGAGGAGAGAGGGACAGGAGAGAGAGAGGAGAGAGAGAGAGAGGAGAGAAGAGGAGAAGAGAGGAGGAGAGAGAGAGGAGGGAGAGAGAGGAGAGAGAGGAGAGGAGAGAGGGGGAGAGGGAGGGGGGATGAGAGGAAGAGAGAGGAAGGAGAGAGAAGAGAGAGAGAGAGGAGAGAGAGGAGAGAGAAGGAGAAGGAGAGAGAGAGGAGAGAGAGAGAGAGAGGAGAGAGAGGAGAAGGAGAGAGGAGGAGAGAGAGAGAGAGAGAGGAGAGAGAGGAGAGAGAGGAGAAGGAGAGAGGAGAGAGAGGAGAGAGAGAGAGGAGAGAGAGAGGAGAGAGGAGGAGGAGAGAGAGGAGAAGGAGAGAGAGGAGAAGAGAGGAGAGGAGAGAGGAGAGGGAGAGAGAGAGAGGAGAGAGAGGAGAAGAGAGAGAGAGAGAGAGAGAGGAGGAGAGAGAGGAGAGAGGAGAGAGAGAGGAGAGAGAGAGGAGAGAGAGGAGAAGAGAGAGAGAGAGAGAGAGAGAGGAGGAGAGAGAGAGAGAGAGGAGAGAGAGGAGAGGAGGAGAGAGAGAGGAGAGAGGAGGAGAGAGAGGAGAGAGAGGAGAGAGGAGAGAGAGAGGAGAGAGAGAGAGAGAGGAGGAGAGAGAGAGAGAGAGAGAGAGAGAGAGAGAGAGGAGAGAGAGAGAGAGAGAGAGAGAGAGAGAGAGAGAGAGAGAGAGAGAGAGAGAGAGAGGAGAGAGAGAGAGAGAGAGAGAGAGAGGAGAGAGAGAGAGAGAGAGAGGGAGAGAGAGAGGAGAGGAGAGAGAGAGAGAGAGAGAGAGAGGAGGAGAGAGGAGAGAGAGGAGAGGAGAGGAGAGAGAGAGAGAGGAGAGGAGAGAGTATCCGAGATATTTACTTGGTGAGATACGAGAGATACGATAAGTAATGGTGTTTTAGGAGTCTATGGATTTCACTGTTCAGTAAAAAACTTTAAAAGTTATTTTAGATGGATTGACATAAAGATTTACTTGTCTACACCAGTTTTCTAACTTTGTTATTGATTTACATAACTTCTAGAGCTGTGTTTTTATATTTCCCTAAAATGATCACTATTATGTCACCAGCATAACTCGTCATAGTAAAGAAGTCGTACTTTTTCGAGTAGTTAATGTTTCATCTTTAACAAAACTGCACAAAAGAGGTGAAAACCTTCCTCCTTTGAGTGCAACCCTTCTCGTGTCGAGCTTGAGATGTTGAAAACCCTCTCTTTGAGTGCAACTCTCGTGACTCGAGCTTGAGATGTTGAAAACCCTCCTCCTTTGAGTGCAACCTCTCGTGACTCGAGTTGAGAGTTGAAAAACCTCTCCTTGAGGGCAACCTCTCATGATCGAGCTTGAGATGTTGAAACCTCCTCCTTTGAGTGCAAACTTCGAGGCTTGAGATGTTGAAAACCTCCTCCTTTGGGGGCAACCTCTCGTAACTCGAGCTTGAGATGTTGAGATGCTTCAACAGCTTCTCCAGCAACACATGCCTTCATCTTTTTTTCCTGAAGTAATTTCCAAGTAAAATAAGATAGTTTGCCTTGGAGGCCTTGATTCTTATGTTATCTTATTATAGTTTCTACTGAGTTATGAAATACTTTTCCAATGTCTAGAAAAGCTCCAAGCAAATCCATGTTAGCGAAGCTGTTTCAATCCAAAATGATGCTAACGAAGTTGTTATCTTCCCCTTTGAACAATATTTGACATGTGTAAATGACACGTTGGCATATTTATGTATAATTGAATTATTTCCTTGTTCACAGGCACCAGATGAGGAAGCCAATAGGAAATGGGCCGAAGTCGGGGTCGAAGCTAAAATTGAAAATAATTATCAGACTTTATGAGACTAAAGTTAATTTCTAAGTTTGATTGATAGTTCCGCTGAGAACAGACTTTTTCTTAGCTACACTATTTTTAACGCGACCCCCCCCCCCTCACCAGAAGCAAACTGTTCTATCATTATACTTGTGTATTACATTCATTACTGTAACAACTCAAATATAAACAATTTTAAAACGTGTTTCCCTAAAGTCACACCTTCTACGGCAGTGCTTTCCCACAACGAATTAATGGCGGGAACTAATCAGAGCACAAATATCTCCCGCTATCCGTGCGTCGAAAAATACTACGCAGACACCAGAGATACAGAATACACCACTTGGAGTCATATGGTAGAGTCTTAGAATAATACTAATATAGAAGGAGCATATGACTGTAAACACAATGTAATTCTACTGATAACACGAAAGCCGGTTGACTGGTGGTCATTAGTAGGAGTACCACCCTAACAACAAAACATTATTTTAAATATGTGTCATAAATATCTATTAATGAAGAAAGATCGTAAAGAACAAATATAATAACTTAAACACCTGCTGAGTATTTAATAAACGGCCTTAGATGCCAAAAGGATAGCGGAATACAAGATCTACATTTAGTTGACGAGGACTACTTTCAATAAATTTTAATAAAAACGTTAAACTACAATTTACGATGCTTAAAATATTGTAATGCACCGATATTTATATTAGTATTTTATGAATAATTATTCAATAATTAATAATAGAACATAATAATTCAGCATCCGGAAGTATTGCCAATTTTTTTATAAGAAAATTGTATATTGTTAGGGTGGCAGCATTACTTAAGACCACCAATGAACCGCATTTCGTGTTATCAGTAGTGCTCCTTCTATATATAGTATTATTCTAAGGGTAGAGTTATGGATAAAATCTATAGATCAATATCTATGGGAGATGGCAAAATAAATATGGCCTGCTCTAGTTTAACTATCACTCTCACTATCACCTTCTCAGTAATCAGTTTCTTTTCTCTTTATTTGTTGATTATTAGGGTTACATGAGGCAGACCCAATAAATCTTTACAATAAGATCATTACGAATAGGTTGTTCTCAAGTTATATCCGCAACGTATAATTTATATTTTCTTTTCTATTTGTATTAAATTGTAAGTTCCTCAACTTAGCAACGTTTTTTTTATTATTTTACGAAATTTCTTACTTTAAGAACAAAGAAGTTTAATTTTAATTTTTTGACCTTGATTATTTAACACACACACACACATAATATATTGTATATACATTTATTGTAAAACATTAATAATAATCTAATTTAAGTTTATATAATAAGTAAGAACTCCTACTACTTTTAGTTTTAAATACTAATTTAAATATTATATTAATTATAATGTAATTAAAATATAATAAAGAAATTTAAGTGTCATCTATTGTTATTATTTACCATCAAGGGTCTCAGCAGAGGGGGTCAGCAGGGGGGGTTAACTTAAATGAGGAAAAGTTTGGATTCGATTATCGCAAGCTACTAAAAATAGCGCTGCGGCGGACCGGTGCGGACAACTCATGAACTAGCCCCAATAGCTTTCCAAAAATGACTGATTATATTTTTATATTAAAATTTATAAATACCATGGCAATTCTTGGTTATGACAGCTACATTTATTATAAAATTATTGTTTTCTGTATTTATTTTTCACAAAAACGGTTCGCCGTTGCATGTTCTGTATTTCAAAAATTCAGAAACTAAAAGTAAATAGAAGCTTTTTTAAAACTTCCAGAGAACGCTACTGATGGCAGATAACTGTAAATTTAATTTAATTAATTGATTGATTTAGTCGATTTTAGCAGGTAATTACATTAAATTACATGTGCGCATCTTGCCGATGTAATTAAAATACAGGCTGCATTAAATGCCGAAATCTATCTTCTACCACGTGTAAACTTTAGCCACTATTCCATTATTACCTGATTGAATCGATTAAATTAATAAATTACTTGAATGAAAAACTTAAAAATAATCAGAAGTGTTCTGTGTAAGATTAAAGTGGTAGGGTTAGTTAGAAGTATAACTATACAAAGTATACAAATTAAATTTCAAACTGACTGTGGGCAAAAAGCGGGAAATCAAGACACGCCCACTCAATTGAAAGGTAGGTCCCTCGCTGCGCTAGTGTCGACCGGAATCCAATTTTTTCCACCATTGAGTCGACAGTCTTACTGTTTAAGTATCTATAGTCTCTGATCTACAGTAATAAGGCTGTTACGATCCCTATCATTCCTTTGGAAGGAGCCAATCCCACAGTATGAAGATGATTTTTTCAAATAGTAAGTTTTAAAAATGAAAATAGTGGAAAATTTAGCCGCGTATTTTACCACAAAATGAAAAGAAGAAATCACTCCTAAAGAACAAAAAACATTAAAAAATAATTATAAAATAATAATAATTAATAATTTCAGTGAATTTAATCCACAAATTAACAGTGGTAACCTGTCTGGAAGCACCGCATTCGACTTTTCTCTGGTTCCTGCTACAAGTCATGTTTTAAACATTCAATCTTTTAGAATAAGCTAACAGTAAAGACTCATGAACGATTTTATTAAATTCAGATCAGAGCCCCAAACGACCTAAAATTCTAGCGCGGTGTTCCGCATGTCAGGAAAATTACCTTTGGAATGCATGTTTCCGTGCTGACACATGTGTGCTTCAGTTGAGTTATGAGCACTACTAGTAATCATAATAATGCTGTTGGTTATAAAAAACTTTGCTCAGACGGAGCTCCTTTGTAGGAAAAAGACAGAGCTCTTGTAGGAATAAAGACGGAGCTCCTTAAATAAAGACGGAGCTCCTTTGTAGGAATAAAGACGGAGTCTTTTTTAGAAAAAAGACGGAGAGGAAAACAGACGAGCTCCTTTGTAGGAAATAAAGACGGAGCTCCTTTGTAGGAAATAAAGACGGAGCTCCTTTGTAAAAATAGCGGCTCTTTGTAGGAAATAAAGACGGAGCTTTTTGTAGGAAATAAGACGGAGCTCCTTTGTAGGAAATAAAGGACGGAGCTCTTTTGTAGGAAAATAAAGACGGAGCTCCTTTGTAGGAAAACAGACAGAGCTTCTTTGTAGGAAATAAAGACGGAGCTCCTTTGTAGGAATAAAGACGGAGCTCCTTTGTAGGAAAACAGACAGAGCTCCTTTGTAGGAAATAGACGGAGTCTTTGTTAGGAAATAAAGACGGAGCTCCTTTGTAAAATAAAGACGGAGCTAGACGGAGCTCTTTTGTAGGAAATAAAGGCGGTCCTTTGTAGAAATAAGACGGGCTCCTTTGTAGGAAATAAAGACGGAGCTCCTTTGTTAGGAAATAAAGACGGAGCTCTTTTTTAGAAAAAAAGACGGAGTCCTTTGTAGAAATATAAGACGGAGCTCTTTTGTAGGAAATAAAGACGGGCTCTTTGTAGGAAATAAGCTCAGTGGTAGAGCGCTCGCCTTTCGACCTGGAGGTCGAGGGTTCAAATCCAGCCGGGGGAGGACCTCAATATGAGGTTATCCTTGTACCGTACACTCGGGAGGTCTTGAATTCAAGGCCGGCCACCAGCCAGGGTTTTACGTGGTTTCCTTGGCTACTAATACGCAATGCGGGTTGGATCTAGTTTCATCTGAGACAAGTCTGGATCCACGTTTCGTTGTCTCCAGCTCACGAAAGTTATGTTCTGCGGCCTGGGGGATATGAAGGTCGGAAAGATATACTGAGCCTTTGTATGTCCGAAACTTAGTCAGTGAAAGTGATGGCGGCGACACGGTAACGTAAGTGACTAGGACAAAGTGCTCGGTTCTTGAAGACAGACGTCTCCTAATTGCACTGCGGAGCTTTGACTTTTCAGGTCAGGCTATAGAATGAGTTTGTGCACGCTGACATCTGGGTGCTAGAGTCTTTGTCGGGTGGCGCTGGACTGGCCAGAGCGGTGAGCCTAGCTAGAGTCTGGTGATGCTAGTGAACTGTGGGGATTGGTAAAACTGGAAGTACGAGGTCAAGTGAGACTAATGTGATCAGAGGAGCTAGTAAGACTAGATGAAACAAGCACACAGTGAAACTAGTAGTCGGCGCTAGCCAGAGCGGTGAGCCTAGCCAGAGTCTTAGCTGTCTAGATGAACTAGGCACACTGTGAACTAGTCGCAGATACTAGCCAGAGCAGTGAGTTTGGATAGAGTCTGGTTGTGCTAGATGAACTAGACACACTGTGAACCGGTTACATGTGCTACCATGTACGGAGGGGTGCTTCCTGGATGATTGGATGTGTGTACAACTCAGGGGTTAATGTTGAGTGAGGGGGAAACGCTAAATGACCTACGGGTTAAAGCATTAAAAAAATAATAATAATAATAATATAAACATTTCACCCATTAAAATACTTGGAGTGTCCCTTGATAGCACACTTAACTGGAAAGCTCATGTTAATGAGTTAGGAAGTAAACTTTTATCTATTTTATTTCTGCTGCGTAAACTTAGTTTAACTTTAGATATTGATACCATGAAGCTTGCTTACTATGCGCATTTTCATTCACGTATGCTGTATTGTATTAAAGAATGGGGAGCAGCCCCGTAGCAACAGTATTTTTTTTTGCAAAAAGCTATTCGTATCATGAATAATGCTAAACATGCACTCTAAGTGCAAACAATATTTTATTTTAATTTTTCATTCAGCCTATATTTTTCATTGTTGTTGTCGTTAAAGCAAAGTATGATGAGGGGAGTTCAATTATATTAAGAACCACAATTATGGCACTGATATATTGCTAACATCAATTCCCACTTGTAGCTCAACAAATTACATCAGTCCCAAATTTTAATGGAATAATGTGCTTTAATAAATTACGCTTCAATAGTTGAACTTCCACCCAATCTTTCAAAAAAAGCATTAAAACATTGTTGCTTGAGAAAGCCTACTATAATGTTAACGAATTTTTTAACTGATAAACTTAGTATTCCCACCTTAAATGTTTGTGTTCCCATGTATTGTTATGATTTTTTTTTGTTTTTATTTTTAATCAAGTTTGTTATTCAAGTTATGCTGTCTATGTTTATGCAGTTTGTGTAATAATTTACAATGCATTGCTTTTTTCATTTCATTGTAAAATGTTGAGAATTGAGAATCTTTGTATAAATTAACCTCAAGTATGTAAATAAAATAATTAAAATAACTAGGAAGAGTTGATACTATAAGTCACTTCCAGGCTGGGGCTTTTTCAGTCATTTTCGAAACAATTTTGCTAATTTTCATTTTGACTTCACGAGTTAAATTCCTCTGTCTGACCGGCCCCATGTTGGTCCGAGTGCTTGTGCCCTTCTAGATTTATCAGGTCACACCATTGGGGCTTGACCTGCTAATTTGCAGTGGCCCATGGGACAGTAACTAAATGCTGCAGAAACTGATAACGATTACCTATCCAACTACTGACCAAACCCAAACATATATATGTTTGCCCTATCAGTGACTTTTACGAATAGTAGAGGGGGTTGGAAGCTCTCTATACAACGTGCATAAGCTCGTCCTAGCCCAGTATTAATCCTCCATCCGAACATCACACTACAGTTCCTTACACATCCGCTAACACACGTAATAAACTTCGCATCTCCACATTGATACCACAATAACATCAAAAACAACAAATATTAATAATATATAATAAAAAAAGCAACAGCAAAAAATAGTAGTTTTTTGTGTATTTGCGAAAATTTAAAATAAAAAACACAATTATTTGTTATATAATACAAGTTTTAATATTTCAGATATATACTTATAATATTATTAAAAAATAATTGTTAATTTATAAATAAAACATAATTTTAAAAGACTTTTATTTTTTATTATAATTTAATTAATATTTTAACTATTAAATTTATTTTTCTTTCATAATTAAATTAATTAAATACAGCTTAAAATTTAATAATTTTATTTTTTATAATTTTATATGATTGGCAAAGAGTCTTCTTTTTAGTTAAAGTGAGTATATTATTGTTACTTTGTTTAGTTGAATATCATGTCCAATGTACCTGGGTACGAGGTACCTCGGACCGTAAGGCATTTTCTTTACTTGCTCCGCAGTTAAGGCTGACCCACCAGAACCTTTTACCAATCACCCACATTGCTCTGAAATTGCTATTTATTCAAGTCTGACTGACTTAAAACAGTGCTGCTGAGCATATGGTGCTGACGAGTGTCAGTTTCCGACATCATACTTAAAATCTTACTTTAACTCTCCATTGAAATAAATCCATTGCTGACGATGCTAGAAATATTATGTTGCATTCCAATTGGCTTCCACTAAATTCGATATTCTGTGATTCCAAATGTTGCCATTCTGATAAAAAATTTAGCCGTAATCTGGGGAATCAAATTGAATTTCCGTGTGATAAAACAGAGCTGTGTGACGTCACGAGGTCAGTGCGTAAACATAAAGTTTACGTATTCAGAACCTTTAGAGTCAGAAGGATAAGCGAAATCGATCCCTCCCTCTCCTCTATTTCCGTCATCCGAACAACCACATCAGCGTTTTTTTTTTTTTTTTAAATCGGTTGTAACAAGAAAAGATTACGAAGAGACAACCACAGGCTAATGTAAAAAGTAAATACCAATTAAAATCAAAAATAAACATTTCAATTTTTGAGTGGAAATGTTAGTGATTGCGCAAAAGGTAAAATGTTTATGATGTTAGGGTGATGAAAAGGAAGCAGAACTCATTGATAAGAAATTACTCTAAGGGGCAGAACTGACTTAAAGGTTCCCCAAGCCTATTTAAGGGTTCCTAGAAAGCTTATAATTCAAAGGATCTCCAAAAAAGTCTTGAGGGCTCTCTAAGAAAGCTTTAAGGTTTGTCTCCCTAAGAAAGCCTTAAGGATTTTATCTGGAGTAGGTAAGATTTAGGTTAAAACAGATTTTTAACACGAGTCTTTAATGTATAAAGTTTTAAACGGCTCCTTGCTTGTCTCGTAGAGATTCTAGACTCGACTTGCTTGTCTCGTAGAGATTCTAGACTCGACCTTTGCTTGTCTCGTGAGATTCTTCGACTTGCTTGTCCGTAGAGATTCTAGACTCGATTGCTTGCCTCGTAGGATTCTAGACTCGACTTGCTTGTCTCGTAGAGATTCTAGACTCGACTTGCTTGTCTCGTAGAGATTCTAGACTCGACTTGCTTATCTGTAGAGATTCTAGACTCGCCCTCAACTTTATTTCGTACATTTACATACCGGTTTCATAACCAAGCCAACATAATTATTAGAATAAATTTAATTACTTTAATATATGAATAATAATTATTATTAAAATTTAGAAAACGTAGTTTTAAATTATTACCATAAATAAGAATTTTAATGAGGGAGAGTTACTTGGCTAAAAGTGTGACCTTTCAAACCAGTGCAATTTACTCGGAGACATTTGTATAATGATATGGTTTATGGAACCAATTAACCTCCACCACCGGTGCAAAGAGCGGTGCACCGCTCTTTAAGCTTTGAAAATTCCTTTTAATAATTTCCAAGAAAATTTTATCTGAGTTTAAAATATGGATATTTAACATCTGAACATGTGTATTTGTTTCTCTATATATTGCTTAGAACCTGGGATTTCCTATATTTTAAATGAAGGGGCATCAGGGGCAACCTCTAACCATAATAATCTTAAAGTAGTAAGAATGATTTGTAAAATATCCTTATTTTTGTTAGAATAATATTTTATAAAGAAAAATATACAATTTTATTTTAATTTAAGTCAATTCCCAAGAAACGTGCCGTAGTTTCATATGGTAAAAAATCGGGTATGGGGTACTTCGTAATGTTTCCCCACATTGGATTCGTTACGCTCATCTTCACTACTTCGCACTCGCTTTGCTCGTCCTCAGATAGTAAGTACGTTAGTTTTATTCCCAGCGGTCACCCGTCCAGGCACTGATTTAGCTTGATGCTTGTTAACTTTTATGATCCTGCAAAACCCGTAGGTCAAATTGATTCGAAATTTAGTATACTCATTGGTTATAATATCGTTCAATACATGCATATAGATACATATTGTTAATGCTTGTGTTTCCAGGTGATAATATCGTTCAATACATGCATATAGAAAGGATTGTTATTGTTCTTATCACAACTGTCCAGTTATCTCGAACCAGCAGCATTCAACAGGTAGGATTTCTTTGTTTACATATAATCATTGATAGTATTTTTCAATTTAAAAACCCACAAAATGAATTATTCAAGGACTATAATAGAATGTCTCTCATATTCATGATGAATGTGCGGGGCATTCTATTTTAACCTATTGGGTAAACTAGAGGGCCTGCATATACAGGCACTCTAGGGTAAACTAAGGCCTGGATATACAGGCACTCTAGGGTAAACCGAGTAACTTTAATAATAGCTAAGACTTTTAGTTCTTTATTATTGTTTGTTAATTTTTCTTTTATTCAATTTTATTCTTAAAAATTTGTATAAGTCATAAGCAATAAATAATATAGCAGCAATAAACTTGTACATAAAGCAGGAGGCACTTGTAAGTTATTTGGTGACATTGTATCAAAGGCTTTGTATTAGTGAGGGAGACTGGTCTGTATTTGTTCACGGCGGTCATTACCTTACATTTCATAGAGCGGGCTTATTATTGCTTCTTTCAAAGAGTCAGGTTAACAACTAGTTGACATATGTAATTGGTTTTTGCTAATTTTTCATATCATACATACATATTTCTCATACTGCTTATTACGTAAAGATTTACACTTATATTAAATTTCAACTCAAATAGATTATTTTCCGTTTTTATCTATTTTTTAAAAAAACGTACTAAGTCATATGATAAAAATTTAACTACAGCTGATATTGTATAATCCATCCGATCGCATAACTTTTCCGCGTTTTATGATTTTTCTAAATTTATGTTAAGTCATTATTGGGGTTTAATGATTTCATAAAAATCCAGATAGCACAACTAAACTTATAGACTGATTTTTGTACTAAGTTCCAACTCTCTAGCATAAATACACTGGGAGCTACGACAATAACAGACACACACATACACAAACAGACAACTTAGTGAAAACATATTAGAAGGTGTTAAACCTTTAAAAACACCAGAAACGGATAATTCCCGTGTCATCCCGGGAAAACGCAATACTTTTCCTATATACCCGCGGTATACCTGCATGTGTGGTTTCGTCCGTAAATCTCGGGCTTTAGACTCCATATTCAGGAATATTATTAATCCAAATTATGAACAGCAGGGGTCCAAGTACAGAGCCCTGAGACACTTCGTGTTTTTGTACCAAGTTTCCATTTTCTAGTTTAAACAAAGTGAGTGTCAAAGTTATAAGAAACACACACGTACACTCTCACACACACATTCACTCCTATACTGTGCCACATAGAGACAGAATCCGGGGTTCACAGCCCGGGCTATGCTCTCAGTTTTTATGAACAGAATTTGATGTAAAAAGATTTCGCCAACTTTAGCTTTACTTTGAGTATAGTAGATGTGACCCACCCGAGGTGGTTCTCGCAGGGCGGATACCCTGAAGGGCCGAAAGGCCCTAAAACAGGCATTATCATTATTATTATTATTATATATAGAGACAGAAAACATGGTAGAACCACTGAGGAGCTTAAAACACCTGAAACGGATTAATCACCTGTATTCTCGGTTTATGATATTTACTGCAATTACAATACTTTAACTATATAATGATAAAAAGTGAAGTAAATGTAGTTTGAGACGATACATATTTAGCTACATATCTCAGGTCCGGCTCAAGTTGTGATAAAATGGATACACTACACACCTCTCTCCGAGGTCACGTCTTATCAGTACCCTTACCCACCTTACCTTCCTCAAAAATTCCATTCTCAAAAATATTTCTTCGCAAAAAATTTAAATAAAGAGAAGATAATAAACATCTTGTAACAAGTTCAATAACCTCCCTTTTTTGCGAATTTCCTCTTGGAAATATTCGCTAATGAAGTGGATGGCATAGTGAGAGTTGGGTTTGAGTGTATGTTAGAAATCTGTTTAAAGGGTCCCTCACAGGTTTCGGATTCGCTCTGCGTGCCTCAGGCAGCCGTTTCATCCCTAGCCCCCCCCCCCCTCCCTGATTGAAACTCGTGACACTACAAAACTTGCAGATATGTCTACAAGCTGCATTGAAAAACTAAAGCTTAATTATTACATTAAATCATACCCGTCACCACTTCTTTAAGATTATTTGTCGATTTTTTTAAGCAGGTATTTATACAATGTCATGCTGGACTAATGCTGATATAGGATGAATTTCGGCTTATATGTGGCCTAATATATGACTACATTCGTGCTAAGTGTCATCTGCATTGAAAGTTTTTTTGCGTTTCATAAGTTCTCAAATTTGTACCAAGTCATTATGCCGGTTATTAAAGAATTATTATCCTGTTACCAAATTTCAGATCTCTAGTTGAAACCAATTAAAAGTTACGACAGTAACAGAAAGACAAACACACGCACAGATATCAAAATTTTAAATGCTAAAAATTAATTCTGACTTAACAGAAACGATAAAGGCAATCAGTTTGATTAAATCAACATTTTAAAACTTTATTTTAACAAGATTTCAAGTCTCAAAATAAAAAGACATTATAAATTAGAAAAAAAATTGTTTAAATGCATGTAGTAAGTACATTAGTGAAACATGCGAAAATATACGGGCCATCAGTAGGGAAACTACTGGAGAGAAAGAGAAAAAAAAACACTCACACACACATTTATATATACTATATATATATATATACATATATATTAAATATATTATATATATATATTATTAATATATTATATATATATATATATATATATATATATTTATATATTTATATATATATATTATATAATATATATATATTATATATATATATATATATATATGAGTAAGCTGATGTTGTTATCCACAACAACACGATACAGATCATAACTAGATCAGTAATACTTCGATTGGTCAATTTTTCGAAGACAAAAGCTCATTAGCGCAAACAATGATTCCTTATAGTAGCTAAAAAATTATAAGCATAAGGTTATCTTTACAGTAGCGCAAACAATGGTTCCTTACAGTAGCTAAAAAAAAATATTAGCATAAGATTACCTTTACAGTAGCGCAAACAGAGCTGATAGTGTCACAGGTCAGTATAATAACTGAAGCCTTCACAACCTAAAACACAGTTACGGCTATAATGCATATAAACGATAAAATTGAACAAAAAATGGAGAAGAAAATTCGCCTGGCTTGAGCAGCCGCGTTAGAATCTCTCGTTATAACAAACTTGGTCTGGTTCAATTAAACAAATAGAAAGATGTAATTTATACAAAAATATAAATTACTCGGTTTTAATCTCTAAATTATTTTATCTCTTTTACATTTTGCGAAAAATTTAAATACGCTTAATATAATCACATTAAGTTATAGCTTTAGTCAGTCGCACTGGTAAACTTTGGACCATGCTGTGTAGGTATTGTCTCTATAGACATTACAGCCATGTTTGTATGAAGATGATTAAGTTAAAGGAAACATTGGATTAGACAAGGCTGCCGGATTATCCGACTATTGCCGGATATAACACCAGTCACTATATTCTGCTATAAGTCAAAAGTAGGCCTCACAATTAACTGAAACGTCTTTCTATAGCCCAACAGAAGACGACGAATTTGATTACTTTGCTGACCTAGTCTAGTTTAAACAGCGATCTGTTTGCCTCTAAAGTTTGGGTTATAGGATGTTAAGGATGCTGAACTTAATCTCATGTTTGGCGGCTTGTTTTATTTCTTTGTAGTTTCAGAGTGCATTAAAATAATTCACCATGGATAAATTGCTAGAGGAAATCACCAGACACATAGCTTAGTCAAAATCCACTTCTATTTCGGTCTACAAGCCGAATCCATTATCAAACTTATTTCTATGTTAATAGCTATTATTATATAATGACCAATATTTTGGTCCTTCGATCCGGATTTTTTTATCATTTTCGTTTTGATAATTACTTCAAAAGCCAGGTAGGGAAGTATCTTGGTGATCACAATAAACGGATTGTGATAAATAACTTAGACACAACATTATTGGTATTGGATCCGGTCCAGTATTTAGACTGGCAGCCAACTAATCAATACATTTAACTCACTAATTTGGCAAAAAAATTGGATACGGGGTGCCTCGTAACTTTTTTTTCTACATTTCGGCTTTGCTAAGTTCATTTAAACTACTTCGGAATCGCTTTGCCTGTCCACAGACAGTATTAGATCCTTTTTATGGTCCAGCGGCCACCCACCCAGGCACTGACCTCACTCCCGATACACTAGTCGTATACTAACAAAACTTCCATTTCAACACGTAAACAAATTATTGCACTTATTTATAACATAAGGATTTTTTTCAATTTTTTACATTTTTTATAAAACGTATAGTCTTAAAAATGTAACTTATGCTGATAATGAGATGAAACTTATAACATTTTTTGGCTTATGTACGACTAAATGTGTGCTAAATTTGAAAATGATGGAAGCATTTTACGTGTTTTATCAATTTATAATTGTTGCTTAGTAATTTTCGTTGGGTTATAATATACATATATTATAACCATAATATATTATATATATATGATATAATATAATTTATATATATATATATATATATATATATATATATATATATATATATATATATATATATATATATATATATATATATATATATAAACATCATAATATTATTTTCCAGATAGCTTCACAAGGCCTAAAGATTGATTTGCGATGATAGTTTCAACTGTCTACCATAAAAACACTGGGAGCTTCATGGAAACACACACGCAGACAAACAACACGCATACAGAAAACAACATTTTAAAATCAACTCTTAAAAAACACCTGAAATGGTTAATTCAGTTAAAATCCTAGTTTAGGATTCTCAGTGCAAACCATACTTTTCCTATACTTACGGTATTAATAATCATGAGTCACCCCGTGGTGTAGTGGTTACGTACATACATACATACATACGTATATACGTACATACGAATTACCTCTTTGTTGTGGTGTTGTTGACTGCAAATAATAACAATTTGTGCTAATTTTCATTAATACATTCAAAATATAACACAAATCAGGTGATAACATTGACGTCTAACAGTAGTTATGTATGTACTAAGTTAGATTAAAAATAAATCGTTGAGTGAATGTAAATACTCTTTGAGATTAACCAAAAGAGCGTGCAGATAACGGAAATAGGCTTTATTTATCACATATCCGGCTAATTACTCAACATTTTGAAAAAAAAGTTATAAAAAAAGTTTGTTGGTGATCCAATGTTCTAGAAGGCCGTGAGTATTCGACCGCGCCTTATACTTTACTGTGTCTGCCTTGTAGTGTATGGAGGTTTGGTTTAACAGCGAGAACACGTGTTGTTCCTAGTTTTCACTAGACTATAAGAGTCAGTGAAAATATGTATGATTGCTAGAAAAAGCATGAGAGGAACCATAGAAATCCACGGCTCTTCCGTCTAGATTAGATGAAATATACCTACACTTGAAATTAAAAGGAGTAAAACACTATCTAAGGGAGCTGGCAAAAAGGGCCCAACAACGTGACCTACTTGTCTTGTAGTTACTACCACTCCCCCCCCCCCTATATTACTACTACTACGGTATTAATAAGGAAAATTAAAAATGTTACACTAAATGTTTTATCAAAAGTCATGTCAGAACCTAGTGATCTCAAAAATGAACTCAGCCATCGCTGCTTCGGTCGGTGTTTTTATGACGAGTTTTTATGACATAGGATAGGAAATTTAGTTTTGTATTTAGGAGGAGCCTGTTTTAAATACATTTCTAAAACTTTAACACTCAATTCAAATAAATAATTCCGGCCACACATTGACACTGTCTTTAGACTAACAAGAAATAGAATCTGAGTAAATATTGACTCGTCTCAACCAGAGGTATTGCAAGCCGCCTCACATCTGCTTCTTCAGCCTCTTTTATTACTTCTCTATATTATTTAGTTTTTGTTTATTTTAAATCTATTTTTAAAATCATCCCGTTTCCTTTTGATGCTAATCAAAGGAAATATATATGTTGGCATGACTGATGACAAGGCTCAATGTACCATGGAACACACTATGAGTAGATACATTCCCAGACGAGACGGACAAATATCTTGAAGAGCTCGAACCATCTCGGTTTAATAGTCCGCGAGTCAGATCCGGAATACGGGACTCACTTTGAACTGTTTTTAACCAAAAAAATACGCGGATGATGAAGAAAACATGACCTGCTTCTCTAAAATGATGCACTTTGTGTCATCTCTCGCATCAACTAATAAGTTTAGTTTTTCTTAAAGAAGTCGTATCCTTTTTGTCAAATATTCCCGGGGGGGGGGAGCAGAAACGCTCCGTACTTGTAATAATACTTCTACCGAATTTGGCTAAAACCGAATTTGGCTAAAACCGAATTTAAAGTTTGGATGGGATTACACTGATCTGCTGCCCCAACACTCTTTGTCTCAATGGTTCAAATGGCTTGGTTATAAAAGACGCGATGTTTTGGCGGGATCAGTTATCACGTAATCTCACTCGATCGACTATACAAAGACGCTGCAAGAACCGTGAAGTTAGTTGGCCGTATTGCATACGTATCCAATACGATCGCCTGTTAAATATGCTGTGTGAACGTAGTAATTGCCTACAGATACATAATAAGCATATACTTAACGAAAGTTAGGGAAGCAATCAAGGTTTCTGCTACTGTCTTTTATCACCAGATGGGGCAACAGTCGAGCTCTTAACTAATAAAGTTATATCAGTGAATAACTTATTTTCTTATGGAGGACGTGCCGTCTGAAGATGACTCGGAGAGGGCGTCCGGGAGAGCAGAAGGAAGACCAGGACGACTCATCTCCGGAGATCACGTCCATCTCATTGAGACTAGAACTTATTCTCTAAAATATCGTTTTTAGTTGAATTATTGATGTTGTAGTATTGACCAGCAGCAAGTATTGTCGGTAACTGATTCTTCAGCAATTTCAGCTTCTTTTACTTTTTGTTACAAGACTAACGAAGCTAGATAAATTGCAGAGGAAGAGGGGAACCACTTGATGAAACCTAGTAAGTAGCTTACTTATTTAGGGCCTTAGTTACTAACTCTCTTACAGAGTTCGAACTCTATTAGCTCAAGCTCAGTATGTGCTACCGGATAAAGTGAAACAGATACCGCCCTGCATACAAAGCAAAGCTTCTTAGACACGTCTGACATTCTGCGTCCTTACGACGCAGGAAGCACGCACCTTGATACGCCCACCAACTTTGACGCCATTGTGATGCCAGATTGTGGTCGTCAATTGGGAAATAGAATATAATTTTTCCAGAAATATGTAAATGTCTGACGTCATAAACATATCAAGAAACAAAATCAAGAAAAAATTATTACATTGAATTAAAGTATATCATATAATATTATACCTAGTTAAGTGTTATAGGATTATGTATATGTGTGTATATGTGTATGTGTGTGTATGCGCATGTATGTATACATACACACACACACATATATATATAATATATATATATATATTATATATATATATATATATATAAGTCTCGCGATACGTATTTTTTCGTCATTAGGGACCTCTGAAACGGATTTGTATCGTGGTCCGAGGTTCGACTTCAGCTATGACACCTATCTCATTAGCGAATTTTATTCCCAAAGGAAATTCGCTAAAAATTCACTAATAAAAATGTTTTTTATAGTCAACACATCCTGCCGTCCATAAAAAAAATTGTTACAAGCAAAGCGTATTTAAAATAATCTTATACATGGCATTTTGCGTTCACTTTTACAAGCAATAAATTATAATTATATCGGCGAATATAAACAACTAAATAGAATAACGACAGTCTGTCTTACATGGTAATTTAAAGCCGTTAACATAAATTTAAACCACGTTCTCAATTGACGTTATATTTATATTAAAACTAAAACTGACATAACAACACTTCAATTTGATATAAGTGAGGTAAGCTCTATTGTACTACACGAGGCAAGACCATATGTTAGACTAGACATGTCCAGGTAGAGGAAGTCATAAATTTAATGACTGTCATTTATAGGTATAATAGATATGAGTGTTTGCAAGCTTAGAACGAGATGTAAGTCGTATGGACCGGGAGCAGGGCCTGAAGCATAGCTCACTGTGCGCTGTTAAACCTGTTTACTTTTATACCGAGCGGCCAATACACAGAATGAATGGACTTTATTCATGGGTTCAATCCCAGCTCGGGCCTCTAGGATTTTTATGAGAGGGATACCGGAATTCTGCGTACCACGTCCTTCAGAAGGGACGTAAAGCCGGTGGTCTCGAGCCTGTGCGTTGTCAGGTACTCGTTAACGATCCCTTACCCTAAATGGAACTGGGTATAGGCAAAATTTAGGACCCTCATAGTAGATTCATTATAATACTATAGTGTGTCTGCCTTGTAGTTTAAAGTGTATGCAGGTTTGGGTTAAAAGTGAGAGCACGTGTTGTTCCCAGTTTTCACTAGACTATAAGAGTCAGTGAAAATATGTATTGAAAAAGTATGAGAGGAACCATAGAAATTCACGGCTCTTCTGTCTAGTTTAGATAAAATATACCTACACTTGAAATTAAAAGGAGTAGAACACTATTTTAGGAAGTTGGCAAAAAGGGCCCAACAACGTGGCCTACTTGCCTGGTAGGTACTACCACTCCCCCCTCCCATATCACATACACTATCACTACTACTCTTATACCGAGAAGTGCTTGAACTGCAAGCAACTATAAGGTTTTCTCAAGATATCCATTATGTACAATAAAATGATCAGGTTCGCTTCACTCGCCTGGGTGCTGCAGTACGTGTTATGTAATATTTCAGATGCCAAGGTTTACTTCGCTCGCTTGGATGTTGTCAAGTAATAATCCAAATGCTTGCTTCGCTCGCCTTGGTGTTTTAGACCGTATTGGTTATAAGCAAACACTTTGGTTCCCTTTGATCGATTAGATGATGTCTTGTATTTATTAACATAAATGTTGGTATTGCTTCGCAACAATATGTAACATAAATGTTACATATTGTTATGTATACATAGGAAAAATATTAACGGAAAATATGATTAAATAAATAATGTAACGGAAATTTATTATAAAATAATATTAAGGAAAAATTTCCTTTGCTTATAGCTTGGATCTGGCCGAGAGTAATGCTTAATAAAATATGAAATAGATCGCTTAGCTCTATCTAAAATAGATATTTCGAAATTGTTGCTGAGTCATTATTGGGGGTTAATGAAGTCATG
The DNA here is from genome assembly GCA_018340805.1 of Microvelia longipes. NCBI lineage: Eukaryota > Metazoa > Arthropoda > Insecta > Hemiptera > Veliidae > Microvelia > Microvelia longipes. Next base: position 7,307,223 of record JACMZG010000032.1, on the reverse strand, counting down.
AAAACTTATTTTCCGAATAGCACAACTACAGCGGAAGACTGATTTTTGTATAAAGTTTCAACTTTCTAGCGTAAATACAGTGGGCGCTACGATGATAACAGACACACACATACAGACACACACATACAGACACACACACAGACAGACAACTTTGCGGAAACCAGTCAGAAGGCCTTTAAAACACCTAAAACGGATAATTCCGGTTTCATCCTGGTTTCTGATTTTTTTGCAAACACAATACTTTTCCTATATACCTACGGTATAAATGAGGAAAAGTAAAATACAGTGAAATAATTTGTATACAAATATTAATCATATAAACTACGATGACCAGACCGGGCTGCGAACCCCTGACCTCCGGTACCAATTCCTGGTTCTTATTCAATTACGGATACAAAGGCAGATTTAAATATTAATGATTGGAAATATTTTGAAAAATATGTTGAGTGAGATTTGAGTGAGGGGAAAACGCTAAATGACCCTACGGGTTTAGGCGTAAAAAAAAAAAAAAAAAAAAAAAAAAAACATTTTACAAAATTTTTCATTTTTTTATAATGAGATTTTAAAAGACATAAAATGATGAGAAAACTACCTCGTAAGGGAGATGTGAATGTCACACATATATGATTAATGTTAATTTAATTTGGTTTCCCGGGTCTGGAGGGCCTGCAGTACATGCCAGATTAGTGTAAACTACAGCTCCAGACTAAAAATAAGGCCTTCATATTTACTTCCCGCCTCCAATACTAGAAGGGTACAAAGGAGCGACTCGAAATTTGACTAAAGTTATTGGACATTACTGCAGTAAGAAAAATATGACGCCCCCCTTGTTTCATCGAGTTTTCACGTGTCAGCACCTAAATATTCCGAAAATCAAAATTGTCTCAACATGTGGTCTTTTCTTGTAAACACGGCTCAGGCCAAACATCTTAATCAAATTTTATGAAAATTGGAACGGAAATTTAAAACGTAAGAAATTTAGAAAGAAATTATTTCAACAGTCGTATGTTATTACTTTGACAGCAGTACTAACACTAGATTCAAACTGACAAGCTTTATGATCAATTAAACCCTGTTAAATATGTCAACATTTCAAGTGGTTAATTCATGAGTTTTACACTCTATGTTCTTCCCATTTCTCCCATTATGTGTTTCCCTATGTTGATCCCCATATCCTATGTTGATCCATATCCTATGTTGATCCCATATCGTATGTTTGATCCCCATTGGATCCCCATATATGTTGATCCCCATATCCCCATATCGTATGTTGATCCCATATGTTGTCGTATGTTGATCCCCCCATATTATGTTGATCCCATATCCTATGTTGATCCCATATCCTATGTTGATCCCCATATCCTATGTGTTTTCCCATATCCTATGTTGATCCCATATCCTATGTTGATCCCCATATCGTATGTTGTCCCCATATCGTATGTTGATTCCCATATCTATGTTGATCCCATATCATATCCCCATATGTTGATCCCCATATCGTATGTTGATTCCCATATCCTATGTTGATCCCCATATCCTATGTTGATCCCCATACCCCATGTTGATCCCATATCCCATGTTCCTTCCCCATCCCTATGTTGTTTCCTTATTCCAATGTTGTTCTATATAGTTTACTATGAAGCAAATTTTCGTATTTTTTAAAAACAAATCCCGAAAAATCAAAAAGCAAGTTGTGACGCTACTGCGCAGGTAAAGCATAGCTTGGAAACTTTAGTTAGAACTTGCCTGTCAAACAAGAAGGCATGAATTCCAAAGAACATGCATTCCCTCTGTTTCAAGATCTTCGCGCAATTTTTTTTAATTAAATGTCTTAAATTATGTGGCCTAAACGATGTCGCCTAAATTATGTAGTCTGAAAGATGTTGTCTAAATTATGTGGTATAAACGATGTTGCCTAAATTATTTGTCCTAAACGATGTTGCCTTAATTATGTGGCCTAATCCCGCAGGCCTGCTCGTTTTGGTCCCTCCAAGGCTTCATTTTTTTAATTTTTTTTATTTCACATTTTAAAAACAATACCATTATATTCTTTTTTGCACTTTTTAAATTTTTTTTAAAGAATTGTTAAGAATTTAGTGTGCTCTATCTTTCAAGTGTGAGAGCCCTCGATAGTTTAAAAAAAACTAGAGTGAGGGCTCTGCTTCTGGTATTCATATATACTTTGTAATTAAATAAAAGTTGGCTATACAATATATAAATTGATTTCATAAATATTTAAAGTTAAGATATATAAAGATTGATATGAAAGAAACTTAAATTAATATACGCTAAAGGACAAAACAACAAAAAAGGGCAAAAAAAATTGACATGAAAATATTTTTTCTAATAAAATAATTAAAAAATATCACAGACGTTTTTATGAATAATTAGTTAAATAATCTTGAATAAATATTAATATTTATTTTAAAATTAAAAATTATGTTTCAAAATATTTTTTTTCTTTTTATATACATACACATATACATACATACATATACACACACACATACATACTTATATATATTTAAATTAGACAAAAACTCAACAGAAATGTGAAGTATTTTTTTAAAATGTTCATCAAGTCTTTTTATAAATATTTTTTGTTCGGGGCTAACCTAATAGTTATGGGAAGAGAATTGTATATTTTTGGAGCTATATAGCAAGTGGAGTTAAGTTTTTTTTTGTCGTACTACAATCAGGCAAAGCAACATGTTGGTTCATTTTGGACCTGGTAGTGTAATTATGAATAATAAATTGTCTATCGGTAGGACTATAATACTTAATTAGCACTGATTTTTGAAATAAATAATCTACTGGATAAACTTTAAAATCAATAAAACATTTCTCAGAATCATACAATTTAGGATTCTTAAGACATATTTTTATTATTGTTTTTTGTATTATTCTAAGAGGCTCTAAGTTGGTAGTGCAAGCTGTTCCGTAGGCTATAATACCATAATTAAGGATAGATTGGACCAATGCATTATATACTAATTTTAATGCACCAAGAGGAGCAAATCTTCCTAAACAGACAAATGAATAAATTAGTTTTCAAATCTTTTTTGTTAACACTGAAATTTGTTCTTTCCAATTCAAAAATGTATCAATTATAATTCCGAGGTATTTTATGGATGCAACTTTTTTTATTAAATCGTGGCAAGATTAATTAGCTTCTAAATTACAAATGCAACCGTGCAGTTTAATTTTGCAGTCTTGACTAGATTCACCTCTCTTATCCATTGAAAAAGCTACGTACTTGGTTTTGATAGGGTTTAAAGTTAACAAGTTGTCGTCTAACCGTCATTGTGACGTCATTGTGTTGAAAGGAAGAGTTGCGAGATACACCGGACCCAATTTTTACTTTGACTAATTTATACTGTAGGTATATAGGAAGCGTATTGTTTTTGATAAATGAGAGCAGAGAATATGATAAGGCGAGGAAGAGTTGCAACATACACCGGACCTGATGTTTTATATTGGTCTTAATTTCTTACTCCTCTAGTAAAAAATATAAAACACAGCTTGGGATACGATCCTGGAAACTCCGGTATTAAAATACGAGACGCAGTCTATACCCCACCAGGTAACCCGTCTATTCACTAACGGAACAAGTTGATGAATTGTAGTAAAGTTTATTTGTACATCAAATAGTCCGGGATCTGTTAAATATCATTTAATGAATGAGTAGGTCTTGTCTGATACGTCTGTATGCTCTACTAAATATTCGGCTTCGTATTGTTGCGTCATCGAAGCCTATACATCTTAAACGCATGTACCTCGAAAAAATTTAGCGCGATGCACCGCAACTCGAGCGAATTTCCTTCTGAATGCGCTCTTTCTTGCGCAGCAACAGTAGAGCTTTTACTTGTTTCTCAATTTTTGCGGATTTTTTTTAAAGGAAATGCGCAATTATAGCACATTTGTTGGAAACATTACCCTCGCTAAATTAGTTTTGCACAGCTCAGCTTATGCTTATCTTTAACATTTTTCAGCGCATTTCCTTTGAAAATCCTAGAAGCACTTTGAGAGCACCGGAGAATTATTTTGTAGTTATAAACTTGTATGTAGTTATAAAAAAGAAAATATATTGATAAAATGTTGTCTGGATGTACGCTTTGACTCCGGACTAGTTCCGTTCTATTCAAAGTACCCACACCTGTCGTTCCCCTGCCCCGTGTTTTTTTTTAATTTTCGGTAATTCACGACTACTTTTTCGACTTTTTGGTAATTTATTCGACTTTGCGCCCCAAAATAACAACTCACTACTCGAATTATTTTTTTACCTACTGTTCTCGTTATTCTCCACAGTTGTACGACAGAGTGCGTGCGTGTCGTACCCACACATGATTTTCATTTCATTCTGAAGTATTTATCTGTAAGTATATTTATCTGTTCTCAAAGATAGCGTTTTACGTGTATATATAATATATATATATATATATATATATATATATATATTATATATATATATCTTGGCCAAACTCCGCCATGATGACGCCTATCCCATTAGCGAATTTTGTCTAAAGGGAATTCGCTAAAAGAAGAAAAATCCGTTTTAATTCGATTTCTATAATAAAAAATATAGTTACGCGTGTAAAGGGTACAAGACAAGAATGTTTGGAAGGGTTGTTGGAACGAACAGGAGTGCAGTGATACACTTAACAAGCATCTCTGTATTTATTTTGAGTTTTTAGAGCTTAGCGTATAAGTTAAAGATTGACATATAATGTGATACTGATTTCATATAACTAAACCAAGAGACGTGCGGTACGTATATTACAGTACAGACTAAATAACATAGTTTAATGTATTTGACAGAAAACAAAATACATATATTAGTTTTAGCGGGATTAAAGACCCCGTTGGATATGAGAGATGTAACACTCCCAGTTTTCTCAGACTTCCTGTCTTTGTCTGGATTTATTTGCCTTTTTAATCGTTTTTATTCGAATAATGGTTCTGCGGACAGATCTTCTGTCACCGCTATACTGAGGGTTTTGAATGACCTGGAGGGGGGGGGTGATGAACTAGGGATGCACTGACCTAAACAAGCGTTTCATGTAGTGGACTCTATCCCCCACTTGCGTCATCTGAGCTCCCACTGAAGCATCATATTATGATGGAATTTGAAATAAAATAAAAGAAAATACAGTCAAGTACTGATGCAACCAAGCGATGCATGGTATAAAGATAAGTAAGCTTATCGGAACGATACGGAGCCTTTATGGATATACGAGTACTTTATGTCTACTGATGTACTTATAGACCAAGAGCCCAGGGGTGTTTTGTTAATAAAAAGTGTAATGGCTGGAACAAGGATATGCAATTCTGCCATCTCGTATCGGATGGGTGTCCCAGGCAGAACGCACTTTACAGGTCAAATTTACCACCCAAGTTAACAAACAGTGTAATGGCTGGAACCGGTCTCAATTTTTCGTAAATACCTTCCTGAACAAGGATCTGCAATTCTGCCGACTCGTATCGGATAGGTGCCCCAGGCAGAAACTTTGACCCCTAAAGTGCGTTCTGCCTGGGACACCCAACCGATACGAGCCGGCAGAATTGCAGATCCTTGTTCAGGAAGGTATTTACGAAAAAAATTGAGACCGGTTCCCCATTACACTTTTTTAACAAAACACCCCTGGGCTCATAATCTATTATGAGTCCCTGATGCTGCGTTCTTATGACTCAGTAAAAAAGAATAAAAATCAGGCAAAAGAAAAAATCAATAATAAGCCTGGCACATTGTAACTCTTCTCTCGTACAACCTGCTACAGGGAAGTCAAGCTTACTTATCTCGGCTCCGTATCGTTCGCTCGACAAATCACTTCGTCGACAAATCATTCCATCAACAAATCATAGCATCGACAAATAATTTGAGTTTGTCGACGGTACGGACCGGGTTGTTGCGTCGACGAGTTATTTGTCGACGCAACAACTCGTTTCGATCCGTCGACAAATGTTTCCATCGACTGTCGACAGAGTGATTTGTCGACGGAACGAAATCACACCTCCATAAACATGGTTTTGAGATCGCAATTTAATATTGAAGCCGTTTTATATCTGATCAGGTAGGATATCAGGTAGGATATCAGGTAGGATATCAGGTAGGATATCAGGTAGGATATCAGGTAGGATATCAGGTAGAGTTCTTTGCATTTCCTTATTTATACCGCAAGTAAAAAGCAAAAGTCATTTATTTATACCGTAAATTCGGAACCGAGATTTCCACAGATATGTGTCTGTGTGTGTCTGTTATCACAGACACACACACTCTGTCAGTTATCACGGTAAAGCTGTCAGTGTGTTATAATGCAAAGGATTTTAAATTTGCTACAAATCAACCTTAAGGTTTGGTGCTTTCCAGAAAAATAATTTTCCATTTATGACATCATTAACTTCCATTAATGACTCAGCAATAATTTATAAATCACGGAAAATGTTTAAGTAAATTTTAAATGTGCCAGGCTTATCCAGGGGTGCTTCCACCATTTTTGTCCAGTGAGAAAAATTCAATATAAATTGAAGCGCATGCTGTAATTTGAAAACGAGAAATTCAATTAAAATATAACGCTCGCTTCGCTTGCCGTACTTAATAGTCTCTTAACCACAGTAATCAGTAAATAAATGCGTGAACTGAATCTCACAAACCAAATCGTGTTCACTTTAGCGCATTGTCAGAGGATATTTTTATTTTGGTAAACTAAATTTTAAGTTAGGATTCCATTACGATTTACAAACGTTTAAAACAAGTCGAAACTTCTCAGAAGACGAGAACTTTCAAATTCAATTGATTTCAATGATAGCTAACTTTATAGTAAGAGTCGGGTATGGTGTACATGGGGTCTTTATATGAGCGTATTGGATTGGCTACGCTTATCCTCAACACTTCGCTTCGCTCGTAACTCATTCAGGTACTGACCAGTCTCGATGTAACTTAACATTAGTGATCTAACAAAAAGCTAGGATATACTTCTCCTGTAAAATGAAACTTAATGTTCTTATTTATCACAAAATTAATATAAAATTATTGACCAAACTAATTTTTTTTAAATTATTGACTTTCGGCCGTAAATTAGGCCTTCTGATGAAGGCCTAATTTACGGCCGAAAGCTCAAATTTTGTGTTTCCTTTACCTATCTGACCACTTCCTCATAAAATTATATAGTTCTTATTTATTTCATCAATTTATTTCAAAGTTAAATTAACTTTATTGCACAAATATATAAACTATAGATTTTAGTTCTACAAATATTACAGAGACACAATTATTTATTTATAACTTGCGATATATATTTCTACTAGCTCTGTAGTCATCTTCAGGCATTATCACAAAATGTTTTTAAGTTTAACTCCACATCAATAACAACACACTAAAAATTAATAACTTAAACTACTTTAAAAAAACTTTTAAAATAACTTAAACTTAATTTTTAGTGTGTTGTTATTGATGTAAGGTTAAACTTAAAAACATTTTGTGATAATGCCTGAAGATGACTACAGAGCTAGTTGAAATATTTATAGCAAGTTATAAATAAATAATTGTGTCTCTCTAATATTTGTAGAACTAAAATCTATAGTTTATACTATTTGTGCAATAATGTGCAAGTTCTACAAAGTTAGTAGTTAAACAAAAACTTCTTTAAATTAACTTTACCAAGTGCAATGAGATACTTTCGTGTCAATAATAGTTATTTTCGCACCTTGGAAACAAAAGTAGCCATTTTCCCCTGATTTACAAAGTTGATTCCTAAGAAGAAGCCATAGGAACCAAAATTAATTAATACCGAGGGCAAGCTGAGGATTAATATAATTTATTCCCGAGCCGCAAGGAGAGAAATATATATGCTCCTGAGGCGCACCCGTGGTTACTTTTTGGACACACATTAATTTGCCTTTTGAACGGGAGATATTAATGAGGAAAAGTCAGATTTGTTAGGAAGATGTACTGGCGTAAGTCTAGGCTCCAAGGCGTATAGATACAGTGCAGTGTAGCCAAGGCGTATAGATACAGTGCAGTGTAGCCAGTACCAGTAGTCAGGTAAGAGCTATAACATGTTATTGTCTCCATCACGTACTACTCGTAAATATAACTCAATCCGAACAAGTTCCCATATAAGCGTGACTTGACCTCTCTCATTTATATGACTTATATTATTTATATGACTTAACTAGCAAGTATGGAGACGCAGTATTTAGTAATCAGAGTGGTAACAGTATATCGACAGTAGATCTTGAAAATCAACTACCTCGGAATTTTCCTCGCCCTATCCCAGTCATTTCTCTTGATTTCAGACAGTAAAAAAATATAGATTTATTTCCAGCGGTCACCCATTCACGTACTAATCTCGCTCGATACTTATAACACATGCGATCCGACTCACAGATACATAAGCCGGATGAAATAAATGATCGTCAACTCAGCTTAATAGTAAAACCTAAAGTTTTAAGTTTTGGTTCTATACCTTACATGTTGGGTAGTTCAGGTACAACTACAACACGTCCTTGTCATTCCAATACAAGTATAAAGGAAATAAAATTATTAGTTTGAATCGAAAAATAAGCTAAAATTAATAACTTGTTCGGCAAACATATCTTGAAGCTATTTATTTTACCGGCCATAAATAACACTCGGACTCGGGGTCTTCGCTTGGGGTTTTGGAACCCCTGCTATGGTACCCTCAGCGCACTTTCAGAAATTCATATTTTATGAGTTAAATTAACTAAATTTTACATTATACTTATTAAACATTATACTGTAATAAAGAAATCTTTTATAAAATTTACTGTTTATTAAACTTTATTATGAAACATAAATAAAAATTGCAGTCAAAGGAAATAAATTTTAGCATTAATAAAATTAACGAAAAAATCGGGTACGGGGTACCTCGACCTCCCAACTTCGGACTCGCTTCGCTTGTCCTCTCAGAATACACAATACGCAAATTTATACTGCGATATATATATATATATACTATATATATATATATATATATATATATATATATATATATATATATATATATATATATATATATATATATATATCTGTGTGTGTATTATAGCCATAGTGATAATGTGGATATTATGCATAATCTCTAGCCATTATGCAGGACAACTATCAAATTATGTCAAAGTTATAAAAATAAAGCTTAATTTATTACTTTGACTAGCCATTTTGAATAATATCTATCATTATTAGTCAATGTGATAATATACACATAATACCTATTTTTAAATATCACTTTAATTGACACCCATAATCAATAGAAAGGGAATGGTTACTTAATTGGGAAATAATTAAAAATTATATATACTTATAATTATAATGATAAATAATTTTAAGTATTTATTAATTATTTATCATCACACTTCACTATTCTCGTTCATTTTAAATAATAAAATTAAACGATAAAGACGATATTTACATATTATTTATCATTAATAAATATAATTAAATTAATTGTTTAATTTTATTATTTTAATGGACCGAGGAATTTGAATTATAGAAATTGCATTGCATTAGTATATTATATTATATTACTATTATATATTTATCATAATTACATATTAATATATATAATTACAATATTATATATATATATATATATATACTATATATATATTATATATATATATATATACCTATATTATATAATATATATTATAATTAACAGAAGGAAAGGAAAATCTAAAAAAACTTGAACCTAACCTGTCCGAAAGAAGACATAACGTCGAAAATTCTCAAACCCCTCTAAATCTCTTCAGTTTCACTCCTTAAGTTAATTATATATTATAAAGATTGTTATATATATATATATAATAATATAATAATATATATATGTACAAACATATGTATTGATGTTATATATACAACAATATGTTGATAAAAATTATTCTTTTAGACACTTGAGTTATATTATTTCTATAAAAGAATGTGTTTTTATATTTTGCGATGAATAATTAAGCGAAAGCAATAAACAAATAGTATGAGAATTGGTTGACTGTTTAACGTTTTGTTTATTAATTACATTGTAAAAAGATTTAATGGGTTTTGAAGTGTAAACATTACGTAAGGTTTGCAATTTCTTCAGAGACGTCGCGTCTCCAAAATATTTTAGCGAATTACAAAAGTATTTACGATCCGTGGAAGGTTTCAGCGTCTCACCAAACTGGACAGGGCAGTGAGTATGTTTCTGGTGAGAGTAGAGGGTCTGATAAGATTTGTAGAAACTTGTAGATGACAAATATAACTACATCAAATCTACATGAATCCAATAAATATATAAATAACTAAACAAATTAACAACTAACTAATCTAATAAATAATCTACAACTAAACTACAACAACTCAAGAAAATCTACATCAAATTTTAAACAAATTTAATCCTTTACCATCAAGATCATCACACATTGAAGAGTCAAGCAACATACATCACACAACAACACACATATCAACTTGAAACAAGAAACAAATTGAATACCGGTCCTGTCTGACATATTTAGTTCTGACAAAAATTAAAAAAGGAGAATTCAACAACAACAACAGGCTAGATATTATTAATATTTTAATATTACATTTATATTTTACACTTAAAAATTTAACCATAGATTGTAATCAAAGTTAGTAAACAAAGTTGGTTCCTCATAACTCAAGTTATAAATAAACAGTTGGAATAAAAAGTTAGTTTTTATTATTATCACATTTTCACATTTAACTTTATCTGTTTAACATATAATTATTATTATCTTTAAACATTTATCTCACATCTTTTATTTGTAACTTATTCATACTTAACTTTATCTGTTTAAATATATTATTTTATCATTAAAACTTTTACCTACACCTCTTTAATTTGAAAGATCATGTAATTGAATACATATTGGGTTTTTTTTAATGTATTCTTTGTAATTTTAAATTGATAGAAGAGGTCCAAAAATATAAATATAAAGATAGTTAAAAAACGTTAGTATTGTCTGTCATATTAATTTATAAAGACAAAAAAGTGAAAGAAGAAGAAGAACAGGCTAGATATGATGATATACATAATTTTGAAAAATCTGGTTCGAAGTACCCCGTACCCGAGTTAACGTCATTTTCCCGTCTTCCAGTACGAAGACGGGAAAATTACTCGTAAATTTTCTTCATCTAATCCAATTTGCTACGCTCATCCCCTTTGCATTTGCTCGCTTCGCTCGTCGTCAGACTATACAAGCCGTTAAATTTATTCCGCAACACGTCTTTGGTCTCTCTGCGATTATCGCGTGACAGTAAATACATCTGTTTTATTCCCAGCAGTCACCCATCCAAGCACTGACCCATGCTCGATGCTGCTTACTTTACTGATCATACAAAAATCATGGTATGATGAAAGTATGTATTATACAAAGGTATACCAAGTTTCCTTTCAATACATCCAGTATCATACTTATCATACTTTCATCATACCATGATTTTTTATGATCAGTAAGTTAAGCAGCATCAAGCATGGTCAGTGCTTGGATAAGGCATACTATTGTAATCAATTTCAACTCAATTAGATTATTTTTCCATTTTTCAATTTATTTTAAAAAACGTACACAAGTCATTTGATAAAAATTAAACTAATGCTGATAATGAGATGAAACTTGTCACATATGTTAGTCTTATAATGGCTACAGCGTGCCAATCTCAATCCGATCCATAATGTTTCCCATTTTATGATTTTTCGACATTTGCCGAGTCATTATTGTGGTTAACAACATATAAAAAAAGAATAGCACAGCTTCAGCAGTAGACGGATTTTGTACAAAGTTTCAACTCTCTAGTATAAATACACTGGGTGCTACGATGATAACAGACTCACACTCACATATAGACAGAATGACAACTTTATGATTTAAAACAGTATCATGTTACACGTCAGTATACTTGTTGAAATTACCAAACGTTAACGCGATTTCCTACTCGTTGGTAATAATTACCAAAAAAATCAGTTAATTAATTCTAATTGACAGATAACCATTATTTATGTATACATACCATTATTATAATAATTTTATTGAACTGACACAGTTCTTAATCGATCCATGTCAACAAATGAGACACTTTGTTTGCACTCTTTGTCAGAATAACCTCATAAGTGAAAAGAGGAAGAAGATGAAGATAGAGTCTGTCTTTGATATCTGGTCTGTAAGACTCATCTATCACCCTCTTCTTTACTCAACGGCTAGCACTGATGATGACCTCTTGTTAGGTTGAAAGTGCTTTGCTATAAAGAAATATATTTTTGTGGAGAGACTTCTTCCTCTTTTATTAAGATGAACTCTCTCAAAAAATGAACGCTTTGGATTCCTGAGCAAGAATGAATATATTTGACATTACATGACAATTAATACTTAATTATTTTTCTGTCAACTATGTATTTATATTTTCAACATCCTCCCACCCAGATGTTCCTACGATTCACTATATTGTTCACATTAACCTTTATTATACTTCAAATATTTCCCAAAAAATATTTTATCAATGAAATAAACTACTTTTTTAAAATAAACTATCATTGTTCATGTAAACAACACAAAAAACTTCCAACAATAATATACAAAGATTTTTAGCGCAAAATTTACTAAAAGTAAAATCAAAACTAAATACAAACTGGAACTCCAAATTTTTTTTTATCCTAGACCAAAACATTTAATTTTATTTTTTTTTAACTAACCTACAAGTTAGGGACCACTCCTAACACGAAGACATCACAACAACTAATAGAACAAGAACCATAAAAAAACTATCTACTATGTTCTTAGTTTCCATCCAACACAGTTCTTCTCCCAATGACATATGGTGGTAACTCTTTCCTACAAGGACTATTATTTTGTACTACAACTGACTTAGTTCCCAACCATACATATTTTACCCTCTCTACATCTGAACAACTGAAATACTTATTTAAATACCTACTTGCGCGTCTAACTCTATCTAGACAACTAACTGAACAAACTAAATTATAACATCTAACTGAATAACGTAAAGACTTAATGGTTATAGACGACTTACAACTTAAAAAATTATAAACTCTTTTATTTCTACCTCGACTTCTTCGAGATGTATTGACTGACTTAATTCTGAAATGATCAAACTCAACAATATTACTACATTTTTTTAAATAACTGACTGACTTACTTCTTCGAGACCCAAATTTTTTACTTCCTTTATTTATATATCTAAATGACTGACTTCTTTCAGACCTAATGTTTTCACAACCTATACTAAAGGACCTAACTGACTTACTTCGTTCTGACCAAACTTCTTTACTATCCTTGTTTCCACTTTTACCTGAGCTCGATTCAGACTTACAAACCTTAATCTATCACTATTCGACATTTCGACTATCTAATTATTTTACGAATCTGCTATGTATTCTCTAACTGAACTATATCATAATTTTTATCACATTGCTAACTTTATTTCAAATCAACCTTGCTATATCACTACCTTCTGACAAAATCCTTCTACCATATACTACCCTACATCTAAACAATCTTTTGAACCTAGAACTCTTTCTATCTAACTTCGATCTTACGGTCAATTGTGTCAGCACTTAATTTTACATCATCTGTTGATTTCTGATCAGACAATTGTCTCGTTTTTGACTTATTTCTTTATTCTCTTCATCCACTGTGATTATTTCATTAATTGATTCTGACATTTAATTTCATTTCCTTTGAATTATTACCAACACTAATCCATAGTCCAAATTTAAATCTGGTCTTATGACCTCAGCATGTTCTATAGTTGGTTCAAATACTGAATCTTGCACATAACCATGTTCAGTACTCTCATACTTGGCTTCATTGATACATAATATCATATTGTCTTTCACGGTAAGACTTATCAAATGACCTCTATTTTTCTTCACGTTCATATAATCTGTAATTTTTGTTAACTTTTATATTACCGATGGAACTTTCAACTTGTGCATCATTTTCATTATTAGGCTGAGCCTTCTCTTGAACATAATCTCTTTCAAATGTATCTTCAACCACTTTACTAATTTAGCTAAGTTTGAGTAATTAAATCTTCTTGAAACTTAAGTTCTTATCTATGGAACCTTTTCTCTTAAGCTGTGTTATTTATTATCAAGCCCCCAATCTATTGTACTTGTTTTCCCAAATTAAGTCTAACAGCACCAATTTTTGCTTTTCCCCTCACTAATAATTGGTACTGTTCTTCAAATGTTCTTCTTACTATACTTCGTTCTATCTCATAAACATCTATCAGCTTCATCTTTACTAATTATCAACTTAAACTGCAAATGTTCTACTTACTGCGCAATATTTTCTATAAATTAAAATTTATCTTCTTCTACACCTCCAATATTTTTATATAGCCTTCAGAGGATGTAGCTAACAAACGTTCCCTTGATTGAACTAGGTTCTTCACTAATTCCACACGGTCGCCAATTCTCAAAAAATGAAACGCTTTGGATTCCTGAGCAAGAATGAATTCATATTTGACATTAATGACAATTAATACTTAATTATTTTCTATCTGTCATACTATGTATTTATATTTTCAACAAACTCCATTATCGCTCACCTTAGTTCTTTTCATAAGTGTTATTTTATTATGAAAATTCGCTAAAACTATAATATTTAATAGCAATCGCAATGCTTTCTTCTCATACTAATATACAGGGAAGTAAAGCCCTGAGGCTGAAGAAATAATAAACTAGTTCTCTGTCAATATGATAAAACATTTAGTGTTCAAACCCGGTCCTATTTTAGAAAACAACCACGACTGTCATCTATCAAATTGCATACAGGATAATATGATTACATATTAGACAAAGTAATGCCATACTAATATGGTAGCATGGTAGCATAACTCATAACATGTTGCAACTGCATTACAAAACATGTTGTTCTCTAGCTATGGACTGACATACACAGCTGTCAACACAGCATAGGAAGTATGTTAGAATTGACACTTTAAGACAATATGTAAGACAATGAGAACTTTGTTAACTCATGCCTTGTTTGTAGTTAATATATTCATCCCGAAATATAACGAGACGTGAAACACTCATATTTATCGCTTCAATGCGAGCTGATTAACAAGCTATATTACGCCAAGCTTGTCTAGTTCACATTTAAAACTAGTTATGCGTTGCACCAGCAACTATAACTCTAGGAGCTGCTATAGTAAGAGGCACACAAACACATACATCGACTATTAAAAACAATTATAAAAGATAAGAAAAGACTTCCTTGGTGGTCCGCCAAAACAAGTTATATATGTAATGTTATATATGTAATGTTATATAAGTTATATTCGTCAAATTATAAAATCAGAACTAAAGCAGGTAATAAAATGACGTTTGTTTAAAATACATAACTGTATTTGAACGTGCGAAATTTCAGCCTAAAACAACTTTTTGAGATTTTATAAGATTTTGACATTTTTGCTGATTCATTATTGTGGGTTGATGACGTCACAATAGGGTTCTGGTTATTTACAGGGTCAATTTTGATACTTTTTACTGTTTTATTCAAACCCAAAAAAGCGTTTTAAAATTATCATTCTTTCATAGAATGGTCTAGAAACAAATATCGTACATAAATACACACACATATATTTGTATAAGTGTTTTGTGTGTATATGTGCGTACGTGTATTTGTCGACACATAAGGCAAGAAAAAGATATTTACAAAAATGCAAGCCGCAATTTTTAACTTCCTCGGCAAGCCGCGGGAGTTAAAAATTAGTTAGTAAAGACCGAACTAATTTATCTGCCTGGTGTTAAAGGCTTCGGAAGCAAACATATTTTTCTCTTGCAATGAAACCCGGAGCTCACGCGGAAGAACATGCTTCGATCCCTTGTAGCTTAAATATCTGTTTCCGTATTATTAATCATTAGTTAATTTTCATATTCGCTAATGACGGGAAATGGCATTAAAACATACTTCTGCCATAAAAGATTTAAAATAAACAATTGCAACAGATGCAAGTGTAATCAAACTTTGTTTCATCATGAGATTCGTTATTATTTTGATGTATAGAACGAGATTTCTGCTTTTCTAAAGTTGGTTATTCTGTTTTTATTTAACCGAGACAGGGTTGCTAAATCAATTAATTCGCGATTCAAAGTCCGTAGCAGCGCCATCGTCGCTAATAAGAAATTGATATCGAAAGGGTGATCGTTGTTAAAGTCCTTATGGGGATTTTTTGGTTTTTCTTATTTGTGACGATTATTTCTTTAAATTTTTTTATCAAAGTGCTTTAATTTAACTAATTTTAGGGCGTATGAACTCAGTAGAATCACTATTTCGTTGAAAAATAGGGTTTTAATGGGTTGTCACGAGTATTTAAATTGAGTGATAAGAAGATGAAGATCATAATATAGTGTTTTATTTTATTTATTGTTAATTGATGTTACTTTTAAATAAATTTAGTTTGCACAAACACACAAAATTACCATTAATATAATTAAATTGTTTAAATTAGTTGTAACAGGTATTTAAAATTAACTGATAAGAAGCGATTTTCACTGTAATGGCGTTTTAATTTATTATATACGACACACGGCTAAAATCAATTGACACCCCCGCCAATCTCAATGCTTTTCAACCCTCTTTTTTAATAAAAGAATCCCTTCTTTATGTACAAAAAAATTCCCTACTTGGGCAACACCTGGAAAGTCAGGTTATGTTTGAATTTTTATTTGTTTTATTTGATATCGTATTTTTATTTTTTAAAATTATTTATTTACTTTTTAAGAAGATATTGTTGTTCTTATAATTTACCAACTAAGTGTTGTTTTAAATTTGTTCGGGAAGTATGATTAAGTGGAGTTAAAGTTGTTAATTACGTAATGCATGGATCATAATAGTTCTTTGATAAGTTTGACGATTTAAATAATTGTCAGCTATAATTACTTTTTTCCAAAAACAAACTGATTTTTTGTGTTAAGTTTGTATAATTGAATGCGTATTGTTCATATTATAAGTAATATGACCAATATGCATTTCAAGACTTAAAAGTCAAGACATGTCATCTATTGAAAAGACATGGCATTTGGTTGACAGAGCACAGATCCTGCGCTGTACTCAAATAGCAAGAAATGCTTGAAGAATACGTCAATGTCCAGCGTCAAATATAGGCACTCATCATATTACATTCGCAATAATTGGATGAATTGAACAGATTGGAATGAAACGAAACGAACTTGAACAGATAAAATATGCACAATGAGGGAAATAAAGCGACGCGAGTTACAAATATTTTACAACCAGTGTTGCCTTTTTATGATTTATTTACGAAAAAGGTATTTTTTGTTCCGAGGGGTTGGCATAAGGTGGAGGGGGAAAGAGCGGGGTCGGTCTGAACCAATAGAATTCTTTCCTCACAGATTTTTGGCGCGCTGTCAATTGATTTTAGCGTGTGTCGTACTATATCAATTTATTTACGCACTAAATAATTTAATAACTCAATAATTCACTTTTTGTGAAAATGGTTTCTTTAAATTATTCGTTTTTTTTTAATTTATTTTTGGGATTAAATCGGCACGAATCAAAGTCTGTAGTGATAAGGCCTGATTCTATATTTAAAATCTGGAATTATCGAAATATTTATCTATGAAATATTTGCAATTTTTTTTTAGCACCGATGGTTGTTCTATAATTTCATCACATTTATCACAAAATTAACAAACAATAAATAAATAAAAGAACAATTTTTATCAACTCCCATGCTAATCCCATGATAAAAAAATTTTGATCACCTATTCGTTTTCCCGCCATTGGTATTACCAACCTTACAACTATCTCTTTGAATCGCGAATAGAACGAGATTTCTGCTTTTCTAATGTTGGTTATTCTGTTTTTATTTAACCGAGACAGGGTTGCTAAATCAATTA
This sequence comes from Microvelia longipes, assembly GCA_018340805.1. Lineage (NCBI taxonomy): Eukaryota > Metazoa > Arthropoda > Insecta > Hemiptera > Veliidae > Microvelia > Microvelia longipes. The sequence goes on along the minus strand of JACMZG010000032.1, from coordinate 7,289,323 downwards.
ATAGAGTTATCAGGGGAACAAGCAACACTGGGGTTAACCTGGATGATGAAGCAGTGACGATGACGAGGTATATCGTGGCATTGCGAGTAATACATATTCCGTAGTGATGACACATTTCACCAAATCAAGGGTTTGAAGGAGAGTATGAGTGACGTCACATTATGACACAATACAGACCACGTGTGTCACTGATCCTTGAAATTCTATCACCCATTGCATTATGAAGCCAAAAACGCGTTTATTTCTTCTTTTACTGTGGGTATAACGAAAATATTGAGTTCACCCAAATATCCGAAACAGAGATGTCGTCATAATCATCTGCCTAGGCATCTTTATGACGTTCTGATTGGTTCTTATCAAGATGTGTCTGTGTCCTAAACTATAGACTTCTAAGTTATCAAACTTTGACTTGCAATAACTTATAAACCTTTCGACAGTTTTCTGACTTACTGCATAATGTCAGAGAGCGGAAACATTGGTGTGTTTACGTTGTCACCAAAGTTCACTGTCTCCAAAGTTCGTTAGTTCCAAAACAAAAATCGCATTGCCTCCAAAGTTCACAGTTCCCAAGGTTCGTTGTCTCCATAATTCGTTGGACACAATTTTATTAATCTAACGCATTGTCAAAATGAATATTATATTAGAGAGAATTTTAAAATTATATGAAAACATTTGTTTATAACTGTCAAAATGATGCCATTTTACTGCTCGGTAAAACACGTGAAAAATAAATTCTATTTTTCAGACGAGCGAAGCGAGCCTGAAGCAGGGAGAATGACCGTAGCGTCCTCATCATATGCATGTGATGAGGATTCCGAGGTACCCATACACATTTTTTCTGCTCTGACTTTTCTGAGTTACTTATACGCGAGCAATGTAGGGCTAAGCACTATATTAGACCAGATTCAACAAAGCCGCTTACTTAGTTATATCTAAGCCATGCTGTTCAATTATTTCAAACAACTTGATAGTAAAGTACAGAACAAGTTTCTGAAAATAAATAAAACAATAACTACACAAAAACTTTTATAAAACGATAACTACCTCTACTTTCAGCTGATAACTGCCTCTACTTTCTGCTGATAATAATGCAACATTCAAATAATATTGACCAGATTGGACAAATTATAAAACTTAGTTATACCAGGTAAGGTAGGAATAAACTAGAAGTAAAACTGCAGAACAAGTTTCTAAGAAAAAATAAGAGAATAAACACAATAACTACCTCTGCCTTCTGCTAATGACCCAACATTTAGATAATCTATTAGACCAGCTAGGATCAAATCCGAGAGCTCTAAATAGTAAAGTAGAACACGAACTCAAGAAGAATGTTTACACGCGGGGCTTTAATTCAGTAGCCGGGATTGAAATCTTGAGAGTTACAAACAGTAATTAACTGTTAGATTAATAACTACCTCAATTCCATAACCTGTAATTTAGTTTTTTGCAAATTTTCAATCTGTCCATTCGAGTACCGTAATTAAAAATGCAAAATGATCTAACCGGTTTGAAAAAGAATCCGGTCTAGGCATGATCAATTTCCTGGGCTTTAACACCATGTTAAGTTCTATTTCTAATGTTAGTTCTATTTCTAATGTAAGTTCTATTCTAATGTTAAGTTCTATTTCCAACGTTAAGTTCTATTTCTAATGTTAAGTTCTACTTCTAATGTTAAGTTCTATTTCTAGTTAAGTTATTTTCTAATGTTAATTCTACTGTGTTAAGTTAAGTTCTAATGTTAAGTTCATGGGTTGACTCACGCCCTGATAATGAACCGACGTGACTTCTCAGATTCTAGAGCAGGTCCTTTCTTAACCTGTTAGCTCCTAAAACATTTAGCGGTAATTTCCCAGTACCGCAATACAGTAGTACGGTATATATGAGTTAATTGTGCGGGCCTAGTATTTACTTAGATTTTAATTTTAGAGGTTGTGTCCTATAGAGTGGTAATAAAACAAGGAATAATGTGACGTTTCCACTATAAAGCCAATATATTCCAGAAGTCGGATCTGAACAAATGTGACTCATTTTCTACTACTTTAAACTAATTTTTTTTCTCAAAATATATCATAAATTATAAAGGAAAACATAGTATTCTTATCCAGAGTGGCTGCTGTTAGAACACAATTCAAACAGTGTAGAGGCATTCCTGCAATTTACGTGTTTTTGACCCTAAGAAAACTTGGGGCTCTAGTTGACAATTTCAGTACAATGCTCCCAATTTTGGAAACGCTGAAAATTTATAAAATAGACAGAATACATCTAATGCGTGCTTTAATATCGAGCAAAGGAAATGATCAGAAACTTAGTAGGGAAGCTTGGGTCGGAAAGTTCGGAGGTCTGTTTAATAAACGATTAAATGCGAAATCTAGTTGGAGCAAAAAATTCGAAATTTCGATACGCATTAATCAAACATAAAGATCTCAGTGAGATACCGTCTCGACTACATTCATACAGCCTCGAGCTCTAATAAAATATAACCTATATACCCGAGTTTCGAACCACTAACCTCGCAGTTACAGATCGTTATCTTTTTCAACAAATTTATTACTGTCTGAAATATTTACGAATTAAAAAAAGGGCAAGACAACTTAATTTGTACGCTTATTTCACATGAAATATTGGCTTCATGATTTTATAAGGTTTGTGTTTTATGAACAATGCTTTAAATTTTGTTAAATAAGAAACCTACTAACTAAATAAGTCTCAAATTATAGATTTAACCTTTTAAATAAAAGCTATGTGGATCCTGATCCTATTAATAACAATATTTTATCATATATTTAGGAGGCTTACTGATCAAGAATATATATTATATATATATATTAGTATATATATATATATATATTATATATATAATATATATATATATATATATATAAATTATATATATATATATATTATATGATCGTAGCTCCTGTAATTTATGCTAGAGGAGTTTGAAACGTTGTCCAAAAATAGTCTATAAATGTATTTTTGCTATTCAGAAAACATTTTTTTTGAGGGTAGTACGTAATTGAGCACTTTATTGACCGTTTTTAGGATGAGAAGCCAATTATTATTGTAATATAGGAGGTTATTAGCACTTTTCACCTCCGAGGACAATAATTTTACATTCATTATTGTCCTCGGAGGACAAAAACCTCTAGGATGTAAAAGTAATTCATATGTTGCCGCCATTACTAAGTGTAGCGTGTTCAAAAAACAATCTGTGTTAAACCTTCATGAGTTTTCTTTAAAAAACGCTTAATTTTGTTTCTGTTTTTGTTCGTAGACTAATTTTTTTTTCGTTTTTAAAAGGTGTTCTAATTGACAATTTTTGTGTGTATTTGTAAACTTTAACATTTGAGTAAAAGTGTGAAGCTATGGATGAATTCAATGGACGACGATAATATGAGTTAATTGAACGTTTGTTTTTGTTTCAATTAAGTGTATTTAGCGCAGTTTAATAAGTGCTATTTTTTGATTTTTTTAATGAGTGCTACTCAAAAGAAATATTGTATGCCATCCGGCTGAGAATGTCTTTAGTCTTGGCAATTTTTCCCAACTCGCTGGCTCGTCGGTAAATCTAATTGCCGTGACATAAAGACACACTTCTCAGCCTTATGGCATAAATAACTATTATGACGTCATTAACCCACAACAATTACTCAGCAAAAATTTCGAAAATTCATGAAACACGGAACAATAATGGGATGAGATGAAGATTTAGCACGCATGTAGCCATGTATATGACAAACATATATATTACGTATCATCTCATTATCAGTATTAGTTCAATTTTATTGCAATATCCTGTATACGTTATTTCAAAATTGAAAAGTGACCAGAAATTGAAATTGAATTTAAAAAATTGAAATGATTGGAAAATGATCAAATTCAGTTGAAACTGAGTTGAGTGCAAGTGTAAACCTTAACGTAAAAATAAGTTCACCGAGTTTCGTTTTTCTCCATATACTACAAGTATATCTAAGATTTTTGATGGACCATAAAAGTTGAGCAGCATCGAGCGTGTTCAGTGGCTGGATGGGTGATCGCTGGGAATAAAACTAATGTATTTCCTATCTGAGGACGAGCGAAGCGAGTACGAAGTAGGAAGGACGGTCGTAGCGAATAAGACGGGACGAGGAAGAGTTCCGAGCTACCGGTTTTTTTTTAAACACAGTGTTATTTTACGAGAAGTTCAAATGAGTGTTTTTAAAGTTTCTCAATTATTTGTATTTCACTCCTTATTATGTTAAGAATTCTCTGAAATACTTGAAGAGTAACTCAATAATTGGGACCTTCCTGCCCCACACACATATTTGGTACTTTCCCTCCAGATCTTGCTACGGTTTCATTTATTTTTCTTGTTCTGGGCAAAAATCATCTTTATAAACAAAAAAACAGCAACCAAAAATAACCTGGAAGAACAGCATGCACATGCTAAAGCTTATAAATCAAGTAAAAGAAGGTCAGGTATTTGCTAATTAATTGGGGTTATGATTAGTAATTAATATTATAATTGTGCGAGAGACACCAAGGAAATGTAACAAGCAAATGCAATGCTACATCTGGGAACTGTTCCATCATTCGATATTCGTCATCATTGATGGCTCGACATAATGTCATGTCCCACTCTGTTTCGTTACGTCTAACTCATCAGGGCGCCGACAGAGCCTGAACTCACTCTGACCTTCAATTATTTCCGAAGAATATAATGTGAAGTACTTACCAGAGACGAGCGGTGCTCTCTTACCGCCATCATGCATGGCAAGCAAAACATGTATCATTTGACACTACCGAGTTTTGCAAAACTCGGTAGTATCAAATGATATTGGTAATTAAGTTAGTCAGTGTAATTGTTACTGGAGTTTCCAGTGGTAATTAGTGATTGTTGCAGAGCCAAGACTAAACATTTGAAGGGGGGGGGGTTCAGAGAAGACCATATTACCTTTATCTATCCACGGCAGGAAAATTATTCATTACTGTTTATGGCAGGAAATACATAGATGCTGTCTTATAAAGCATATACTTCTCCAAGTGGCAAAGACAGGAAAGAAAAAGTTTTTGAAAGCTCCTTTATAATTTCAAGCAATTATTAGACTATTATATTTAAAACGTTTTAGACCTGTCTCGGTAATTACACGGAGTTCAAAACGATTTGAATACAAGTAACGCTATGACTGAATACATAAATAGATCTCATTATCCAGTTCTTTATGCTAAATATTTTAATGAGTCTAAAAACCTAAATTCCTTTTTTTTATGAGCTGAAGCTACCCAGCAGTAGGCGGCAGCACTAAATTTGCCTTTAATTATTTATACTAAAGCCACCAATGTTCTATTAAACTGAATTTTAAAGAGATCAAACTAAACCATTTAACTCCGCATCGTCATAAAAGGGAGTAAACTTAAGCCATTTTATGTTGCGTATTATTTGTTGCTGTATTATATAATAATTATTAAATAATAAAACGATAAATAAATAAAGACAGATTCGTTACACAAAAAGGTCCTTTATTTTTTAATATATAATTATACCTAAGCTTTCGACTAAAAATTAGTCATCATCAGAGTTTAACAAAATATAAAATGAAAATACAAATTTTACAAACTACTTCATATTGCACCTTAGTATGGTTTGGTAAACTATGTTTAAAAATCCGTTAAAAACTGTTATATTGAAGAATTTTTAAAAAAATCAGTGTTATCAATCATTTTAGTTGAAAAGCAATATTTAAAAAAACTAAATTAAGAAATTTCAAGATTTAAGAGTTTTCCTTATTAAATTTGAGTAAATGGAGCTTTAATTTTTCTACATCTTTTTTAAAATAAACATTGGTTTTTTTTTAAAAAATTCCTTCAATGTAACAGTTTTAACGGTTTTTTAAACATAGCTTACAAAACAACCAAGGTACAAATTATAGTCTGTAAAATTTGTGTTTTTCATTTTATATTTTTAAACTCTGATGATGACTAATTTTTAAGTTGAAAGCTTAGTTATAAATTATATATTAAACAAAGGACTTTTTGTGTAACGAATCTGTTTTTATTTATATATTGTTTTATAAGTCCACAAATAAGAAACTTTTTAAAACGATAAATATTAAGAATTTTACCTCGGCTGCGCTTCAAAAACTAAGTCAATTTTTTTATGCTTCTCATACAAAGAGCCGGCAACATTGAATTTGCTTTTATTTATTTCATCAGGAGCCCTTCAATAGATCAGGGCAACACTGTATGTATTATTTCAAACTGGTTGTAATTTACGTTTTATTTTAGCTACAAATTAATATTATTTAGTTTGTAAGTAGTATCGAATGCTCAGTTTAAATAAGTGTTTGTGGTTTATTATATAGAAGGTGGGATTTGTCAGGCGTTGCTAATAAAGTCATTAATAATGTGCCGAGTGTCACTTTGTATTGTTGTAGTATTGATTGATTAATATTGGCAACCCACGATTAAAATTACCTTATATATAATTAATAAAAACATTGTCAAGCTAAGAGGTGATAATACTCGCCCACCTCAGCTCAGTAGAATTTCTTGTAACATAAGTACAACTTATTCTCTCTAAAATACATCTATTATAAGAGTAAAGGAAATCGAGAGAATTCCCACAACTGTATTATTCAGAGTAAAATATAACCTAAGGCCTGCTACCAGCCACATCAGGAACCTAAGGCCTATGGCTAGCCACATCAGGAACCTAAGGTCTATGGCTAGCCACTTCAGGAACCAAAGGCCTATGGCTAGCCACATCAGGAACCTAAGGCCTATGGCAAGCCACATCAGAAACCTAAGGCCTATGGCTATTTATATCGCGGGCATTTAGCCCGCTTATAACATGGCTCTTTTGTATTACTTTTGTAGGTAAAAGGATTTCTCTTCAAAAGCCTCATACACACACACACAATTCATAAATATATATATATATATATATATATATATATATATATATCTATATATATGATATATTAATATATATATTAATATATATTATATATATATATTATTATATATATATATTGATTATGTATATATATATATATATATATATATATATATATATTATATATTATATATATAGATCTTTGAAAGCAGTGAACAGGCAAGATGAACCAAGACTCTCCACTCACGCCGCCCGCGCTCACTCTGTGTGTTCTGATTCCGAACAACCTAAACGAGATTTGCTGATGAACTTAGCTAAATGTTGTTTATTTTCAAGGCTCTTAAAGTAATAATGTTTTGACTATGCGAGGGAATTATGTCATATTTTAAGAGATAAAAGCCAACATGTTTTTTATATTGAAGGCGTTAGTCGGCTCTCTCAAACCACTATAGATTCCGTTTGACATTCACATAAGACAATAAGACCTCATCACATCTATTGTATTACAAGTGACATTTAAACTGAAGCTGTTTTCTATGGACAATTAGTTTGTAATATAGGGTGCGAGGGGATCCCACTGGTGTAATGATTAGGCCGGGTTCGATCCTGGTCGGGGCTAATAGGATTCTCATGACAGGGATGGTAATCCTTGTAAGAGCAAGATTGTAAGATATTGGTTGATAAGCAAAAACATTTCAATGAAAATTTTCCTGACTTGTAGAACATCTTCCCCACATGTGGAATTTTCTTCTCTAGGATTTGAATTTTGTAGCAAGTTTCATCTTATACGATTGAACCGTTCAGCTGTTTAAGTTCTGTACACTATGGTCCATACCGTGTTTGCTGTACGGACCATAGTGGTTGCCGTATGGGCTGTACACATCCATTACGTTTTTTGGGATCTGCAAGTGCTGAAACGTGTGGATACAAGAAAAACAGAGTCGGATTTTTCTCACAACCTCTCGCTTTCTATAAAATTAAAACGGAAAGGCAAACAGTTCTTTCTAAACTGTATAGGAAAAGCGAACACATACCAAACCCAACTTTCGAGAACTAACAGACATCTTATAGAATAAACATCTGTTACAGGAGGAGTCAGAATGCGGTGTATGGATGGCAGGCGGAGGATGTTCAGCCGAAACGTGTCTGTCTAATGACGACTGCACAGGAAATCATATCTGCTGCCATAATGGATGTAAGAAGACTTGCATGCCGCCTCTGCCGCCTCCACCAGGTAACTTAGTCCAAACTACTAAGAGAGCATTTCTACAGAATATCAGACAACCAAAGCAGAAAATCTGCACTTCTCACATAAATCAATGATGTAGTTTCATTTATTGCGAATACAGTAATAATATACAGTCCTGGTGATCTAGGGTGATTTATAATATCTGGTGTTTTACTCCGGGGCTGGGCATGCTGACTCAGCAATATTTTAAAATTATTATATAACGATTTTATTTTTTAAAAATCGGGAAAAAGTTGTAGAACTCAAGAAAATAAACATTTGAGTTCTGGAAATGTTTTCCTCATTATCTTCATTTTTAAGATACAACCAATCAAAATATCATCTCTTTCTCTCACTCTCTCTCTATCTCTCTCTTTCACTGCCTCACACTCATTTTATTTGTTGTAACTTAAAATGTGTGTATCAACTTTTAAAAAATTAGATGCTAATATCACTGAATTCCGGTAATACTTCCCAGGCCCTTTTTTCCCATACAATTAGGTACGTTCACACACACTCATAGATCCGCGGAATCGTATAGAATACGTATCAATACGGTCAACTAACTTCACGGTTCTTGCAGCGTATTTGTTTAGTCGATCGAGTGATAACTGATCCCGCCAAAAACATGGCGTCTTGTATAGTGAACCATTCAGCTTTTGGTTATAGGAGTTAAAACAAAAAATATTTTTATTAAATTGTGATTTCTTTGCATAATAATAAAGTTACACTAAAAAAAATAATATTCCAAAAGTTGGATCAAAAAACGGTTTTACAGAAGTAAAATAAAGTGAAATAAAAGTTCGACGAGAAGTTATCCGTTAAAAATACGATCGTCTCTAAGGTACATACGATATCAGGGGATCCATTTAGACTTCCATGTCTCCCTATGTTCTAAATAGTCGTAGAATCGGATCCCCTCAATATTATGGTTCATACAGCTTAATACTACCGTATTGAGAGATCCTACTCTATACGATACGCCGGATCTAATGATGGTTGAGTGAACGTACTAATGTATATGAAGTGATGAATTATGGTCTACCAATTAGCGTATTACTTTTCCTAATTTATACCGTTGGTATTTGAAAGAGCATTGTGTTTGCCAAAAAAATCCGAAACCGGGATGTCACCGGAAGTTATCCGTTTCAGGCATTTTAATCTCTTGAATGGTTTTTTGCAAAGTTGTCTGTCTGCATGTGGCAATGATGTGTGTGGGTTGTGTTGTGTGTGTTTTTGTCGATCATCGTAGCTCCCAGTGTAGTTCATGCTAGGGAAACTTCGTGCAAAAATCACTCCTACCGCTGTAGTTGTTGCTAGTCGGAAAATATTTTTTCTGCGTCATTAACCAACAAAAATAACTCAGCAAAACTTTCGAAAAATCATTAAACGCGGAAACATTATGGGATTGGATTGAGATTTGGCACGCATATAGCCATGTGTATATGTCAAGACTAACATATATGTATACCTTGACGTATAACCATTTATAATTTATAAAATAAGTACACTAACTTTTGTTTCAATACAACAAGTATGATTTTTGTTAGATCATAAAAATTAAGCAACATAGAGCGTGGTCAAAGCTGTATGGGTGGGCGCTGACAATGATGCATTTACTATCTGAGGATGAGCGAAGCAAGTCCGAGAACATGTTGCAGTATAAATTTGGTTAATTGTATATTGTGAGGACAATGCAAGCGAGTCTGGAGTAGAAAGGATGAGCGTAGCGAATTCAGTGTGATGAGGAAAAGTTTCGAGGTACCCCGTACCCGTTTTATTTTATTATTAATTTATTTCCGTAAAGTTATTATTACTAGAGGGGCCCCATCGGTTGAAAATTGAAGCATTAGAAAAGTAACCTGAACACTGAACACCCTTGACTACGTGCTTTTCTATACGTGCACTGCTTTGTATTTTTCAGTTTTTGATTGGACAGAGGAGACGCCTTATCATTCCAGACCGATAAAAGGTAATTGAAATAGATTATTTATGCAAAATTGTGGCTATTTCCATGATTTAAATGAATGTAGCAAGTTTTGTTTGCTAAATTCTGAACGCTTTAAACAATGACTGAAAAACTATTGTAACTACTGAGGTAAACAAATATAACTACTGAGTAACAATTTAACTACTGAGTAAACAAATTTAACCTACTGAAGTAACAAATTTACTATCTTCTGATGTAAACTATATATTTTACACATACTGAGGTAATACTAATATTAACTACTGAGTAAACAAATATAACTACTGAGTAAACAAATTTAACTACTGAGTAAACCTAATATGACTTACTGAGTAAACTAAATATACACTACTGAGTAAATCAAATAATATACTTACTGAGTAAACAAATTTAACTAC
>JACMZG010000032.1:7013434-7275232 GCA_018340805.1 Microvelia longipes | reverse complement strand
GCACGAAACACGAATTCTAAATGAAATTTTGCCCCGACAGAGGACCACCGCGCCGAAATTATTTATTCAGTAGTTGTAAACTTATATAATGTAAAAAACTATAAAAATTATTATTCCAACCAGGATTGTTGTTAAGCACAAAAACACGCATTCAAAAGAAATCGCCCGACATGCGGACCACCGCCAGCATTATTTAAAAAAACCATAACCTTACATACACACAGACACTCACACACACACACACACACACACATACATATATATATATATATATTATTATATATATATATATATATATATATATATATATATATAATATATATTATATATATATCTGATGGGCCCCCTCCTAAAGGCAACCCTGGCTACGCCCATGACTACTGAGTAAACAAATTTAACTACTGAGTAAAGAATATAACTACTGGTAAACTAATATAACTACTGAGTGGTAAACAAATATAACTACTGAGTAAACAAATATAACTACTGAGTAAACAAATATAACTACTGAGTAAACAAATATAACTACTGAGTAAACAAATATAACTACTGAGTAAACAAATATAACTACTGAGTAAACAAATATAACTACTGAGTAAACAAATATAACACTGAGTAAACAACTACTGAGTAAAAAAATTTAATTTAAAAAAAAACTGATTATGTGATGTGCTATATTTTTAGTATTCTACGCACTGATTGCGGGAGACCTCAGAGCCGATTGGTCCCCGCCAATGATTCGTGGCGGGAACGGACTGCCAACTATGTCAAAATTGCCTAGTTGTAGTGAAGTTATAGACGTATGAACGTTACAAGGCGTTATTTTTTACTATAAAACCTCAGCAGCATTTAACAAAGTTTTGGAGATTAATGTCACTTACGTATACAGAAATACGGACTGCCATTTGTTTTAAAGTGAAACTATTTTTTTTATTATTTTTCTCCAAAGAGTCACCTATCAATGTTGTCGAGTTTAGAACCAGAACAAGGAAACTATTTGTCTGTAAAAAGATGTTGGCAATCCTGCCATTTTCGAGTCAAATATGGCGCGTGGGGCCGCAAACTCTAGTCACAAGCCTGAAATTACACAAGCGCAGTCGTTTACGTGAAACTGCTAATTGAAATTACATTTTTTAGGGAGAGGTATCAAGTATGGGCCGCCTCCGTGGCCGAGGTCGTTAAGGCGTTAGTCTTAACACTGACCTTTGACACCCACGGAGGTCTGAGGTTCGCATCCTAGGTTACGCTCTCAGTTTATAGAAGATTATTGTTTAGATAAATTATCGCCAACTTTAGAATTCACTTTGAGCGTAACGCTTGCTACTACCACCCGAGGTGGTTCCCGCAGGGTTATCCCTGATGAGCCGCAAGGCCTAACGGCATTATTATTATTATCATCATAACAAGTATGGCGTGTTACGTGAGAGATTGGCCTGTATGATCCTTTGGCCTTTCTAAAGTTAACCATTTGAATCTACAAATATAAAGACAATATGATTCAAATTCCTAACACTACGCCTGTTTAATAACCAGTAATTACTGTTTAGGTAACCACTATGGAAGCGAAACAGAACAGGAACAGTTAATGAGGGACGAAACAGTAGTTCTGCAAGGAGGATGTCTCATAACGAAACAACAGATGGACAGACTGGAGCAGTTTTCCAACAACACGCACGTGCACACATGGTCAGTTATTTTAGTATAACCCGACATGCTACTAAAGCAAGGAAATTCGTAGACAGCTATCAAATAGTTGGTTTTTAGTCTGCACCTTGTTTTTTATGATAAGTAAAAAATGGAAAGAAGTTGTAGAGATATCTGCACCTGCCTACTAAACCCGCAACTAAACCTATTAAAAGTAGGGAAACCAAAGAGACCTTTTACTATGTCCGCCGTTTGTATAATGTGTGCCTTAATAGGGGTTGTAAAGGGTAGTGGAGTATCTAGTCTCTTCTCTTGGGAGACTATAGTAGGAGTAAGTACAGTTAGGGCACTATGGAAACTGTCTCACTTCCAGACCCTTATCACTGTGTTAATCGGGTTCTGTACTCCCTCTAATAGTATTAGTCCTTTGAGGGAAACAACACGATTTCTGTCAGACCTGGCATGTAGTTCACATTTTTGTCCACAGAGATTGGATCAAATTTCCCTATGGGCGTAAATGTTAACAAACTAATTACGGTTTTCAAATTTTTTGTTTTTATTGCATTTATTTGTATAATTTAGTATAAAATGTTAATAATTTGTTGTTAGAAATACGGTTTTGCCACATCCAATAGAGGTTTAAGTGCGAATCTTTAAATACTAGGTTTGTTTAAATTACTTAAAACGAGCGACTAAGTAAACCTTTTTTTTCGTGTGCACTACTTAACTTAGTACATTTTTGCGAGTGATATTTGTCTTTCCCCTTCCAATATTAATTGTAATCAGTAATTTTACAACTTTAACCAAACATTTTGAATATAATAAAGCAATCGTATTTTAAGTTATATTAAAAATATGAAGTATGTTCTTCAAATCGTAATAAAAAACACATGGTTTACCTTTATTATAGTTTCTCTTCTTCTGTAACTACCTTATTGTAATAATTATTACACAGAATTTAATACAAAATCATTAAATTATCACGTACATATTAAAGTACGAAAACACGGTAAAAACTAAAGCTCACTTAATGTTATCAGGGTTGCCAATAAAATTATAAGTAAAAAACGTAAATTATAAAAGGCGCATGCGCAGTTATTCCAATTTTACCAATTGATCACGCATGTCTGATTTTTTTTAAACAGGTTAGTATAGGAGTTTCCCTACTAGGTTATATATTACTTTAGTCACAGGCAAAGAGACTTATACTAAAATAAGTAATATCAAGGATCTTGAATAAAGGGGATGACTCACTAAGTCGATTTGCCATATAAAAAAGTAACCCCATCGAAAACCAAAAAATAGAGAGAATTCAACCCGAAAACACACGTCAAAAACCAACTGCACATGCTTGGTACAAACTGCGCATGCTTAAAATTCTTATAACAGCGCAGGTCTTAAATTTTAGAGGCAAAATTACCTCTCAATGGTTTTCCATTGTTTATTGCTTGAGAAGGTTAAAAACACGCTTTAATTATCACTTACTGAAGTGGCAAAGTATAGTCCAAAGTTTAATATTAAATAAGCACAAATGACTTAACAAGCACCACAAATGTAACAATCACGAGAGGCACAACAAAAGTTGAGAAGCAAACTCGACAACCTTGCTACATAACCTGCGTTTGGCGTATTTTTTTCATTATAACCAAGGGGAGGTAAGTTTGCTCCTATTTCTCTATCTCATACAACTTCCATGGGGTCAGAAAAGTTCCTTAATGCGTCATCCCCTTTATTCAAGATCCATGAGTAATATTAAATCTTTGTTCATCGCGGTTCTATCATAGAGATGTATTACTAGAGGGGGCATACCCAATCTCAATACATTGGCACGCTTGAAACCTAATTTTGAGGCTCTATGTAATCTCAGTGTAACCTTCTCCAAGAGGGTGTTGGTTAAGATTATTATAAATGAATTAGTGCGTCTGTTTGTCACATTGTTTATGTTTTATACTGAAAGCGTTTAATTGCATAAGATACTGCTATTGCGTACTTCAGGGCAAATACAATCTTTAAATGACTAACCTATATAATTTTTAACAAAAATATTAAGACAAGATATGATAACAAGGCAAATAGAGATATTATCACTAATTGTATGACACCTTGTGAATGATAAAGAAGTGACTTTTTTACCCAGTAAATCCATTTACCACATCATCCCCTTTATTAATGTTGTTATATTACTTTGTATGCAAATCTCTTCACCCACCTTCTTTTACAGCTTTGCAAAAATAATACCTTAATTGTAGAATTCCATAATTTTGAGTTCTGTGTAATGAGTAACTTAATTATTATTAATTTTCAGTTTCTGTGAACGAGGTGAAATCTTCTGTCAAATAGTCGGTTGAAGAAACAAATGGTCCGGGTTATAAAAAATAAGCATTTTGTAAGACAAGTTTATGAATCAAGCAAAATTGTTTATTGTTTTAAATTATATATATTTATGGCACAATAAATGAACGAATTAAAATAGTCAGACTAAAGTGATGTAGAAATTCATGCAGTAGGGGTGGGGGCACGGGACACAGTGGTCCATCTCCCTGGTTTGGGGTGGTCCTAAAAAAAGGGGCTAGTTGCATCAACTACCACACCGAGCGCTAGTTTTCACCTTGTACAACTGTTATCCCTTTAAATAATTTAAATCCTGAAAATGAAGAACTAATTATTATATATATGTAGTACAAGGTGAACTGACCTGCCTCCAGTGGAGAAACGGTGAACTTAAAGCAGCTCCATCTAAAACAGCTTATTCCGGGGGAGATGGACCACTGTGCCCCGCGCACCCACCCCCACTGTATGAATTTCTACATCACTTAAAGTCAGACATTTTAAATGATGTACATTTATGAAACAATTAATGAACAAAAAAAATATATTTTCTTTCTAGACTATTTTGATTTGTTTATAAATGTCCATAATTGAAAACGTCAGACATTTGAAGACAGTTCTTGCTTGCGATGGAATCAAATATCACTTTTTGTAGAATTTTATTTATTACTTTGTGTTCCTAACATCTATTGGAAGCATTGCTCTCTGTATATATTTTTATATTGTAAATATAATGAATTTTTCTTGATTGTAGCAAATTATAAATTAGTCTTGCCTTATTATATTGCTTCATGCTCTACCTGAATAGCACAGGTAGAGAGTTATTTGCATGTACTCAGCAAGTTGTACTGATGAGTTTATGAGAAGTATTTTACATTTCTTGCAAACTCACTGTTTACTCTCGGATTGAAAGTCCAGCAATATGTTCAACATTTGTAGCATCTACAGAGCTCTGGTATCAACATAGATTCTGATATATATCATTTTGATACTACCGAGTTTTGCAAAACACGGTAGTATCAAAATTATATATGTTTTGCTTGTCATGCATGATGGCGGTAAGAGAGCACCGCTCGTCTCTGGTAAATACTTCACATTATATTCTTCGGAATTAATTGAAGGTCAGAGTGAGTTCAGGCTCTGTCGGCGCCCTGATGATTTAGACGTAACGAAACAGAGTGGGACATGACATTATGTCGAGCCATCAAGTATGACGAATGTCGAATGATGGAACAGTTCCCAGATGTAGCATTGCATTTTGCTTGTTACATTTCCTTGGTGTCTCTCGCACAATTATATTGTGTCAATAGATTTTGATACTCACTGTTGTTCTTAACTCAAGGAATGCTCAGCATTTAACAACATAGACAGCACAATGCAATCAAGTAAATACAATGAATTCAAAACAATAGATAATGAGCTTGATGATCCAAGGCCATTAAAATAAGATAGATATATAAAGTATATAAAAAAAACAAAGTTTTTTTAATAAAAATATATTTAAAAAATAGTAATAAATATAATAAAAAACAACACAAAAATAAATTAAGACTATTTACAAAATTTAAATAAATACTAATATATAGAGATACAATATTTATAGGAGAACCAAAAATATACTTCATACACTAGTTAATATACTAGTGGATACAATAGTAAATATACTAGTAAATACTCTAGTAAATATACTAGTAGATACAATAGTAAATAACCTAGGTAAGCTAGTAAATATACTAGAACAAACACATTTGAATCACTTAAATCAGTGATGTCCAGTGTTTGATTTGAACAACACAATTGCAAATATTTAACACTACATTTGAACAACTCAAATTTAAGGTTCCAACAAATGATCAAGTCCTGATCCTGAGCAAAGAAAACTACTTTAGCTGGACTTTGTACTCTTTGCATCAAAAGCTTATAAAGTTATGCAACAGTTGCTGAGGGGCTTTATTTAAAAAAATGCTGAGAACTTGAAAGCTGAACGTCACAGAACAATCAGTTGAATTTGACAGCAATATCACCTCATTTTCTACTCTTTATTATTTCATCAGCAACAGTCGACATAAACACAATACAATAAATTGTACAATTTTATCTAGAAGGCATATTTTATGCTATATTAGCTGTTACATCAGGTTGATACTGAGCAAATCAATTTCAACTACCATCTGCTTGAAGTTATGAATAGACCAAGACGGTGAATAAAGGAGGACATCCGTCTCTCTCGGAGTGAGTAGTGCATCTACAATCCACTACAAAACAGACTCAAATGCTTTGCAATAAAAACATCTCGAGCTACAGCAAAACATAACAAATCTGAATCTCTCACTTCCAACACATCTGACCCAAAATAAACCTGACATTCCAAAAATACAACCAAATTAAACCATGAATCAAGTCTCTAAGTTAAAGCAGGGCTTTAAACATTCAAAAATAAAATCAGAAGAAAGTTGGAGTTTGATATTTTGCTCAAATCCAACCCGACATGAATTGACAATTTTTATTCTAAGAAAATATTTTTCTATATTAAAAAATTTCTTTGAATTTATAAAAATAATAACTATGATAACACTCCCCAATTTTTCATAAAAACCTACAAATTTGTTTTAATAATTTTTTTAAAAGCATTTTTCTTTTCAAGTACAACTGTCAGTTGAAGGCAAGAACAACCTAAATACTAAACAAATAGTAGAACAATCGAAGAAGACATCGGAGAAATGGTAGAACACATTTACCTTGAGCTAATGATTCAAAATTTAGATAATCCATCAGAGAAAGTTAAGCAAAACAAAAACCATATGACACCAGGTGAAGTAGGAACAACCAGGTCAGTTTGCTTTAAACTGACTTCATACATCATCTAAATGTTGAATCATCAACAGAGGGCAGAGGTAGTTATTGTGTTTATTCTCTTATTTCTTCTTAGAAACTTGTTTTTCAGTCTCACTATCAGGCTGTTCTTATCTTAATCCCTACCTTTAAAAATTTCCTACCTCGCCTTCAATAATTTAAAAATATTCTATTCTACAAATTCACTGTTAAATTGTCTATTTTTAAAAAATTATGTTAAGAAAAAATTAAACAAATGCGTATAAAAAATTGTTAATAATATAAAAAGCCAGCAGTTAAACCTAATAAAGCATCAAAAGGACTAAACCGTTCCCAAGCAAGAGGAAAATGACGGCATCTGCAAACAGCGAATTGGAGCAATGCCATTGGTCAATTAACTAAAACCCAAAGAGTATTTAAGCACAGCTAGAGGAGACAAAACTTCTCTAGATACATTACTCACTGGGATGGCACAAAGTTTTATATTTGAACACCAATCACACTGCTCCAAACCTCTGCACTGTAAATATGCCAAATTCATTCTTTTATTGAGAACATAATAGAAACTAAAAATAAAAATCGCAACCATACACTCATTTAAAAACAATACAAATAAATACTACTTTCTCTGCACCCATATTTCATAAATTATTAAAATAATACTAAAAACAAATAATAGAACAATATTAACAATTAAAAAATAACACATTGATTACACTTTAAAAACAAAACAATTATTCTTAAGGTACTTCGGCTTTCAAAGAGTCAAATGCAATACAGTGTTGGCATGACCAGTTTAAAGGTAGATATTAAACAAGTTTTTAGCTTGGATCCCCTTCGACATTTTGAGAACACTCCTCCCAAGAAAATAAAAAAATGGTCCACAAAATGTTTTATCTGAGACGGAAGAGCCTAAAAAAGTTAATAGGTCCAGCCTACCTTTGCAAAATTTAAGGATACCAATAAAAAAAACTATTATTTAATAAAGAGGAAAACAAAACTTAAGAAAAACATCTCAGAGTTTCCATAGAGTAATGCTGTGCATAGAAAGAGCGATACTCATAACTCAGAAGCAAGTCTAACTAATGCTGCCCAGTGTTGCCAGATGGTATTATGAAAAATATGGGGGATTTCCTAAAAAATTATGGGGGGATTGCCAAAATTATCATACACTTTGAAAAATGAAAATGGGTGGAGAGGGGGGGGGCGTAGCATGATAAATTTATTTTCTAAACATGAATAAGTTAAAAATAACAGCGTTTTTATGGGTTAATTAAATTCTAGTAGATATTATTTGCCATTCCATTTCCATTTGCAAATAACCTCGAAACAAACAGATCACTTGTCTGTCTTTAGAATACACTTTTGCGTCTCAAGTGTCACCTAGGTTTGGGTTTTTATTGTAACATTATGCCTACATAGCTAAATAAAAAAATATATGTAGAAAAATTATTGATAAAAAAATATGAATATACATTTTTGGCAGTAGTTAGTATTGAATGTTCAATCCTACTGTATTAATCTTAAAACGTAAAAGGATTATTGTACTCAACATTAAACGAATTACTACTAGAAATTCTGTAACTAATATCGATACAAAGATATTTCTGATTAAATATCGTACAAAAGTTAAAATTATCCTATTTTTTGGTATTATCGCACACACACTATCGTACATGGAGGAAAAGCTGAAAATGTACAAATACAATAATTATCGTACATCTGGCAACACTGATGCTGCCACCCAAACAACATACATATCTTTTAACAAAGTTGGTAAAAATTGAGGTTGGTGGAATATTAAGTTGAAATTGTTAATTAATGCTTAATTAGTCATCAATACATACATTGGTTCATTATAATTTTTAATAATTTTGAATTGTAAAAACTAAAATAAGATACTGAAAGTCTGTTAAACTTGCTGCTTGCTAAACAAATTTTGATCCATTTTATCAAATTATCTCAACTGGTTTTATTACTAACCAGCATTCATGACACATTTATGTAAAAAATGTTGTTGTAAGGGTGGCACCCCTACCTAAGACCACCAGCAAACCTGATTCCATGCTATAAGTGTAATTGCATTTAGGCATAGAGGTATTACTACTAGAGGTCCTATTGGTTTCATTTTGAAATATTGACAAAGTAACATGAACAGAACGTTAATAATACAAAACACAAACAGTGCACAGAAAACCAACAAAGACTGATTTATGATAACCTTACCACACTCTCAGATAAGGTTACAATGAGATTATAAAGAGCTGCTGAGAGCCTCAAAAGATGTTTCAGGCCTCTCAATGTATTGATACAGGCTATGCCCCCTCTAGAAATATATCTCTATGTCTTGTGGTTAGACTGAATCTATTATACTAGTAAAGCTCTTCTCATATTATACTGAGAACTGGAGATATTAACACTGTAGAGATGAGACACCTCAGTAGAGTAGAGATGTGACACCTCAGTAGAGTAGAGATGTGACACCTCAGTAGAGTAGAGATGAGACACCTCAGTAGAGTAGAGATGTGACACCTCAGTAGAGTAGAGGTGACACTCAGTAGAGTAGAGATGTGACAAGAATGAGACAACTCAGTAGAGTAGAGATGTGACACCTCAGTAGAGTAGAGATGTGACACCTCAGTAGAGTAGAGATGTGGAAGTTAGAGTAGAGATGTGACACCTCAGTAGAGTGAGATGTGACACCTCAGACTCACCTCTGACACCTCAAGAGGTAGAGATGTGACACCTCACCTCAGTAGAGTAGAGATGTGACACTCTCAGTAGAGTAGAGATGTGACACTCAGTAGAGTAGAGATGTGACATAGAGTAGAGATGTGACACCTCAGTAGAGTAGAGATGTTGACACCTCAGTAGAGTAGAGATGTGACACCTCAGTAGAGTAGAGATGAGACAACTCAGTAGAGTAGAGATGTGACACCTCAGTAGAGTAGAGATGTGTGTCAGTAGAGTAGAGCACCTCGTAGAGTAGATGTGACAGTAGTAGAGATGTGACAGTAGGTCGAGTAGTAGAGATGTGACACTCACTCTGTGTTCGTAGAGATGTGTCACCTCAGTAGAGTAGAGATGTGAACCTCAGTAGAGATGTGATCAGATAGAGTAGAGAGTGTGGACACCTCAGTAGAGTAGAGATTGACACCTCAGAGAGCAGAGTCTCGATGAGATTAAAATAATCAAACAAATAAGCAATGTTCGTAAAAAAAACCTAAAACTGAAGACATTGTCGTCTAATAGTAATCACTCAGCAGTCATACCAGATGCAATCCATTATACATTGCAATATTCACTGCTCAATCTATCTTGTGTTGTTCTATTCACAAGAGAACATTTTTCAAGTTGTTTTATTTGCACAGCACATCATGGCTAGAGCTGTTGAATTGAATAAATATTTAAACAGTAGCTTTGTTCCCTAATGAATATTTCTGATGTTGTTTTATTCAGCACTGAATATTTATAATGTCGCCCTATTCACCACTTAATGTTATGACTGAGGATGCTGAGAAAGGAATAAAGCTGCTGCGGCAGCTATGTCCCATGTAGATGATTCAAGGGCAATGAGCAGTTTCTCCGGTGTTCCTTTATTATCAGGATTATCACCCGTAACTCCGACGAGAGACATCAATCTAGCCAGTTTGATGGACCGGTGAACGTTACCACCACAGCACTCGAGAGCTCTCAGACAATCTCCTTTACTGACCTAGAACACATATATTGGCAAATATACAATAATCCTAGGAGGTGCTTGAGATTGATAGATGGAACACATGAAGTTTCAAGAAATATATGGTTTCTGTGGAAAGATGAGGTGAGGGAGAATATTGGATGCAAATATTAATAAAACAGGAGATATAACCAAGTTTGACAGCTTAAGTTTAAGTTATCTCCTGAGGGAAAGCTGGTAATCACTTAATTTATGTCACAATACGTCTCGGATCAGCTTTGCTGGTCCTCAGACAGTAAAACATTGGTTTATCAGCCAGCAGTAGCCATGCCAGCACTGAGCTCGCTTCATGCTCCATAATATTTCTGTTGCAACCAAACCCATAGATACACATGTTAGACTAAGAGCCCAGGGGTGTTTTGTTAATAAAAAGGTGTAATGGCTGGAACTGGTCTCATTTTTCCTAATACCTTCCTGAACAAGGATCTGCAATTCTGCGACTCGTATCGGATGGGTGTCCCAGGCAGAACTTTGACCCCTAAAGTGAGTTCTGCCTGGGACACCCATCCGATACGAGTCGGCAGAATTGCAGATCCTTGTTAAGGAAGGTATTTACGAAAAATTGAGACCGGTTCCAGCCATTACACTTTTTATTAACAAAACACCCCTGGGCTCTTAGCCTATGTGGTATTGGGATGAAACTTCCCCCATATTAAATACCTCGAGTGGTGCACTTGAACAAATTCTAATTTTGAAGATAAATGAAACTTGGCAAGGATGTGAAAGGGATGGATATCAGCGAAAACTATACCAGCAATACATAAAGAGATCCAATAGTACTGAATATCCCCTCCATTGGATTATTTTATTTTTAACAAATTTGTCAAATAGCATGATATTCCACAACAATTGAACTAATGCTGATGATGAGATGAAACTTACCACATATGTTAATTTTCATAAAACTAAATGTGTGCTAAATTTCAAACCGATCCAAATATCTTTTAGTATTTTTAAAAATTTTGCCGAGTCATTATTGCAGGTTAAGACATCATAAAAAATATATACTGGACAGCACTGGACTTAAAGATTGATTTAGTATTAAGTTTCAACCCTCTAACATACACTACTGAGGAGGTCTTAAAACACGTGAAACAGATCATTTTTATGATAAACACATTACATATTTACTTTTCCTTATTTATACCGTAGGTATATAGGAAAAGTATTGTGTTTGCAACAAATCTGAAACTGGGATGTCTCTAGAATTATCCGTTCCAAGTGTTTTTAAGGCCTCCTGAGTGGTTTTTACAAAGTTGTCTGTCTGTGTGTGTGTGTGTGCATACGTGTGTGTGTCTGTTATTATCGTTGCTCCCAGTGTATTTATGCTAGAGAGTTGAAACTTTGTACGAATTGTGATAAAACTTTTAGTCTATAGGTGTAGTTGTGATATCCCAAAAGTAATTTTTTATGAAAATAACTCGAAATAATGGCAGCCACATTTTTGAAAAATCATTAAATATGAAAAAATGTTACAGTGAATTTGAGTTTAGCCAAGTATAAGACTAACATATGAGCCAAGTTTCGTCTCATTATCAGCATTAATTTAATTTTTATCAAATGACTTGCGTACGTTTTTTAAAAAATGGTAAAAAACAGAAAATTAAATTTGACACAAGTGTATACCTTAGCGTAATAAATAAGTACACAAAGTTTCATTTCCATACGACAAGTATATCCATGAGTTTTGTTGGACCAAAAAAGTTAACAGGAACAGTGCCTGGATGGGTGACCCCTGTGACAAGCAAAGCAGTTCCGAAGTAGGGAGGATGAGTGCAGCGAAAAGTTCTGATGTACCCAATTTTATATGGTATAAACAAAGAGACTAAAACTATTAGAGGTACAGGACCGTTTAACACAGTGATAAGGGGTCTGGAAGTGAGACAGTTTCCATAGGTGCCCTAACTGTACTTTCTACTATAGTCTCCCTAGAGAAAGACAAAGAGACTAAAACTATTAAGGGAGTACAGTAACACAGTGATAAGGGGTCTGGAAGTGAGACAGTTTCCATAGGTGCCTAACTGTACTTAACCTACTATAGTCTCCCTAGAGAAAGACAAAGAGACTAAACTATTAGAGGGAGTACAACCCCATTACACAGTGATAAGGGGTCTGGAGGAGACAGTTTCCATAGGTGACTGTACTTAACTCTACTATAGTCTCCTAGAGAAAGACAAAGAGACTAATACTATTAGAGGGAGTGCAGTGATAAGGGGTCTGGAAGTGAGACAGTTTCCATAGGTGCCCTAACTGTACTTACCCTACTATAGTCTCCCTAGAGAAAGACAAAGAGACTAATACTATTAGAGGAGTACAGAACCCTTAACACAGTGATAAGGGGTCTGGAAGTGAGACAGTTTCCATAGGTGCCCGTAACTGTACTTAACTCTACTATAGTCTCCCTAGAGAAAGACAAAAGACTAATACTATTAGAGGGAGTACAGAACCCCAACACAGTGATAAGGGGTCTGGAAGTGAGACAGTTTCCATAGGTGCCCTAACTGTACTTACTCTACTATAGTCTCCTAGAGAAAGACAAAGAGTAGAGGGAGTGTAACACAGTGATAAGGGGTCTGGAAGTGAGACAGTTTCCATAGGTGCCCTAACTGTACTTACTCCTACTATAGTCTCCCTAGAGAGACAAAGAGACTAAAACTATTAGAGGGAGTACAGGACCCCATTAACACAGTGATAAGGGGTCTGGAAGTGAGACAGTTTCCATAGGTGCCCTAACTGTACTTACTCTACTATAGTCTCCCTAGAGAAAGACAAAGAGACTAATACTATTAGAGGGAGTACAGACCCGTTTAACACAGTGAATAAGGGGTCTGGAAGTGAGACAGTTTCCATAGGTGCCCTAACTGTACTTAACTCTACTATAGTCTCCCTAGAGAAAGACAAAGAGACTAAAACTATTAGAGGGAGTACAGGACCCGTTCACAGTGATAAGGGGTCTGGAAGTGAGACAGTTTCCATAGGTGCCAACTGTACTTAACTCTACTATAGTCTCCCTAGAGAAAGACAAAGAGACTAATACTATTAGAGGGAGTACAGAACCCCATTAACACAGTGATAAGGGGTCTGGAAGTGAGACAGTTTCCATAGGTGCCTAACTGTACTTACTCTACTATAGTCTCCCTAGAGAAAGACAAAGAGACTACTATTAGAGGGAGTACAGAACCCCATTAACACAGTGATAAGGGGTCTGGAAGTGAGACAGTTTCCATAGGTGCCCTAACTGTACTTAACTCTACTATAGTCTCCCTAGAGAAAGACAAAGAGACTAATACTATTAGAGGGAGTACAGAACCCCATTAACACAGTGATAAGGGGTCTGGAAGTGAGACAGTTTCCATAGGTGCCTAACTGTACTTACCCTACTATAGTCTCCCTAGAGAAAGACAAAGAGACTAATACTATTAGAGGGAGTACAGAACCCATTAACACAGTGATAAGGGGTCTGGAAGTGAGACAGTTTCCATAGGTGCCCTAACTGTACTTACTCTACTATAGTCTCCCTAGAGAAAGACAAAGAGACTAATACTATTAGAGGAGTACAGAACCCATTAACACAGTGATAAGGGGTCTGGAAGTGAGACAGTTTCCATAGGTGCCTAACTGTACTTAACTCTACTATAGTCTCCCTAGAGAAAGACAAAGAGACTAATACTATTAGAGGGAGTACAGAACCCCATTAACACAGTGATAAGGGGTCTGGAAGTGAGACAGTTTCCATAGGTGCCCTAACTGTACTTAACTCTACTATAGTCTCCCTAGAGAAAGACAAAGAGACTAATACTATTAGAGGGAGTACAGAACCCCATTAACACAGTGATAAGGGGTCTGGAAGTGAGACAGTTTCCATAGGTGCCCTAACTGTACTTAACTCTACTATAGTCTCCCTAGAGAAAGACAAAGAGACTAATACTATTAGAGGGAGTACAGGACCCGTTTAACACAGTGATAAGGGGTCTGGAAGTGAGACAGTTTCCATAGGTGCCTAACTGTACTTACCCCTACTATAGTCTCCCTAGAGAAAGACAAAGAGACTAAACTATTAGAGGGAGTACAGAACCCCATTAACAAGTGATAAGGGGTCTGGAAGTGAGACAGTTTCCATAGGTGCCCCTAACTGTACTTACCCTACTATAGTCTCCCTAGAGAAAGACAAGAGACTAAAATACTATTAGAGGGAGTACAGAACCCATTAACACAGTGATAAGGGTCTGGAAGTGAGACAGTTTCCATAGGTGCCCTAACTGTACTTAACTCTACTATAGTCTCCCTAGAGAAAGACAAAGAGACTAATACTATTAGAGGGAGTACAGAACCCCTTTAACACAGTGATAAGGGGTCTGGAAGTGAGACAGTTTCCTAGGTGCCCTAACTGTACTTAACTCTACTATAGTCTCCCTAGAGAAAGACAAGAAGACTAAAACTATTAGAGGGAGTACAGACCCCCATTACACAGTGAAAGGGGTCTGGAAGTGAGACAGTTTCCATAGGTGCCCTAACTGTACTTAACTCTACTATAGTCTCCCTAGAGAAAGACAAAGAACTAAACTATTAGAGGGAGTACAGACCCATTAACACAGTGATAAGGGTCTGGAAGGAGACAGTTTCCATAGGTGCCGTAACTGTACTTACCCCTACTATAGTCTCCCTAGAGAAAGACAAAGAGACTAAAACTATTAGAGGGAGTACAGAACCCCATTAACACAGTGATAAGGGGTCTGGAAGTGAGACAGTTTCCATAGGTGCCCTAACTGTACTTACTCCTACTATAGTCTCCCTAGAGAAAGACAAAGAGACTAATACTATTAGAGGGAGTACAGAACCCATTAACACAGTGATAAGGGGTCTGGAAGTGAGACAGTTTCCATAGGTGCCGTAACTGTACTTACCCCTACTATAGTCTCCCTAGAGAAAGACAAAGAGACTAATACTATTAGAGGGAGTACAGAACCCCATTAACACAGTGATAAGGGGTCTGGAAGTGAGACAGTTTCCATAGGTGCCGTAACTGTACTTACTCCTACTATAGTCTCCCAAGAGAGAGACTAGATACTCCCCCACCCCACATTTTACATTAATAATAATGTAAAACAATTATTACATAAATACATACAGGAAAAAATCCTAAAATTCATTGAAAAAATAAATTTGATGACTTACTTTAAGTAATTTTTAATTCACTAACCATAACATCAATTAAAGAAGATATCACGATTTTAATTTTAATTTTAAAAATTAAATCGGACTTAAAAGAAACAAAATTTGAAGTATTTACTACTGAAACAACGGAAAAATCAGTATGTTGGAATTAACATTTTCGAACTTCATTTTAACAAGATAAAGTTTCAAGATAAAATGAAATAATAAATTACAAGAAATACGGAGATTAAAAAACAAACAAAGTGCTTACAATGCATGTAGTACATATGTGGAACATGCTAAAATATACGGCCCATCAGTAGGGATACTACTGAGGGGAAACAGAAAAAAAAACTCCCCCACCCCTCTACAACTTCTATTGTAGCATGCATTCTACATTAAACCACTTCTATTGATGCCACATTAAACCACTTTATTCAAAACTAACAATTAAAGAATACATGCAATAGATAATAATTAAAACTTATTTTAAATTCATTTTACTTGATTTAAAACAAAATAGTCGAAAAATAATGTAATATTCATGTGAAATTGTAATTATTAGGAAAAATTAAAAAATTACGTCACCAATGTACCGTTAGGGCCTAGCTGACCAAGGAATGATAAGAACTGTTGTATCCTCCCTCTAATAGTTTTAGTCTCTTTGGGTATAAATGAAGAACAGTAAAAACAGAGGATACCTTGTTCTGTAGCACCTTGGACATGACTGACAGCTGAGAGGACATTTCAGCATCAAAATTTGACAACCTCTCAGCCAGCTCGTTGACAGAGGGGCGCTTCTCTTCACTCGGCATACTCGTACATGGCTCTACAATAGCGGTCGGCACTTCTGTCTGTCTTGTTTCTGATAAAATCCTTGATAATTCCGATAAAGGTCTTGATAATTCAGTTATAGGCTTTGGTACATCGGATATAGGTCTTGATACTTCCATTATGGATTTGGATGTTTCTGATGTAGACCTAGATATCGTTGTAATAGGTCTTGGTATATCAGTTATATGCCTTGATATTTCCACAACAGGCCTCGATTTTTCTGAAATAGAACCTGACGTTTCTACATTTTGCAAATCCGGAATAGATTTGGGTTCGAAAGGACCAACAGTGGCGCAATTAGAGTCGGAGATTGGATTAGAGTTAGAACAGGTGTACCTGGTCGGGAACGGATTGGATGCGGAATTAAAGTCGGATCTATTATTATGTTCCGTTGCCATAGAATGGTTTGGTCCTGAATCATAACTATAACTGCATCTATTAGAATCTGATTCATTAGTATCAGTACAAATCGAATCGTGTCTAACATCTGACTTCACATCTGTAGTCGTTTCGGTTGATTTAACTGATACTTGATTCGAGGCATCTGTTTCACTTTTACTCAGATTGGATTTGAGACCCGACTCGGTTTTATGTTCATCTTCGTCTTCTTCACTCATTTCATCAAGAAGATCGAAATCGATGGCAATCCTCTCATCGAATCCATCAGTTTCATCCGTCCCTCTGCCATCACTGTAACAAATAAGCTCCTTCAATTTCAAAATAAATTATATTTACAAATAAATAAATGATATTTTTTTTTATAAAATAAATTATATTTAATTTAAGTTCTGACATTCTGGTGAAAAACATATCAGAAGTGCCAATCAAATACTACAAAGAAAGGCCCTAAATATTTGTTGGTGACCATCCACCAAATATGTTTAGTTAGTTTCTACTTTTAGAAACTTCAAACAATTACAATGGTTCTTACTAATCTCTTTTTGAATATTTGGAACCATTACAGTTTTGGAAAATTTATTACATTTTTAAAATAACTGTCAAATCTAACTATCAACTAATTATAGTAAACACATGGTGATAATCAGTTGACAGCATGGGAAAATAATACGAGGGAGCCAATGAGGTCAGTCCTGGGTATTAAACATGCCCACAATTTCATATTAGGCCGACATCATTGGTTGCTCAGCAATATTTTCTCATGCTGTCAACTGATTAAATCCGTGTGTAATACTATAATACTTAAAGCACAGCTAATCATGAGATTATTAATTAATCTGGCTATTGCTTGCTAAGTGCAAACAATATTTTATTGAAAATAAAATTTTAACTTTTAATTCAGTCTATATTTTTTCATTGTTGTTGTTCGTTAAAGCAAAGTATGATGAGGGGGAGTTCAATTATATTAAGAACCACAATTATGGCACTAGAGATATTGCTAACATCAATATTCCCACTTATAGGCTCAACAAATCACATCAGTCCCCAAATTTTAATGGAATAAAGTGCTTTAATAAATTACCCGCTTCAATAGTTGAACTTTCACCCAAAACGTTAAAAAAAAGCATTAAAACATTGTTGCTTGAGAAAGCCTACTATAATGTTAACGAGTTTTTAGCTGATAACTTAGTATTCCCACCTTACATGTTTAGTGTTTCTCATGTAATGTTATGTTTTTTTTTATTTTTAAACAAGTTTGTTATTCAAGTTATGCTGTCTATGTTTATGCAGATTGTGTAATAATTTACAATGCATTTTTGTTTCATTGTAAAATTTGACAATTAAGAAACTTTGTAATAAAGTAACCTCAAGTATGTAAATGAATACTTGAGGTTATAAATAAATACACAAAGGTGCTTTTAGCAAAAAATCAATAAAACTAAGAAGTTAACAAAAACATATTTAATTTATTTTTATATTTTTATTTATAATTTATTTTCTATCAAATTGTAACAGTCAGAAACTCTCCTCCAGACGGCTCTAGTCATGGAGTAGACTTGGAAACTGAAATTTATCTACATAAAATTTGTAATTTTAGAATAAATAAAAGTCATTCATAATGGTGTAAATGATCTGGAACCCCAGTCACCTGTTGATGTAAATGATCTGGAACCCCAGTCAATTAGAGCTTAATATTGACGTAAGCATTGTACCCTCCTTTGTACTTATTGTTGGGGCCCTATTAGTGTCTAATATCCCACATGACATAGTTAATGTACCCCTATGAGAATTGTACCACATCTTGAACCAGTGTCATGTTATAACTGTCATTCATGTTCGCCTACATTTAAACATCAAAAAATTTAACATAAAGGCTGCCCAACAAGTGTTGAAAAAGAGACCAACCTATGAAGGGGTGCACTCAGATGAGAAGGAGATACATCAGAAGGTTTGTCATCTTCAAAAACTTGATCATCTTCCAGCCCAAGGTACGCAGGTTCTGATTCTATAATCAAAAATGTAACAAACATTACACGTGTGTTTAGAGCAGGGGGAGGACACCATGTCGGTTAGGTATAGAGTTCGGTATGGAGCAGGTTGCAACAGAGAAGAGTTTTTTCTTACAAATAAATAAAGTTTTTATTTGAGGTAGTACGTAATTGAGCACTTTATTGGACCGTTTTTAGGATGAGAAGCCAATCATTATTGTTATAGGAGGTTATTTAGTACTTTTCACCTCCGAGGACAATAATGAATGTAAAAAAACTCCTAGGACGTAAAAGTAATTCATATGTTGCCACCATTACTGTAATGTAGCGTGTTCAAAAAAACAATCTGTGTATAACCTTCATGAGGTTTCTTTAAAAACGTTCATTTTGTTTCTGTTTTTGTTCATAAACTATTTTTTTTTGTTTTTAAAAGGTGTTCTAATTGACAATTTTTGAGTGCCTATTTGTAAAGCTTCTACATTTTTGAGCAAAAGTGTGAAGCTATGGATGAATTCAATGACGACGATAATATGGATATAATTTGGACGTTTGTTTTTTTCAATTAAGTATATAGCGCAGTTTATTTAATGAGTGCTACCTCAAAAAAAATAGTGTATGCCATCCGGCTGAGAATGTCTTTATGTCTTGGCAATTTTTCCCGACTAGCTTTGCTCGTCGGTAAAATCTAATTGCCGTGACATAAAGACACACTTCTCAGCCTTATGGCATAAATAACTATTACAGGTAAGAATACAAGATGTGTTGAGCATTATTATACAGGAACTACCTTGAGGTGTAGAATGATGTCTGAGAGGGCCGTGTGAAGTTGGTATGATGAGAGGATACTTGCGCTCGTGTCGTGGCTTACTACTCGCTAGTAGTAGAGACCTGCTTCTATCTCTCGGAGGCAGTGGTACTGGGTTATTACCTTCTACTTGATTACCTGCACAAGTAAGTCACACATATACCTCACATAAAGAGCACTAATTATATCAATTAAAGAGCTTATATTTATAGCAAGCTGAAGAAACAAATGAGCTACCATAGATAGTTTTACAGGAATGTTGCTTTCAAACAGCAAAGCATGACTTGCAATTTGATTAAAACAAATCAAATATTAGTTTGTAACATTCTACACATGACACTCTAACATTTAAAACAAGCTGTCAGTCATGGTCAAGCTGTCAGTCATGGTCAAGCTGTCAGTCATGGTCCAAGCTGTCAGTCATGGTGCAAGCTGGCAGTCATGGTGCAAGCTGGCAGTCATGGTGCAAGGATTCCTTACCAATTAGCTTCATATAGGTGCCTATAATTTTTCTGTTTAAGCTAATGTTGATTCAAGAGAAATATGTATTGTTTGCTACCTGTCTGTAAATATGCCACTAAAGAATTAACACAAATCAAAACATGCTCTATAAAAATAAGAGGGCAAACCTGTAATGCAGGCAGAGTCAGCCTCACTCTCTGACGGTGCATCACTACTTGATAATTTACTATCTGCTGACAGCAAACAACCAGCTGACCTACAAAACACAAATCAAATTACTTCAGGCTGACTTGGAGACAAATATTTCTTTATTGCTTCAGCCAAAGTTGGAGGAAAATTAAACTTGTGAGATCTTCAGCATGAAAGTAGAGAGGGGAGTGGGGAGAATTTATTCAGCTTGGGCTGAGTTTCTAAATACACACACACATGTACATACACACACACATATACATACACGCACACATGTACATACACACACACATGAAGTCCCTGTGTTGTAATGGTCAGCACGTGTACCTGTCATCCAGACAGTCCTGGTTGGATCCCGTGTCGTGGCCTCTCTCCAGGATTTTCATGCAAGGGATGGAAATCCTTTCACGTGCTGTCCTTTGGAAAAGGACGATAAGCCGGTGGTTCCAAGCCTGTGTGATGCCAGGTACTTGTAAAAGGTCCCTAACTTTAAATGAACCTGAGTTTAGGCAAAATTTAAGACCCTTAATAGTAGTTAATATGAAATATATATGTTATTGCGTTATGGTTTCAAGATCAAAGCTAAGTCTGGCAGTGAGGCACATGCTGTTTCTAGTTGAAGCTATAGAACCTTACAGTAAAGCCACGGCTCTTCATGTGAATTAGAAGTGAAAAATCCCTGCACTAGGACTCATAAAGTAGAACACTATCTTCTATCTAAAGGAGTTAGCAAAAAAGGGCCCAAAAACATGGCCTACTTGCTAGGTAGTCTTTCACCTCTCCCTAATTACAATATCTCAATATTCCCACCTGTAAAAGTAGGTAGAGAGCAATATATTATTATATATATAATATTATATAATATAATTATATTATATATATATATATATATATATATATATATTTGCTTTCTACTACCTTTTTATAGGTGGGGTTTTTGAGATAAGGAAGGAATGCAACCCACTTGCATTGCATTTATCACATGTATACATTTCAGACTAACATGTGTACCTGAAATAACAACTGTTGGTGTCTGTATGCTGTTTCCATACAGATTTAGAATACAGGATTCAGTCTCTGTTTGTATTTGTATGTAGAAAGAAGTACTTGAAATTGAAGAAAAATGACTGAAGTACAGATAGTTACCCGGTACTAGAGGATTGTTTGGTTGGTTTCAGAGGGAGAGTGTGAGCTGAGGATCTTGCTGATATGGATCCACCCTTTGGTCTGATCAGTGGAGCACTACAGCGGAGCATTCGGAGAGGTGAATCGCTCGGCCCTTCCACTAGGGATGAGTAGACTTCCTTCGCTTCTGTCGTAAGTATACCCTGGACATAGTGCAGGAATGGATATGGAGATAAGGATGAATAAGGGAATGAATATGGATATAAAGATATGGACACAGAAGGATTTAATTAGAACAGGGTAAGGACATAGACGAAGTAGATAATTTACAAGGATTTAGGAAAATTAAAACAAAAACAAAAAAAATTAAACTTAAAAAATTACAATAAAACATAAATAGGGAAATATATAAAAAAAGCTTAAGCACCAAGGAGATATGAAAACACTTAAAAACATTCAATCCACATTCCTTGTATTAATTATAATGGGTTTTATGAATGGGTATTTTTTATCTGCCTCCGTAGCCGCGGTCGTATAGTACTTGACTTCAGCACCAGAGGCCCGGGGTTCACAGCCCGGGCTATGCTCTCAGTTTTTTATGAATAGAATTTGTTGTAATAAGATTTCGCCAACTTTAGCTTTACTTTGAGCATAGTAGATGTGACCCACCCGAGGTTGTTCCCGCAGGGTGAATACCCTGAAGGGCCGAAAGGCCCTAATACGGGCATTATTATTATTATTTTAAATGTGTCTGATTTGATATGAAAGAGTTTGTCAAAACATTAATAGGGAAACAATATTAGTCGCAAGCACTGTTTGGTTTAATAGTCATAAAAACTATTTAGTTCACAAAGTCTCTACTAGAAAGAGCTACTAGCAAATTCTCATCTATAATGCGACACACTGCTAAAATCAATTGACAGCCCGCCAAAATCTCAATGCTTTCAACCCTCTTTTTTTAATAAAAAAATCCCTTTTTTAAGAAACAAAAAAAATCCCTACTTTGGCCACTGAAAGTCAGGTTATGTTTTGAATTTTTATTATTGTTTTTATTTGATATCGTATTTTTTTTTTTATTTATTTAAAAATTATTTTTACTTTTTAAGAAGGAATATTGTTGTATCTTATAAAATTTACCAACTAAGTGTTGCTTTAAATTTGTTCGGGAAGTATGAATTAATTGGAGTTAAAGTTGGTAATTACCTTTTTATGATTTTATTTACGAAAAAGGTATTTTTTTATACAGAGGTTGGCATGAGGTGGAGGGGGAAGAGCGTGGTCAGTCTGAACCAATAGAATTCTTTCCCTCACAGATTTTTGGCGCGCTGTCAATTGATTTAGCCGTGTGTCGTGTATTATAAAATACTAAATTAGCCAAAACAGCTAAGTGTAGTAAAGTCAATAATTAGTATACAGGTATAGTACAAGAAACAAGGAAGTAATTTTAACATTTAGTTCCCTTCAAATCCACTAGAGAGCAGTAGTATAGATTTATCATTAGATCTGCTTGTAGTGATGTCATTGGTAGATTAACACAAGTATCGCGGGATAGCCTAGTGTAAAAACATCAGGTTTAGCTCAACCTTTCATCGAACTCATTAAACTTTGGACCTTAATAATTAATTTATTTAATTATTTAATAAATTATTAAATAATTTATTTTAAGTTGGCCATGACTAGTAGGACATTTTATTCTGCGGATTACTCTAGCTTGTTTATTTCTATAAAATCATAAATTTCATTAAAAAATTGACTATTTCTTAAAATGATTACAATTCACACACAAAATGCAAAATTATTACTGCAACACGAAAACAACACAAAGACAACACCACAACTTGGAAACAATTTGTACACCAACTAACTTATACTTAGAATAAAAACTCGCACCATACAAATCCCTTAGAAAAATACTGACTATTTCAGTTTATAGGCTTCCATCAATCTCATTCAGGCAAATAATAAGACAACTTGCCCATCAAATAATTACTAATACAAATTTTAGGCCTCTACAAATTTATTTAATAATTAAATTAATTAATTAAAAAAATAAAAGTGAAATCTTTTAAAATACTTTAATTTAAAGGCATTTATTATAGTTTAAAAAAAAACAATGTAGGAATAAAAATAATAATTACTACACAGCAATAAAACACCACAAAACCCCAACAACTATCTAGCACCAGTTGTAAGTAAATAAATGCTAGAAAAATAATTTATAATTAAAAATAATACATGCTAAAAATAATAATAAAAAAATTGAGCAAACTTTCTGTATAATAAAACAAAACATTTGCAAAATGATTATTTATTTTTTTAATAAATATTTTAATTAAAAATAAAAGTACAAACAAGTAAATGCAATTGGTCTTTCCAGCCAAAGGTTTTGCAACAAAAAAATAATTAAGTGTTTCAATAATAACAAATAATAAATAAAGTGGGCACGGGGTGCCTCGGAACTCTTCCTAATTACATCGGATTCGCTGAGCTCATCCTTCCTGCCTCGGACTTGCCTCGCATCCGTTTCAATCTCAGTGGTCACTCATACAGCACTGACCATCATCAATGCTGTTTTTATGATCCAACAAAAATCATGGATATACTCGTCGTATTGGAAAGAAACTTAATGTATTAATAAAACACCCAAGTCTCTCCACATATAATATTTATTGACAGAGCCAGCTTTCAACCTTTTGGTCATCATCAGTGCCGGCGAACGATGTATAAAGGTAGTAAGGAGTCACTTGTTAGCTTTGACAAATCGGACTCAAGTTTTCTTTGTCTGAAACTTAATGTACTTATTTATTAAGTAAAATTATATACTTGCACCAAATTTAAACGCAAATGAATCATTTTTGACATTTTACAATTTTTTTTAAAAATGTACACACAAGTCATTTGATAAAAATTGAACTAATGCTGATAATGAGATGAAACTTAGCACATATGTTAGTCTAATACATGGCCACATGCGTACCAAACTTCAGATCATTTTTTCACATTTTATAATTTTTCAAATTTTCGCTGAGTCATAATGTGGGTTAATGACGTCATAAAAAATAATTTTTCAAATTGCACAATTCCAGTGGTAGATTGATTTTTCTACTAAGTTTTAACTCTCTAGCATAAATACACAAGGAGCTACGATGATAGCAGACACACACACACACAAACAAAACATACATACAGAACACTTTGTAAAAACCACTCAGGAGGCCTTAAAAACACCTGAAACGGATAATTCCGGTGACATCCCGGTTTCGGATTTTTTAGCAAACACAATACTTTTCCTATATACCTACGGTATAATTAAGAAAAAGAAAAAAATTAATGATAGGATCTTCTAAAAGGATTTAGATAGAATGCTATATTTTTTTAAAAAAAAGTAAAAAAATATCCACAAAAAACATTAAAAAATAAAAATATAAAACAAATAAAGTTTAAAGTAAAAAGGAATAATTACAAATAGCAAAAAATAATTAGAATAACAAGAAATAAAATAACAGAGAATATATTTAATAAAATAATAATTTAACCATTGAATAGAATAAAACAGAAATGCAAGTGACATAAAAAGGATGTAATCAACAAAGAATATAAACAAGTAATTAATAAATAATAAAACAAATAAAATATTGAAGACAAAAATTATTTAAGAATTAATAAAAACAAACCAAATAAAGAAATGAAATGAATAAACGTTTTATAAAAAAAAGAAATTATTATTCAAGATGTGAAGGAAAGAGAACAAAAGTGAAAAGGAAATTTGATGAAAGGGTGACAAAGTGAACATCCCAAAACACACACACACATAATGAGGTTAGTGAATGGTTAGTAGAGTACCTATAAAAATAGAATCATGGAGATATATTTAGTCCATAGAGATGATAGTGTCAATATCAAACCAGAGGGTGGTCTGTAGTGACTCGTGGAAACCAAACTTTCCTAAGACTAAAGAGGTATGAGTACACATAGGCATCAAAGATGAGCCATTGCAGTCTGTCGTTTAGTTTAAAAATCCCCAAGGTCATAAGTATTTTGGGGATTGACCAATCAGAGAAGCCGCTGCCAACCTCTCACTTAAAAAGAAAAAAAATCCTACCACAATAACCGCTGTTGGAAAACTTCTTCCCGGCAATCGTTCACTTTGTGGTTCTTCTTTTGATTACATCGTTTTGAAAACTACTTTCAAATTAATCTTACAAATGATATTTTAAATAAACTGCACAAAGAAATGTAAAAAAACATCGCCAATAAAATACGGGTAAAATAACCTGATTGTTTACATAGTTTTTTCCCGCTCCCTTCTTGCAGGGCTTTTTTTTCTTAGAATCAGTGGTGTCTAACTGACTGTCAAGATTTAAACTAAACGATAGACTGTAGGTGTGAAGCAGTTCCAGTTCTAAGAGCACCCTAATTGAACTAACACAACACCTTGTAAGTGCTACACAATATTTTAAAGCTTTTGAGTCACTGCCATCTCTATGATTGTAATAATGGTTAACTCTTCATCTTGGCCAACGGAAGAAGTTCTCCAAATAATTATTTCAATAAATAATAAGAACAAAATAAAAATTAAGAAAAAAAATGTATTTTTAAACAAATTAAGACAAAAAAATTACACAATGATAAACAAATACAACAAAAACAAGGTAAAAAAACAAATATCTATATAATTCATTTTTATTCTTTCTTATTTAAAAAATCCAACTTTAATGATTAATTAGAACAAGACAAATAAATTATAATACAAAAAACTATTTGTAGTATTATATATTTATAATACTTTACTTTATATAAAATCAAATGAAGCTGATTTATTGAAAACAAAGTCAATCATAGTTATGGTACCAGGTTCAAACATTTGCTGCCACTACCAATGCACAGGCTAAATAAAGTCCCAAGTTGGGCATTCATGTTAGGTATTAAGTTGGTTAATAAGTTAGATTATGCTATCAAAAGTTGGTTAAAGAATTCTTAATAATGAAACCTTTTTATAATATTACTGAGTGAGGTTAATAGTATCTAGACTAAACTATTAGAACTATCTAGTCATGTTTATGTCTTATATTTTATTATGTATATTTATTTATAAAATATACAATGCCCAATATCCCTGAAAACGGATCTCTCAGTGAGAGGAATCCATATGTGTGGATGTGGTTGGGATATATATGTATGTGGGATATATATGTATGTATGGTATACAGGGTGACTTTCTCTTAATGGGACAAATAAAAATCTTGATTCTATGACCAGGATGAACAAAAATGTCATGTAAGCATAGGGTCCGATTCTCAATAGTTCTCTAGAAAAATCGATATATCGAATTATTCCATACTATTACTATCTAATTCTCTAAACAATCTAGAACTTAAACTACTAAAGCTAAAGAGATGCGGTTTTCACTTTCTCAAGGACATTAAATTCCCTTTAAAATGGAATACTTTATGTCGCAATCATCACAATTAAACTTTAATTATTGAATATAAAATAAATTTTTTTTTTAGTACTAAAAAATGTAAAAAAATTTAAATGCCAAAATTCTTCGATATTTGTTCACTGATAGTTGAAACTAAAAATCTTAAAACAGCCCTCATTCCATACCCTTTAAAATTATATAACATAATCTATGGCTTGTTTTTAACTTTAACCGAGATATTCTTTAAAAAACTTGATGTAAGTCGCTTAGATTCTAAATTATTCACTATGTAACACAAGACATTATATTTAAATTACTTCAATTTGATTTACAAAAAAAACTTATTTTATTAGTTATAACTATGATTATTAATTATTTATGTTTGGTTAATCATAGAGAAATAATCAACCCCCTCCCTCCACTCCCATATAGCTTAAAACTTAATTTAAGTCTCTTATAATAAACAAATGCACAAAAACATTTCTTGAATATTTTGTTGAAAGAATACAAGTAAATAGGTAAATATTTATGCTAATTAAATAATAAAAATAATTAACTTTTTACTGCAAGGGAATTAAAAATCATTCTTTATGTAAATCATAAGAGAGATTCAAATCTTCCTCCTTCAACTCTAATACATAGTCTACATCTTCTTACACTGATTGTGTAGCTTTTTCAATTTGTGCTGCAGTTATTGCAGCTCTTGACTCATGCACTTTTAGCATCAGGTCATCTCGATTTTGTGGGGCTGAATGATCGCTGGATTGGACGAGGGACCATAGCCTGGCCTCGAGATCTCCTGATCTTACACCTCTGGATTTTTTTCATTGGGGCGCAATGAAAGATGAAGTATACAGCAAGCCCCACAAAATCGAGATGACCTGATGCTAAAGTGCATGAGTTGAAGGGAGGGGGTTGATTATTTTCTATGATTAACCTAACATAGAATAATTAATATAGTTATAACTAATAAATAAAGTTTATTTTGTAAATCAATTGAAGTAATTTAAATATAAATGTCTTTGTTTACATAGTGAATAATTTAGAATCTAAGCGACTTACATCAAGTTTTTTAGATATCTCGGTTAAAGTTAAAACAAGCCATAGATTATGTTATATCATTTTAAAGGGTATGGAATGAGGCTGTTTTTAAGATTTTTAGTTTCAACTATGAGTGAACAAATATCGAAGATTTTGCATTTAAATTTTTTTACATTTTTAGTATAATAAAATTTTTTTTTAAATGCAAATAAATTAATTTTAATTGTGATGATTGCGACATAAAGTATACCATTTTAAAGGGAATTTAATGTCCTTGAGAATAGTGAAAACCGCATCTCTTTAGCTTTAGTAGTTTTCAAGTTGTAGATCGTTTTAGAGAATTAGATAGTAAAGTATGGAATAATTTGATATATCGATTTTTTCTAGAGAACTATTGAGAATCGACCCTATGCTTACATGAACATTTTTTTGTTCATCCTTGTCCATAGAATCAAGATTTTTATTTTGTCCCATTAAGAGTAAGTCACCTGTTTATGTATGTGTGGATTATGTATGTATGGATATATATGTATGTGGGGATATATATGTATGTGTGGATATATGTATGTATGGATATATATGTATGTATTTAGAAGACCACATTATAAAAAGAAGCATCTACCTCACCTAAATCTTCCTAACTATAACCCTGGATGCATAATTATTTATTAATAAATAAATAGTTTATTTGCTCATATTACAGCAATCATTTAACAAATTGTAATAATCAAGTCATGTGTGCAAAGTGGCCAAGCCGCGGTACCCAGTATATCAATACATCATTTTAAATATAAATAAGCAAACAAATTTTGTATTCGATTTGTCCCAATTTACCAAGCACTAAACTCAAATGAAACTTAAAATAAAATATTAAAATAAATAAAGCAATAATACACAGGAGAATAAATAAAAATTAATATAAAAAGGAAAATAACTAAAGACGACTAGGAATGATTAGAATCAATTCATGGTATACAAATAAATAAATAAATACTAACGACAAAGAATTTTTAAAAAAAAATACAAAATTTAATAATAAAACATTCTTTTTCATGTTATGTTAAAGGCTGACCAAGATGTTGTAAAAATACAGTTATGGCCTTTGGGCTGTTCATAGTGATCCTGACAGGAGCACTATTGCAGATAGTATTTACCCATCCACTGTACAGAGAAGTAATGTCGATGCTATAGGGGACGAAGACAAGACCTGCTGGCAACACCTGCTCAGGGACCAGCCTGATCAAATGTTACATTGGTCCTTATGCCCAGTTTTCAAGTTTCTTTATACATTTCCTGTTATATATTTAAAAAATATTTAGAAAATTCACTAACAAAGTGGAATAATATAGTTCCAAAGCACTGAACAACACTGTTCACACAATGTTGGAAAAACATAAAATAACAGAAATACCAAGTTTTAGCAAGCTATGCTACAAGGCCATTACAATTAATGTTAAAGATAATTATTGTAAATTTCATTTACAAATAACACTAAATTATAATTATATAAATTTTGATTATTATTGTACCTTAATAATTAATAATGATAATATTATATTAATTTAAAGTGAAACAAATAAAGAAAGATGAAAACTGCAAATAAAGGTGACAGGCTGGTCCTCAGCAAGTGCTGCCAATCCGCTCTTGTCTTCCCACCCTACATTTTAATTACAATCTTTAGATATTAAAAACAAACAACACAGCCCTGGTCATCATCGTTGGACCTCCGATATGGGATTTTGGACTTATAGTGCAAACACATTTCTTGTCTCATAAACGTAAACGATTAATGAAGAGAAAGTATAAACCTATCTATTTCGTTGATAAAAAAGTATATTTAATAAGCACCAATTTTTCAAGCCCTTGCGACATTTGAAGTTTCAAGTAAAGAAATAATACTTTGCTTCAGTAAATAATGAAACTAACTGTTTGCGCCAAGTATTTATATAATGGAGTATTTGAGACAGTTCAAGGTTTCATAGCTTCATCTTAAAGTGAGCCATGCAGTGCCACTCTGTCAAACATAATAAAGTAAATAGAAGATACAGCGAAAAAAAAACTAAATATGAATTCAT
The DNA here is from genome assembly GCA_018340805.1 of Microvelia longipes. Lineage (NCBI taxonomy): Eukaryota > Metazoa > Arthropoda > Insecta > Hemiptera > Veliidae > Microvelia > Microvelia longipes. The sequence goes on along the minus strand of JACMZG010000032.1, from coordinate 7,245,195 downwards.
AAAAGACCTTCTGCAGGAATAAAGAACTTAATAGCTTTGTGTGCAACTAATATGGCTTTTAAAGCAGGATTACGTACTTAGCACTGTTTCAATCATAGTATTTTTTAGTATAATATCTTTTAATGTCCATGGATACCTATATGTCACCATTGGAAAATGCCCCTTCTCTCACCCATCCTCCCTCCCTCCATATTTAGAAACACTTGTCTCTACAATTTAAAAGCGAGTAAAACAATTTTGAAAAAAAGAAAAGATTGAAAACTGCAAATACTCCATTTTGAAAACACGTAGCAGTTGTTAGTTTCCCTTACAATAAAAATACTAAATGTGGACGCCATGTTAAAACTTAGTGGACTTATTGAAAGACATGAACTGATTAAACCCTTCTATCTGACACTCATCCGAACTAGATGAAGAATAAGAAGAATATTGACCTTTGACTCTTATAGGAATGTCTTCCTCCGATGATGAAGTCGAGTCAGCCGTTTGAGGAGTAAGGGATGCGGAGCGAAGACGCGTTCGAGTAATGGAGGGCGAAGGACGCATCGGTGAGTTAGGTTGCGAACATCGACCCACTTTCCTTCTCAAACGAGGGGCGGACGGAACCCGCTTGTCTTCTATTACTTTTGTTTCTGAGGAAGTCCTTTTGTGTCTCGGTGGTGGAGGAGGGGCCACTCCAACTGATATAGAACGGTTGAAATCTATTCTTGATTTTTCAAAACCGTTAAACTGTCCATTTAATTGGCCGTTAAAATGCCCTTCACCGTTAAACTGTCCCAAATCTTTGAGGGTACAAGTACTCGATGTTTCACTTCCATCTACAGCTTTCAAACTGAGTGAATTGACCGAATTAATTGAATTTGTCATCAAACTATCGACACTGTCTAATACTTCACTGCTAGAATCCAAATTTGGAAAACGAGATAGTAAATCACGGGATCGAGCGAAACAGAACTCGGCAGAAGCTCGATCCCATAGTGGAAGTTTAATCGGCATTTTACCACTTTTCAACGACTCTAAACTCGTGCAAGAACTCACACTCCAACATAAACTCTAACGATGTCCAACATATTCATTAGTATATTTTTAAAAAATCACACAAAAAATAAAAAATAACACAACGCATGACAGAGAAAAATATCACAGGAATAATAGCAGTAGAATATAAATAATAGTAATCAAATAATTTTCATAAATAACGATAATGTTAAACAATTTAATACAAAGTATTATTAATATTTTACAAATATTAATAAATATTATTCATTATAAAATAAATACACAACAAAAATCAAATGATAAATGTTAAAATTTAATTTAATTTAAAATATATATAAATAATAAAATTAAAAAAAAATAATGAAATTAAATAAAAAATCATAAAATCAATAGAGAACACAATGTTTTGTTTTTATTATTATGATTAAATTAATATATAGTTATAAAAGATATACAAGAATTAGAGAAGGCATATTTTTCAAATTTTAAATATTTGTTTTTATACATAAAGATAATAAATTTATAAAAAAGCACACAGAGGGTTAAAAGTAAATACAATCAAAACAGAACCACAACGAATGTAAAACAAATCAAAAATCCAGGTTTAATAAAAAAAAATACAAAAAACAGGATTATTAAAAATAATAAAAAAAACAAACAACAAAACCCAGGTTTGTTGACAAACGTTAAAAACCAAACAAAATCAAGAAACCAATAAAAAAAGCAAACGATTTGATGAAATGTTAACATACCACCCGAAGAGCGTTACAAAAAAATAAAACATTTAATTTGTCCGGGAATCACAGTTAGAGAAGACACCACAAGGTTTAGTAAACAACATAAAACAAAGCCCAATACAACACAATGTTAGAATTACATGGTAATTTACAACTTCATTTTTATTCACCTGAGCTCACCGGGTCGGTGAGAACCTCTACTTGGTGGGAGAAAAGAAACCAGAGAAAGTTTGTATATTTGCTTGGTTTAAAATACAGATCTTCATAAAACCACCGTCACTAACCAATAATACCATCAGTAACCAATAATTGGAACATATTAGTCATTTTTGAGTTTTAGGTAAATATTTTCATGTTATTGGTGATTAAAGATATTTTGGTTATTGATTAAAGATAGATAAAAGTGGTTTTTTGGCTGAAGGCTTTTTCGAATGGAGAGTGGGGTTTTTTTGTAAATGCAATGGTATTTGGTTAAAAATGATTATATTTGCCTACGTGTGGTTATTTTCGGTTCAAGATGGTTTTATTAGGTTGAATTTTAGTTTATAACTGATTATATTTGGACGATGATGGTGACTCTTTGTTAAAACAGGTTATTTTAAGTAGATGATTGTTTTTTTTTTGTGTTAAAGGTTGTCAGTTTTGGTTACAAATTACTATATTTGGTTGAAAATGGTTATATTTGGTTGATGGTGGCTAATTTTAGTCGATTATGATAAGTTTTGTTTGAAGATAGCTATTCGACTAAATAGCCGTCGTGAGCTCAAGCCAGTAAAAATAAGCCGTAACAAAAAATAATAATAATAATACAGCGTTAGATTAAAAGACAGGAGATGTGGTGTATTGAAACCAACGCAACATTTTATTGTATTTTTACAAACTTAATAATTATTAAATAATTAATGTTTTTGTTAATGACGTAATGTTTTTCTTATTATGAAGCAAAGCCTTACAAGGAATAAATTAAGATTTTAGCTATAAAACTTGCAGGTAAGAATACAACTATATCATAGAGAGCTTAGTGGGTAGAATATTTGACTGGCAGCTCCTGTAGGAACAGGAAGCTTATTATCAGACGAAGCAAACTGCCCTGGACACCATTGTCATTGCAGACCTTTGCAAGGCAGGGCCACCTGTTGCTTTGGTCCAAACTGCTTCGTTACTATTCGTCTAGAAGACTTGAAACTTTGCACACTAGCTCAGCAAATTATGCTGGTGAGTCAGGCGTTTGTGATTTTCCATATCATTCTTATAAACTCACTGTTTACTCAGCATAAACTCATTTTTCCTTTGAAAATATTTCCCAATATTTCAAAATATCTTTCAATGTATTTTAAAATTTTCTATCCCTTCAAATATAAGAATAAGGCATATAAGAAGAAAAGTTAAAAAAGGAATTCAATTTTAAAATTAATCATAAAAAGCATTTAAGAAATTAAAGCTGAAATAAAATAAAAATTATGACTCAATAGGAGACCTTTTACATGTTGTTATTAATTGACCTCTGTGATAATTGTTTTAACATTAGTAGAGAGGTCAATGACATATTACAAATTAGTTCCAACATAACATTGCATAGTAAGTGCTCCGCCCTCAACATGTTAGTAACATCATCTATTTTGTTTTGTAACTTTTAAATAATTTTAGAGATTTTGAAGTTAAGTTGTCAGTTTGAACTGGGATATACACTTAGAATATACAAGCTTGGGTACCTGCTTATCATGGAGATCATCAGTAAAACTCCTTCCTTCTGACCTGAGAGTACCTGACATCTTATGGCTGTTTATAGACCCGTGACTGTGACCTGTACCTGTACCAGACAGTACTTGTGTTACAACAATATAATATTAAAATTAAATCAAACTAAACTTGTTAAGATTTATTGCTATTTTTACTCTTCAATTTATTATGGTAGTAATGCAGCCACTGATGATGGCAGCTGCTAATTTATTTCAAACATAGGATAAGTGTTGAGTTCAACTAAGTCTGAAACCCAGATGGCATCAGAAAGAATGTTTTGAAATGAGAAATTTGACACTAATATACCTCTATAGCTTACTAACAGATCTACCATATTTTATTTTGATTTCACTTTCTCAATCAAAATAAATCAAATTCAACTCAATCGGTGGATCTGAAGAGACCAAAATGGATGCTAAACTCCTAAATGAAGTTTTAAGTTGATCTCGACTCACATGTTCAGGACACTATACTTACCGAGCTATATATTTCAACATAGTCACGTGACTAAAAATCATCTAGAAGGGAGAAAATGCAACGCTTGTAATACAGTAAAAGGGAAGTAAAAAGTCATTACAGCTGCAAGAGGGGTGATGTGTAGGTGGGGGTAAGTCAGATTATTTTATCCACCCTACGGCACTTCTTATCTTATCTCTTCTATTCAAAACAAACTATTCTTTAACTAAATTTGTATAATTTCTTTATACTTGAAACAGTTTCTCTTCATACTCGCATTTTCACATACTCAAACTGAATTATATTATTATTTATTTAACTTCTACCCAGAAAAACTATAATTAATAATAATTATAATATAACAAAAAAAATATATTGGACGTAGAGGCAGATGAGAAAGTCTATTATTAATTTTTCGCTAATCTCAAAATCATCATGGCAGTCATCTTCGTACTGGTTTCAAGACAAAATTTAATGACTGACAATATATTAAAGACATTTATCTTTATTATCTTATATTTATTTTTTGTAAGATAATAATAAGCTAATTAAAAAAATTAAATTTAAAAAAAGTAGGTGGAAACAGGCATCTCAAATTCAAAAATAAATTGTGATAACTTTGTTAACTTATGATATTTCATTTTCATCTTGATGTTAATTTGTTACTGGTTCTATGTTAATGCCATTTACTATGATAGATTTTTAAATGGATCAGGACATTTATGTTAAGAGCACGCCCACCAGGGGTTATTCTGTGGTTACCCTGTGACGTCAGCCAAGTACCTGTAGGTATTTTTTTCTTTCTGAAGTTGGACACCTGCTACTTCTATTAAAACAGCTGTTATGTAGAAAGATATCTCACAATGAGTATAGTATTGATGTCAACAAATCTCATCTGCGAGGAAAGATAGCGGCCAAGTCATAGAGATATTAAGATATCTCATTACATTGAGAGGCCTCAAACATCTTTTAGGGGCTCTCAGGGGCTCTGTGTAACCTCATTAAAACCTCCTCCAAGAGTGAGTTAGGGTTATAAAAAATCAATTGTTTTCGGCTTCCCGCACATTCCTTGTATTTTTAACGCTCTACTGTATAAGTTTGTACTGATTATTTGATTGTATTTATTAGCGAGGTGGTCAGGTTACCTTTTTTAAGTTTCAAAATTTAACCTATAGGGCCTCTCTAGTAATATATCTCTATGAGCCAAGTGCCCGTTAAATTGATTAATTACATGCAAGTTTGTAGTTTGAAAGCAACTCACCTGGGAATTTGAAGGTGAATTTATGCTTAGATGCCGAGGCAGGGGGAGTAATGGCACTGGGAGACTGAGGAGCAGCGCTTGCCATGGATCTAGCCGCTATTTCATTAGCGAGAGCAATAGCAGTGTCAAGCGTCTTCTCATCAGCAGCTGATATCGGCTTCACCTTAAAAACAACACAATATATTCATTAATGATTCCTAGTAAAGTGAGCATGTACACAATTAAAGAAACAAAAATTAATTGTAAGAAAAAATTATTTAAAAAAATTTAAAAAAGAAAAAATGTAAAAAAGATAAAATAAAGTTGAATAGTAAAAATATCAATTTCAAGAAAATAAAATAAAAAATGGACAAAATTAATTATTCAAAAGAAAAAAAACAAAGAAAAGAAAAAATAAGGGGCAATCAACAAGTTAAACAAATATAGACAACCAAAAATGTGTTAAAGTAAAAATCATAAATAAAATAAAAATTATTGACAAAATAAAAATGGATAAAATACAATTAATAATAAATATGAAATATATATTTAAAAATTATAGAAAAAAAGATTAACAATAAAATTAAAAAAAGGTCATACGTATAAGCTGTTTAGTATAATTTCCTTTGCTAAAATTAACAGCAACTTACAGTAGCTTGTTTCTTTTTCTTGCCCTGAGGAGGAGGCATTGTGGTGGCTTCCTTGATCTCATTGCTCCTATTGACCAGGTCATCGTGTATAACTGGTAGAGACACTGACTGCTGAGTCACACCCGAGTTTGATGAAGCAGGCTGCGGAGGACAGCTGTAGTTTCTCAAGACTTCATCCATCTCGTCCATCAAACTCCTCCCGAAATCAAACTGCTTCTGAAATATCCAGTTTGTACAAAAGAAATTAATTTCTTGAAAATATCACTCCCTGGGAGGGCAGGGGTGTATAAAGAGGGTGGGTAAAGGCCATTCAGCCATAAGATTCTGAAGCAGCCCCGGAGTAGAGCAGGAGAGCTACCAGGCTGGTGTTTGACTACACGTCTCTCTCTGGCATAGTGACTCAACAAAATTATAAACAACCACAACTAATCCACCCAACAAAATAATTATCTCCACTGATGTCAAATAAAGCACAGCTGGCTTCAACCAACTAAAGGTTGTCATAAGTATCTGTGAAATGTTGCAAAGCTGGTTTTTAGTGTTATAGTACACAGAGAGTCTTAGTCAACAGTAAGAAAATATTCAAAATCTAGCTTCACAACATTTCAAAGGCACTGATGATGGCCTTAATGGTTAACAAGTCAAGTTAGAATATTATGTCTTATAATATCATGACTTTTAATGCGCTGTTTATTTGTTATGTTAATTATTTGTGTGAAATTCTTATTTATTACAGAAAAATGTACTTACATGAAATGTGCACCACAACAAACATTACACGAGAAGTCAATACCTAGATGTACTAAACCTTCATAGTACTCAACAAGAAATCATAACTAACTCTTCTCAACTAGTTACACATAGGGAACCCTGGGGCTGCAATGCTTAGCATGAGTCCCTACCACCTATACCTTAAAATCCTATCACTGGAAAGACGGAGGTTCCAAGCCAGTAAGATATCACGTACTATAAAGATTTTTAACCCTAAATGAACCTGGGTTCAGACAAAATTGAGGATCCCCAGTAGTAACTTTTATATGAAATATATAATTATTTATAGTTCTGCCTTATAGTTTGGAGAGCAGAAAAACATAAGTATTTCTAGTTAAAGTAATAGAAACTTTAGATTAGAAACAGAATATTGGTACAAGGACTCATAAGGTAATAATATCTTCAGTTAGCAAAAAAAGGCCTAATGACATGGCCTACTCGCTGAGGTATCTCATCACATCTCCCTGATTTATATTTATAAATCACCCCTCTATTACTTTGTCAAGCTCTAGTTACTAAAGTATCTAAGTAGAGAAGTATGCGAATGATTACCTCAAACATGGGACTGTCACCCGGAGCGTCCTCATCACTGATCTCATGGTACTCGTGATCAGTAGACAGGAGTTTACTGCTACAGCTACCATCCATCCACATGTTACTCAGACCTGAAACACAGACATCACCTCATGTCAATATCTACAAGCTTTGTGCTGCGGTCATTATTACTGAGAGAGAGAGTGTGTGGCAGACGACCCACGTATGCAGGACTCAACTAACCAGACTAACAGCAGTAGTGTGATGAGCAACTTTATCTAAATAATTATCTCATATTGAATAAGAAACACTGTATTAGGGTAATTTAATATTAAAAGATGCTGACTCGATATATCATTTAAAATGAAGTTTAACTATGCTAGAAACTTATGATTTTATGGAGAGGGTAAAGTGAGTAAAGAGGGAAAGCCCAAAGGGAGATGGACTTGAGAGATGGGTCTCCTCAGAGTGGTATCTGACTTGGGGTTAAAAGGTAATTAGTATTTAATTTAATTAAGGATTATATAATTAACTCAATCCCCTTCAGGGATTTAATTAAAGGTACCACTGGTCCAATGACCAACTTTTCTTTCATTGAAACATTTGAGTAGTCTAACTAATAAATTTAATAAACTAAACTCTTCTTCTCTTATAACTTAAGCCTTATTTTTTAGATTTAAGTTGGGTTTAAGACATGAAATATACATGAGGATCTATGAGTATGCTAAAACTTGACAAAGGAGGCCTTCATAGAAGGCAAACAAGGGGGAGGGGTGAGTGGGGAATCAGGTAGGGTTTTAAATTCTTATTATGTGATTTTACCAAATTTGTTAACTATTTTTAGATATTATCTCAATGATACAATTTATTTTATATTTGATTAATGTCATTGATTCAGCTATGTCTGAGTATTTGACTATATTTATATTAGTAAATAAAGTTATTCTCTCTTGGTAGGAGGGGAGTGTTCATAAAGCATTGCCTGATATTCTAATTGACAACAGGTGTCATTGTGTTCATAAAGCATTGCCTTGATATTCTAATGTTGACAACAGGTGTCATGTTTCATAAAAGCATTGCCTTGATATTCTAATGTTGACAACAGGTGTCATTGTGTTCATAAAGCATTGCCTTGATATTCTAATGCTGACAACAGGTGTCATTGTGTTCATAAAGCATTGCCTTGATATTCTAATGTTGAAACAGGTGTCATTGTGTTCATAAAGCATTGCCTTGATATTCTAATGTTGACAACAGGTGTCATTGTGTTCATAAAGCATTGCCTTGATATTCTAATGTTGACAACAGGTGTCATTGTGTTCATAAAGCATTGCTTGATATTCTAATGCTGACAACAGGTGTCATTGTGTTCATAAAGCATTGCCTTGAATATTCTAATGTTGACAACAGGTGTCATTGTTTCATAAAGCATTGCCTTGATATTCTAATGTTTGACAACAGGTGTCATTGTGTTCATAAAGCATTGCCTTGATATTCTATGCTGACAACTCATTGTGTTCATAAAGCATTGCCTTGATATTCTAATGTTGACAACAGGTGTCATTGTGTTCATAAAGCATTGCCTTGATATTCTAATGTGACAACAGGTGTCATGTGTTCATAAAGCATTGCCTTGATATTCTATGTTGACAACAGGTGTCATTGTGTTCATAAAGCATTGCCTTGATATTCTAATGCTGACAACAGGTGTCATTGTGTTCATAAAGCATTGCCTTGATATTCTAATGTTGACAACAGGTGTCATTGTGTTCATAAAGCATTGCCTTGATATTCTAATGCTGACAACAGGTGTCATTGTTTCATAAAGCATTGCCTTGATATTCTAATGTTGACAACAGGTGTCATTGTGTTCATAAAGCATTGCCTTGATATTCTAATGTTGACAACAGGTGTCATTGTGTTCATAAAGCATTGCCTTGACATTCTAATGTTGACAACAGGTGTCATTGTGTTCATAAAGCATTGCCTTGATATTCTAATGTTGACAACAGGTGTCATTGTTTCATAAAGCATTGCCTTGATATTCTAATGCTGACAACAGGTGTCATTGTTTCATAAAGCATTGCCTTGATATTCTAATGTTGACAACAGGTGTCATTGTTTCATAAAGCATTGCCTTGATATTCTAATGCTGACAACAGGTGTCATTGTTCATAAAGCATTGCCTTGATATTCTAATGTTGACAACAGGTGTCATTGTGTTCATAAAGCATTGCCTTGATATTCTAATGCTGACAACAGGTGTCATTGTGTTCATAAAGCATTGCCTTGATATTCTAATGCTGACAACAGGTGTCATTGTGTTCATAAAGCATTGCCTTGATATTCTAATGTTGACAACAGGTGTCATTGTGTTCATAAAGCATTGCCTGATATTCTAATGCTGACAACAGGTGTCATTGTTTCATAAGCATTGCCTTGATATCTAATGTGACAACAGGTGTCATTGTGTTCATAAAGCATTGCCTTGATATTCTAATGCTGACAACAGGTGTCATTGTGTTCATAAAGCATTGCCTTGAATATTCTAATGTTGACAACAGGTGTCATTGTGTTCATAAAGCATTGCCTTGATATTCTAATGTTGACAACAGGTGTCATTGTGTTCATAAGCATTTTGATATTCTATGTTGACAACAGGTGTCATTGTGTTCATAAAGCATTGCCTTGATATTCTAATGCTGACAACAGGTGTCATTGTTTCATAAAGCATTGCCTTGATATTCTAATGTTGACAACAGGTGTCATTGTGTTCATAAAGCATTCCTTGATATTCTAATGTTGACAACAGGTGTCATTGTTTCATAAAGCATTGCCTTGATATTCTAATTTGACAACATGTCATTGTTTCATAAAAGCATTGCTTGATATTCTAATGTTGACAACAGGTGTCATTGTGTTCATAAAGCATTGCCTTGATATTCTAATGTTGACAACAGGTGTCATTGTTTCATAAAGCATTGCCTTGATATTCTAATGCTGACAACAGGTGTCATTGTGTTCATAAAGCATTGCCCTTGTCATTCATTGCCTTGATATTCTAATGTTGACAACAGGTGTCATTGTGTTCATAAAGCATTGCCTTGATATTCTAATGTTGACAACAGGTGTCATTGTTTTTAAAGCATTGCCTTGATATTCTAATGCTGACAACAGGTGTCATTGTTTCATAAAGCATTGCCTTGATATTCTAATGTTGACAACAGGTGTCATTGTGTTTCAATAAAGCATTGCCTTGATATTTCTAATGTTGACAACAGGTGTCATTGTGTTCATAAAGCATTGCCTTGATATTCTAATTTGACAACAGGTGTCATTGTTTCATAAAGCATTGCCTTGATATTTAATGTTGACAACAGGTGTCATTGTGTTCATAAAGCATTGCCTTGATATTCTAATGTTGACAACAGGTGTCATAAAGCATTGCCTGATATTCTAATGCTGACAACAGGTGTCATTGTTTCATAAAGCATTGCCTTGATATCTAATGTGACAACAGGTGTCATTGTGTTCATAAAGCATTGCCTTGATATTCTAATGTGACAACAGGTTCATTGTGTTTCATAAAGCATTGCCTTGATATTCTAATGCTGACAACAGGTGTCATTGTTTCATAAAGCATTGCCTTGATTCTAATGTTGACAACAGGTGTCATTGTGTTCATAAAGCATTGCCTTGATATTCTAATGCTGACAAGGTGTCATTGTTTCATAAAGCATTGCCTTGATATTCTAATGTTGACAACATCATTGTGTTCATAAAGCATTGCTTGATATTCTAATGTTGACAACAGGTGTCAATGAGTTCATAAAGCATTGCCTTGATATTCTAATGCTGACAACAGGTGTCATTGTGTTCATAAAGCATTGCCTTGATATTCTAATGTTGACAACAGGTGTCATTGTGTTCATAAAGCATTGCCTTGATATTCTAATGCTGACACAGGTGTCATTGTTTCATAAAGCATTGCCTTGATATTCTAATGTTGACAACAGGTGTCATTGTGTTCATAAAGCATTGCCTTGTTCTAATGTTGACAACAGGTGTCATTGTGTTCATAAAGCATTGCCTTGATATTCTAATGCTGACAACAGGTGTCATTGTTTCATAAAGCATTGCCTTGATATTCTAATGTTGACAACAGGTGTCATTGTGTTCATAAAGCTTGCCTTGATATTCTAATTTGACAACAGGTGTCATTGTTTCATAAAGCATTGCCTTGATATTCTAATGTTGACAACAGGTGTCATTGTTTCATAAAGCATTGCCTTGATATTCTAATGTTGACAACAGGTGTCATTGTGTTCATAAAGCATTGCCTTGATATTCTAATGTTGACAACAATTGTGTTCATAAAGCATTGCCTTGATATTCTAATGTGACAACAGGTGTCATTGTTTCATAAAGCATTGCCTTGATATTCTAATGTTGACAACAGGTGTCATTGTGTTCATAAAGCATTGCCTTGATATTCTAATGCTGACAACAGGTGTCATTGTTTCATAAAGCATTGCCTTGATATTCTAATGTTGAAACAGGTGTCATTGTTCATTTGCCTTATATTCTAATGTTGACAACAGGTGTCATTGTGTTCATGTGTGACAACAGGTGTCATTGTGTTCATAAAGCATTGCCTTGATATTCTAATGTTGACAACAGGTGTCATTGTGTTCATAAAGCATTGCCTTGATATTCTAATGTTGACAACAGGTGTCATTGTTTCATAAAGCATTGCCTTGATATTCTAATGTTGACAACAGGTGTCATTGTGTTCATAAAGCATTGCCTTGATATTCTAATGTTGAAAACAGGTGTCATTGTTTCATAAAAGCATTGCCTTGATATTCTAATGTTGACAACAGGTGTCATTGTGTTCATAAAGCATTGCCTTGATATTCTAATGTTGACAACAGGTGTCATTGTTTCATAAAGCATTGCCTTGATATTCTAATGCTGACAACAGGTGTCATTGTGTTCATAAGCATTGCTTGTGTGACAACAGGTGTCATTGTTTCATAAAGCATTGCCTTGATATTCTAATGCTGACAACAGGTGTCATTGTGTTCATAAAGCATTGCCTTGATATTCTAATGTTGACAACAGGTGTCATTGTTTCATAAAGCATTGCCTTGATATTTCTAATGTTGACAACAGGTGTCATTGTGTTCATAAAGCATTGCCTTGATATTCTAATGTTGAAACAGGTGTCATTGTGTTCATAAAGCATTGCCTTGATATTCTAATGTTGAACAGGTGTCATTGTTTCATAAAGCATTGCCTTGATATAATGTTGACAACAGGTGTCATGTGTTCATAAAGCATTGCCTTGATATTCTAATGCTGACAACAGGTGTCATTGTGTTCATAAAGCATTGCCTTGATATTTCTAATGTTGACAACAGGTGTCATTGTTTCATAAAGCATTGCCTTGATATTCTAATGCTGACAACAGGTGTCATTGTTTCATAAAAGCTTGCCTTGATATTTAATGTTGACAACAGGTGTCATTGTGTTCATAAAGCATTGCCTTGATATTCTAATGTTGACAACAGGTGTCATTGTTTCATAAAGCATTGCCTTGATATTCTAATGTTGACAACAGGTGTCATTGTGTTCATAAAGCATTGCCTTGATATTCTAATGTTACAGGTGTCATTGTTTCATAAAGCATTGCCTTGATATTCTAATGTTGACAACAGGTGTCATTGTGTTCATAAAGCATTGCTTCTAAAGGTGTCATAAAGCCTTGATATTCTAATGTGACAACAGGTGTCATTGTTTCATAAAGCATTGCCTTGATATTCTAATGCTGACAACAGGTGTCATTGTTTCATAAAGCATTGCCTTGATATTCTAATGTTGACAACAGGTGTCATTGTGTTCATAAAGCATTGCCTTGATATTCTAATGTGACAACAGGTGTCATTGTTTCATAAAGCATTGCCTTGATATTCTAATGTTTGTCATGTTCAAAGCATTGCTTGCTAATGTTGACAACAGGTGTCATTGTGTTCATAAATTGCCTTGATATTCTAATGTTGACAACAGGTGTCATTGTTTCATAAAGCATTGCCTTGATATTCTAATGCTGACAACAGGTGTCATTGTTTCATAAAGCATTGCCTTGATATTCTAATGCTGACAACAGGTGTCATTGTTTCATAAAGCATTGCCTTGATATTCTAATGTTGACAACAGGTGTCATTGTGTTCATAAAGCATTGCCTTGATATTCTAATGTTGACAACAGGTGTCATTGTGTTCATAAAGCATTGCCTTGATATTCTAATGTTGACAACAGGTGTCATTGTGTTCATAAAGCATTGCCTTGATATTCTAATGTGACAACAGGTGTCATTGTGTTCATAAAGCATTGCCTTGTAATGTGACAACAGTGTCATTGTGTTCATAAAGCATTGCCTTGATATTCTAATGTTGACAACAGGTGTCATTGTTTCATAAAGCATTGCCTTGATATTCTAATGTTGACAACAGGTGTCATTGTTTCATAAAGCATTGCCTTGATATTCTAATGCTGACAACAGGTGTCATTGTGTTCATAAAGCATTGCCTTGATATTCTAATGTTGACAACAGGTGTCATTGTTTCATAAAGCATTGCCTTGATATTCTAATGTTGACAACAGGTGTCATTGTTTCATAAAGCATTGCCTTTGATATTCTAATGTTGACAACAGGTGCATTGTTTCATAAAGCATTGCCTTGATATTCTAATGTTGACAACAGGTGTCATTGTTTCATAAAGCATTGCCTTGATATTCTAATGTTGACAACAGGTGTCATTGTGTTCATAAAGCATTCTTGATATTCAACAACAGGTGTCATTGTTTCATTGCCTTGATATTCTAATGTTGACAACAGGTGTCATTGTTTCATAAAGCATTGCCTTGATATTCTAATGTTGACAACAGTGTCATTGTTTCATAAAGCATTGCCTTGATATTCTAATGTTGACAACAGGTGTCATTGTTTCATAAAGCATTGCCTTGATATTCTAATTTGACAACAGGTGTCATTGTTTCATAAAGCATTGCCTTGATATTCTAATGTTGACAACAGGTGTCATTTTTCATAAAGCATTGCCTTGATATTCTAATGTGACAACAGGTGTCATTGTTTCTAAAGCATTGCCTTGATATTCTAATGCTGACAACAGGTGTCATTGTTTCATAAAGCATTGCCTTGATATTCTAATGTTGACAACAGGTTGTCATTGTTTCATAAGCATTGCCTTGATATTCTAATGACAACAGGTGTCATTGTTTTCAAAAGCATTGCCTTGATATTCTAATGTTGACAACAGGTGTAAAGCATTGCCTTGATATTCTAATGTTGACAAACAGTGTCATTGTGTTCATAAAGCATTGCCTTGATATTCTAATGCTGACAACAGGTGTCATTGTTTCATAAAGCATTGCCTTGATATTCTAATGCTACAGGTGTCATTGTGTTCATAAAGCATTGCCTTGATATTCTAATGCTGACAACAGGTGTCATTGTGTTCATAAAGCATTGCCTTGATATTCTAATGTTGACAAACAGGTGTCATTGTTTCATAAAGCCATTTTCATTGATATTCTAATGTTGACAACAGGTGTCAGGTGTCATTGTGTCATTGTGTCATTGTTTACTTACCATTACTAGTGTGATTATTAGAGGAGATGAGAGGTGCCTTGTCAGTAGTAATACTTGATGAATCAGATTCATCAGTCTGAGGTTTGTATGGTCCAACAACTTGGTGAGGGATATGCTCGTACTGCAATACACATTCAAATCAAATACAAGGTATCCTTTGTACAAAGCTAACTAGGACTTGACCTCAGCAATACTTGCTGGGGCACTATAATGAGACAACACTATCTGAGGGACCATCTCTACCTCTATGTAATGTTACATGTTTTACGTTATATCAATACATAGATGCTTTCTTCCCTGCCATTTCCTTCTCAATATCAGATACATCTTAAAGGTTAGATGTTTGATAATTATTACATTACATTGACAGGTAGTCAGTTAAACTCGGTGTCCTAGTTGTTCACAGTGCTCCTTCAGTAAACTCCCAGCCTCATCATTTTGCTTTCATCATAAAATAACCAGCTTTAGAAATATTAGTGTCAAATAAATATAAAAATGAAATAATAAAACCTTCTTGATGGAGAATCTGCTTGAAACCCTTCCAGGAACACACGTGTATTCTATACACACATTTCCAATTATACACAATTCAACTATTCATTGCAACCTGGTTTGTAATTCATTGTCTACCTGGTTTGATTACATTTTGCAGAGTTTTGTTTTAAATTTGTACAATGTTGACTCATTTTCATGAGGTTGAAGTCAAATTTTGGACTCAAAACATATTCAGACTATTTTGAAGTGAAATATCAGGGAAATAAAAAGACTTATTTTCACTGTTTCCAGGGACATACTTGCATTTTCTCTTCCAATTCTCTGCATTGTTGATATTAAATGCATAGTTTTAAAGTAAAAGACTATAGTTCATATTTGTTAGTAAACACTACAGTAATTCAATAAGACATATGCAACTCATTTCTAACATATTGTTACATATCAACATATCATATTCTGGCAACCAAACTCAAAACTGGTATCTTGTTACCGATTTACTTGTTTCTATTTAAATTAGTAACATGGTTTCCTTGCTGAAATACACATTATTAAACAAATGCATCAGATAGTTGACCTTAGAGGCAGACATAGAGAAGATATCACCAAAGTAAGCTCCGTCGAGTCCTACGTGACCGGTGTGCTTAACTTCTCCCTGAGGACAGCTGATCATGTCCGGCCTCAGTCGTCTCTTGCTCGAATACACGTTCTTACCATCTGCAAAATATTTAATCATTTATTGTTTCATTTGATACTAAAAGGTTTAGCAAAACATCTTGGAGAGAATACCTTACCAATAACAACCATAACAGCTTTTATCTAAACATTCAATTCCTTTCCCTGAACAAACTGGGTTTTTCATATTAAAACATAATTTTAAACTAAATATCTACAGTTTTTGACTCACATACTGAGGGAGATCTCTCAGCATAGTTGATAGATGTCAGACTACTATTTATAAACTACTAGCAAAACTACACATATGTAGCAACTCAGGTTGTCTGCTGCAATGATTTTATAATGATGATGCCCTCTTACAAGGTTAAAAGTGCTTTTGCCAATCAACTTTTACTCTGTGTGTGTCTGTTATCATTACAACTCCTAGTGTATTTATGCTAGAGAGTTTCAACTTTGTACAAAATCAGTCTATATGTTTTGTTGTGATTTACGGAAAACAATTATTTATAACGTCATAAAAATCATAAAACACATAAAAATGTTGCAATCAATTTGAGATTTACCACGCATGTAGCCACACATAAGTTTCATCCAATTATCATCATTACTTTCAATTTTTATTGAATGACTTGTATATGTTCTTTTAAAAATTATTAAAAAATTGGAAAATAATTCAATTAATATATCATTTTGATACTACCGAGTTTTGCAAAACATGAATAGTTGACACAATATAATTGTGCGAGAGACACCTAGGAAATGTAACAAGCAAAATGCAATGCTACATTTGGGAACTGTTCCATCATTTGACATTCGTCATACTTGATGGCTCGACATAATGTCATGTTCCACTCTGTTTCGTTACGTCCAACTCATCAGGACGCCGACAGAGCCTGAACTCAATTCTTAATTAACTAACTTAATTCAATCAAGTTGAAATTTAATTTGATTTACTTAGAGTACAAAATAACTAAGCACACCAAGTTTTGTTTCAATTTGACAAGTACATACATACAGTTAAGCAGTATTAAGCGTGTTTAGTGCTGTATGGGTGACCGCTGGGAATGAAACAGATGTATTTACTATCTGAGAAAGAACAAAGAGAGTCCAAATAAGTGTTGCAGTATAAATATAACAACTTGTATATTTTGAGAAAGAGTTAAACAAGTATTAGAGAGAAGTAGAGAGGATGAGTGCAGTGAATCCGATGTGATGAGGAGAAGTTCTGAGGTATCCCATACCCGGATTTTTATCATTTGATATGAAAGCCAGAGTATAGATGGTAAGGAAAGTAAGGAACTCACCTCCCCTGGTGAACTCCTGGGGTGTGGAAGGTTTGTTAGAGGGAAGACTTGAACCAAGGTAAGCTATAGTCAGAGCTGGGTTGAACAGACCAGCTTTGCCTGTATTGTTACACCCTTTCCACCAGCCTGGTAGTAGTGACCCACTCACTAAACTACAACCTGTAACACTGATACACAACAACATCACTTCAATAATGAAATCTTTTCAACAAAATCAGCCCAACATAACATGAGTTACCATGTTAGCCAACACAAGTAATTTTATTTTACTCATTTAAAATTATAATATGAATTTGAGGAGAACTTCCTCCGTTAGCCATGTTAAAGGTCTCATCTTTATTACAAAAATAAGGATGTGGATATTGAAAGAAAAGGTTGGAAAATAAAAGCAGCCCTGGTTTAACATTAACTTTCAATATTTTGTCCCTGCCATTGCCATTCCATTTTTGCAATAAAGTTGAGACCTTTAACATGGCTAATGGAGGAAATTTTCCACAAATTCATATTATATGAATGTTATATAAATCCATATTATATGAATCTATGGATCTGGTCCATCAAGAGGATACGATGAATAGATCAAGTTAAAATTATTTTTATCTTGACTCAGCAAAATAATTTACTAAATGAACTATCAACTTATCAATAAAAATGTGATCAAATCAATGTCTTAACAAGGGAAAAAGCAACCCGAACAAAATAATGTCTGATATTTTTAGCTACAAAGAATAATCGAAAATCCTCCCTTCCATGTTTATAGATAAATTTGACCAAACAAGTACAATTTCAGAATATCTTACTTTTTATCCAGTACGGTAATGACATCACCACTTCTAAACACGAGTAGATCTCTCTTCATGGTCTCACCACTGTCCTGTATGGCCTGAACCTGTTCTGGCTTACACTACAACAATACAATACACACTGAGTTACATTGCAGAGGGGAACCACTTGTTTAAACCCTAGTAAATTAGCCGACTAGTTAACTCTCTTATTGTTGCAGAGCGCTATCAGCACACCATGTGAAGCAAGTAAAGCAGAAGCTGTGCTGATTGGATTCCAACCCAGCAGGAATAGCTGTTGCTGTTTAGCTAAAAGAAAACCTAAAAAATAGAATATTCTATTCGACTGAGATTTTTTTAAATTTTTAGCAATTTTTTTCCAATTCAGTAAATTCCATTGCTGTGACATCCAAACAAAGTTTTCAGCCTATTGGGGTAAATAACTATTATACAGCTCTAACGACTACAACTCGTAAGTTAGATGACAACAAGACATACCTCAGGAAGCTGTTTCATGAGGTCTTGAAACCTGGGTCTCTTGTTGGGATCATGGTGCCAGCATTTCTTCATCAAGCTGTAATACTCCTTGGGACAGCATTCCGGTCTCTCCAACCTCTGTTGATAAATTAAATTGAAACTTTACTGACGCAACCTGTTGCTACTAAGTTAAGCTACACATGAATAGTTAAATAAATAAATAAATCGTTTATTTATATATAAATGCCTGTTTACAAAGGTTAAATTACAGATTATAAAAAAATAAAATAATATATATTGACCATTTGTGTCGCATAAGCTAATGACTAAAGGCTAGTTGGCACAATAAATGAACAAAGGCCTCACTGTGATAGCATTCTCAACTAACACTCTTAATGGTTCTCAATTATTGTTAATTTAGACATTGTTTTAGTTGCATAAGCTCGGCCAACCCGCAAGCACCCATGTTTACATTTGAATACAAAGCAATTTTCAAAAACTCATAACATTAAAGCAGATAGAGATATTACTGGTTTTTTCTCAAATTATTTTCAGTTTTGACCTTCATTAAATGATTTATAACTATTTTTACAATTTCTAGTCTATATTAGCAGATATTTCCATTTTTACTTTTCTTCATTTATACTGTAGGTATATAGGAAAAGTATTGTGTTTGCAAAAAAATCCTAAATCGGGAGGATGACACCGAAATTATATGTTTAAGACGTTTTTAAGGCATCCTGAGTGGTTTTTGCAAAGTTGTCTCTTATCATCGTAGGTCCTTATGTGTTTATTATGTTCGAGAATTGAAAATTGTAGAAAAATTACTCTATCACTATAGTTCTGCTTTTTGGAAAATAATTTTTTCATGACGTCACAAACCCGCAATAATGACTCAGCAAAAATTTCAAAAAATCATAAAACACGAAAAAATAATGCGATTTAATTGAGATTGAGCACGCATGTAGCTATGTATGAGACTAACATATGTGCTAAGTTTCATCTCATTATCAGCATTAGTTCAATTTTTGTCAAATGATTTGTATACGCTTTTTAAAAAAATGAGGACGAGCGTAGCGAATGCGATGTTTTGAGGAAATGTTCCGAGGTACCCCGGACCCAATTTTTTATACTGGCTTCATGTGTCTAAAATTGTAAACATAAACAATACTCAAGAGGGATTTGACTCAGCATTACTTTATGATCAACTTGAACAGCAACAAATTAATTCTATATACAAACATTCAATACCTAGAGTCAGTAAATGAGCAATAGAGTAAAATCAATTATGTATATTATGTATACATGACATACATGATGTATGCTGTTATAGTCATATATATCCACTTTGTCATGAGATTGAAATTAGACAGTATGGACACTAAGTGCCAAATTCACATCAGTCTCTATCCAGGAGTTGGCTTCGTTGCTTACGAGTATTGTGACAAACAAAAATCTATCTTAGAATCTCTGAGTTATAGCTGTAGTTGTGATATACATCATATAATAGATTTCCCTCAGTGTATTGACTTGAAGCTTTGTGTATGTTTGTACTTAGTGGGCAAGTAAAGAATTTATCTAACTACTTGTTAATAAGGTTAATGATTTGTATACCTGAGAGTTAGGCAGGTCTATAGCTTCCAATATCTGCTGACCAGTGAGTGCCGCCCAGGGCTGGAACCCGTAGCTGAACATTTCCCAGAGAGTCACTGCATACGCCCACACGTCAGAGGCACTTGTAAATTTCAGATATGTGATACACTCAGGAGCACACCTGTAGACAAGCATTACAAGGAAATCAGTGAGGCAGTCTAAGTAAATATTGTAATCAACAGATATTTATGCAACCAGGCAGGAAATGCAATAGATATTTGTGCTATCTTACCAAAAACCACTTACGAGGTAAAAAAAACTCCCCACCAAGTCTTTGATCCAAAAAAGTAGGGAAATCAACTTTTCTGTGCCCACAAAGTCAGTATTATGACTTTACATGATAATATTTTAGTATATGTCAATACTAAAGAGCCTTATTCAAACTGTGAGGCAATCATCAGCTTCTTCTCCTTGGTGGCAAGCCAGCAGTGTGAACAAATAGTACAGCTTCTTTTACTATATTTTGAGACAACAAACAATTCAGATGCTCGTGGAGATTAATCATAACAGATTTTAGCAGTTGTCGCAATTGCAGCAGTTTTACTTACCTGCATAAATCCAGGAGTTTATAAAAGAAATGAATGAATGAAACAATAAGGGTACGATATAATCAGGCACTACACCCAATATACCCTTGCTAACACTACCTCTAAAATTAACTTTTCTGGCATGCTGCAAAGGAGAAGAAGCTGATGATTGCCTCTCAGTTTGAATAAGGCCCTTTAGTATTGCCAACCTTGCAACTTTATTTTGAAATGCCAAAGACCGTCTCAATACAGTCATGACTTGGCAGGACATTCCCAACTCTTTTGGACCAAAGACTTGGCAGGGAGTTTTTACCACATAAGTGGTTTTTGGTAAGATATGGTATCTTCAGGTATTATATTTCTAGTACAATATTTATTTCACAAAAAATATATCTAAGAATTACTTATAATTTTAAAATATAAATACATGTGTAATGATTTATTTGTAGAAATGCGTGATTTAATAAAGCCTTGTCTATACATTTTAGTATTAATATTTTATGATAAAATAAGAATTTGTTTATAAATAATGTAATAAGTCATAAGTCCAATGGAAGAAAAAATAATATATATAAGCAAGAGGAAGACAAGACATGTTGATATGAGCACAGAAATCATTATAAAGCTGTTCAAGTGTTTAATGCTCTTCCAAACTATCTGCATTAAATATTTACTAATGGAGACCACAAAGCTTTTATTGAAAAGTTTGAATGATTTCTTTTAGAACTTGTTGCTTGTTATGAACTATGACAATTTTTAACATAATATGTTAAATTTATAATTCTAACTAAATAAATAATTCCAGCGCGGTGGTCCGCTGTCGGGCGAATTTCATTTAGAATGCATGTTTCCGTGCTAAACAACCCATTTCTTGCTTATGCAAGAACCATGCCCATTGCGTGGTTCCGGTTCATGCTTTAGAACCTAAGCAGTTACTCAATTGTCAAGCACTGCTCGTAACTCATTTTGTCTGTATTTTTCAAAGGAAATGCGCTAAAACCTTTAAAGATAACTGACTAACCTTTAAGATAAGTATCTAAGGTTTAAACTAGTGCAAATAATAGTGCGTACTTCTAATTTTAGAGGCATAGTTTTGTAAAACCAACGGGATAATTATGTGCAGTTCCTTTGGAAAATACAGACAAAATCAGTTACGAGCAGTGGTTGACAATTGAGTAACTGCTTAGGTTCTGAAGCATGAACCAGAACCACGCAATGGGCATGGCTCTTGCATAAGCAAGAAATGGGTTGTTTAGCACGGAAACACGCATTCTAAATTAAATTCGCCCGACAGCGGACCACCGCGCCGGAATTATTTATTTAGTAGTTGTAAACTTATATAATGTAAAAAACTATAAAAATTATCATTCCAACCAGGATTGTTGTTAAGCACGGAAACACGCATCCAAACTGGACCACCACGCCAGAATTATTTAATCTTTTCTTGTCCTATTCCAAAAGGTACCTCATGAACTAATAATGATTCTAATTCATAGTGTAGGGAGTAAATAGCCTAGGAGGATTACAGGAGAGATGAGAAGGACAGACACACATATACTCACCAAGCTATGGGTAGTTTTAGATTGACATTGAAGTTAGTCTGGTAGTAGTCCTTGCCGACACCCAGAGCTCTCGACAAGCCAAAGTCAGAGATCTTGACTTTGTTTTTAGAGAACACCAGGATGTTGCGGGCAGCCAAGTCCCTGCAATACAGACAAACATTCAAATCAACAAACAAGCAAATTATAGTAAGGTGTTTCTGTAGATCAGTGGTTATCA
This sequence comes from Microvelia longipes, assembly GCA_018340805.1. Classification (NCBI taxonomy): domain Eukaryota; kingdom Metazoa; phylum Arthropoda; class Insecta; order Hemiptera; family Veliidae; genus Microvelia; species Microvelia longipes. The sequence goes on along the minus strand of JACMZG010000032.1, from coordinate 7,222,701 downwards.
CGCTCGCCTCTCAACCAGAAAATACGGTTTCAATCCCTGTCGAGGCCTCTAGGATTTTTACTGTACATCATAACTGATTATGTCACAGCTACACTCCTTAAATTGCAAGATTTATACAGATCCTTGTTTACTCACGTTCTTAATTACTTACTCTGCTAAATAATTTTAAACTTTTGTGGAATGATTTATTTTTTATTTTTTCTTTATTGTTCAGAATGTCTTATCTTTTCTCTCTTTAGTTAATCTGTGGTAAACATGGAAGCTAATAATAAGTAATTAAACACTTTTGTAGTCTAATTATAGTCAAAATATTTAAGAATAAACAAGCAAGTAAAATAAAATAGTAACAAATAGTTCTTAATTATTTTTTAAGACCTGACTGAAATTGAGTCTTTCTCTAAGCTGCTTTAATTTCAGAAGGGTACCACAGCTCAGTGCTGATTTGCATAAAAATTTAAAAAAAGAAATATCTTTTTCTGGTTGTTTTTAATGCAATAAATGGTTATTATTATTATTATTATTACTTGTTTACTCAGACTGTAAATACTATTTCCCTCTCTAGAGAGACTAAGTAGCTGCATATTGCAGAGGCAGGCAAAACTCAGACTGGTATTAACATTGGTTACATGGGGAATCAAAGTGTGGATGTGATACTTAGTATCATCCCTCAGCATGCCTCAGGGAATAACTATTTCAACAACCTAAGTTTTCTTTCACTGACAGAACTTGGCCTGGAGAGGTAAAACTTTAGAATAATAGGAGCACTACTGATAACACGAAAGGCAGTTCACAGGTGGTCTTAAGTAATGCTGCCACCCTAACAATATACAATTTTCTTATAAAAAAAGTTGGCAATACTGCCGCTTGCTGAATTATTATGTTCTATTATTAATTAATGATTGATTATTCATAAAATACTAATATAAATATCGGTGCATTACAATATTTTAAACATTTTAAATTGTATTTTAACATATTTATTAAAATTATATATAAAAAGTAGTCCTCGTCAACTAAATGTAGATTCTTGTATTCCGCCACCCTTTTGCCATCTAAGACCAGTTTTATTAAATACTCAGCAGGTGTTTTAAGTTATTCTATAAGTTCTTTACGATCTCTCTACATTAATGGATATTTATGACACATATTTAAAATAATATTTTGTTTTAGGGTGGTACCCCTACTTAAGTGCACCAGTCAACCGGCTTTCGTGTTGTCAGTGGAATTCCATTGTGTTTACGGTCCTGTGCTCCTTCTATATATAGTATTATTCTAAGGTTAAACTTTATGCATTTTCCATCTAACTACATCAAACTACAGAGGAATCAGTTAATATAAAGTCATGATGAGTCAGGATACTGCCCTGTTAGACCTGTCATTTTCCTGCCAAACTCTAAGCTGCTTGTAAAACTTGTTTTCAGGTTGTTTTGTTCAGTAAAAATACCTGAAACACTTCATTAGAGGAGAAATGTTGTATCCCTGAAAATCTGATGATTTCCTCAGCATAGCATAGAAGACTACCCGCCCCGCCCCACTTCTTTGTAATAGTAGAACACTGTCAGCACACCATGTCAAACAGATGCCGTCCTGACTGGGATTCCAACCCCAGCTGGAACAAGCATTACACTTTAGCTGAGAGGATATAAATCCTTAGACTTGTAGAGTTAAAGAGCAGTATATTTACCTGTGTATGAGTCTCTTAGCCTCTAGATACTGCATACCATCACATATCTGTATAGCAAAGCTGCAAAGTGATAATATAGGGAATGAAGACCTCAGGGAGGGTTCTTTCAGACACTCTAACAAAGACCTCAGTGCTGCCAACTCTGTAACCTGTCCACACAAATAAACCCATATTACTTTATCACAGAAGATGAAAACCAGCAAACTCCTCAAGTCACACCAGTTCTGCTTTTGGTGTACAACAAGACATGAGATGAGAGAACAATCAGGAAGGAGACATGCAAACAGGGGCCTCGGGTAGAAGTTTTACCCTCTCAATTGATTTATTTCAGCTTCCTCAAGAGCAAACCCCCATAACAGCACAGCTCTCTTTATGGATGATTTAAGTTTTGCAATATAAGACTAAAATAGCAAATTATGTAACTAGGCTGTGAAATGAAGTTTTATTCTTGGGGGGATTTGCTTATTGGCTAGCAAAGCGAGTCGATAATTAATTGATTTGCCCAAGCAATAAAACTGCTTTAAAGCCATGTTGCATATTTTTTTACGAGGATGGCGTCAGTCAATAATATAAAATATTTGATTTACTTAACAATATGCATTGAAATTGACAATGGACGTAAAGTAATAACTTTATTGCCTCAGCAATAAAGTTATTACTTTACTGATATTTTTGTGGTTGCAGACACTTTACAGCCAACCTAGAGTTTTAACTCATATTTCAGCGTTGTAGATACAAGAGCTGTGATTTCATCCTATAGAACTTGGTTTGATAGAATACGCTTGACTAGATAAGCCTTCCTGTATGTTGAACATGGAAAAGCATGCAGATCTAAGGCTGTGTTTTTTAAGGGAGGGTGGGGCAATTAGTTCTGTTGAATATTTGGTAATATTTTAACAGTTTTATCTCTGGGTATATTGAACCATTTTTGAGTGTTAAAAGATTAATTTGTTTTAATTATAATAACCTTTTAAAAAAATCCCTTTTTTATAAAAAAACTTTTTAATAAAATTATAAGGGTCGGAAAATGAATTTGGAGCCATTTCCCGGACTTCATAATGGCTCAGATCCAAATTTACAAAGACTGCCATAATAAGTTAATCTGGTTGATGTGGGACTGGGTGGTTATGTTATGTGACACAGATGTTAGACTAGTCAACAGACACTCACAAGCATGAGAGCGTTGGTATCGAGAACAACTCCGTACAGCCTGACGATATGTTCATGGTCTATAGAGTGCATGATGGCGGCTTCTTTCAGGAACTCTATGGGATTATTCTGCATCCTCTCCCGGCTCAGACACTTTATGGCAACTTGAATCTGAAAATATAACAAATAATACATAATTAGCATTAGCAAGTCTAAGCAAAACAAGTGCAAAGTTTTTAGCATTAGTTGTAATCCAAGAGGTTGGACTGTGAGGTTGACTGCAGCACTAAAGTTCTCTTCACCAGCAATAGTCCAAGAGCCAGGTCTAAAAAATGTGACTCATTTCTTACTACTTCAAACCAATTTTTTCTGAAAATATACCTTAAATTATGAAGGAAAAAAATAGTCTGCCTATCCAGAGTGGAGCCCTTTATATGATTGCGCATACTCAAACTTTTATAAAAGCACACAACTTTTAGTTTTCTTGAAATAAGTGGTTCCCTGTGGGTCGTGTGCAAAACATGAATAGGTAATTTTTAAAGGTGATAAAATGTTCTATAAAACGAGTGTTTGATCATCAAAATCAGATAACTACAACCAGAGTTATGGCTCTTTCAAACGCACCAGAAAACTGGGTAATTTATGCTGTCAGCGAATTTCTTCAAAAAAAATATTGACTTTTGGAGCATTTTTTTGGCCATTTAACAAATGTCTAAAGAACTTTAGTTCTAGTTATCCAATTTTCACTAAAAAAAACTCTCGTTTTATAGGGAATATTATCGGCTTTAAAAATTTTTCTTTTCATGCTTTGCACATGACCTACAGGGAACCACTTATTGCAAGAAAACTGGAATTTGTGCGATTTTCTAATATTTTGAGCGAGCGTATTAATATGAAGGGTTCCACTCTGGATAGGCAGACTATGCTTTTCCTTTATAATTTAAGGTATATTTTCAGAAAAATTTGGTTTGAAGTAGTACAGAATGTTTCACAATTTTTAGGCCTGGATCTTGGACTATTGCTGATGAAGAGAACTTTGGTACCGCAGTGGACCTCACAGTCCAACCCACTGTTTAGAGTCATTGCAAAACTTTAACTCCTATTCCTCAGAATTGCTTAGCTACCCAACCCTGTAAATATAGAGTACAGTCTCGAGTCTTGCAATGCTCCACCTCACAATATCAACATTATCTACTTTAAGAAAACAGCTGTGATCATACTTGGCAGCCTAGATTTAAAAACAAATAGTTATTTATGCACCAAGGGAGTAAAGAATGTCATTATTCCCCTGAGCTTTATGTTGGTTCCTGAGGCGAAAGCCGAGGGAACCAAAGGATTTAAATCCTGAGGCGAAGCCGAGGGATTTATATGTTTAACTCCTGAGGCGAAGCCGAGAGAGTTATAGCTATTTACTATAACTCGGAATTATTGCGAGGGAATAATGGCATTTTACTCCCAAAGTGCATACAAGATTATATCTCTAGACGTCGACATTGAAAATAAAGTAAGAATGTCTTTTTACATTTCTTTTTTCAAGATTTTTCAACTGAAAATTATCTTACCTTTATCATAAGAAACTCGCCGTTTGGTAAATTATGCAAAAAGTTTTCAACTTGATTCTTAGTGAAAACATTCGCTTTCTTTGCAACAGAATCTTCATTTTTTCTTTTTAATAATGCTATTAGTGACGCATAGCTTTTGATATTAACATTTTCTCTCACAAGCAAAGATGATTTGATCATTGAATGCAGTGACCACAGACTTGACACTTGTTTTGTTTTTCATTTTGTCGAAAAAAACAATGAGTATGCAAATCTTATAATGATTTTAAAAAATCAGGATAGCCAACTTATTTTTTTTACTTTTAAATAAAGAACTAGTTTTTATTTTTTAAATTATTTATTCTTATATTATTATTAGCATTGCACTAGTTCTACTTAAAATGATTTTTAATGTTATATTCTTTTTTTTTATACATCTTATTCTTGCATATCTTCTTATTTATAGGTATCTTAGTTTTCAAATAAAAATAATTATATACTATTCAGTTTGTCGATCATTAAGTTAAGTTGGCAACTGTTACTTTTTACTCCCTTGGGAGTGAAAAGTGATTCTTTACTCTCTTAAATCTAGTCATTAAATTTTGTATTATATACCGTCTGGAGATAATAGTATTTTTAATAAAGGTTTAATTCATGACCTCTAAGTATGAGAGTACAAACCTCATACCTCTGAATGTTAATCCAACCACAACACCACAAGTCATACCATATAATATACACACCCATATATATGCTCATATACACTTTATCTCCCTCATTATTTCATTCAACCTGCTTCACTAACCCAACTTTTTATTGACTATATCTCCTGCAGGTATAATATGTCGGTTATCTAGATAAGAATTGAACTCATGACCTCTAGTATGAGAGCCGAGTAGTCTAACCACTACACCACAAGTAATCTAAATCATATACACACCCTATCTCCCTCATTAGTCCATACACCCTGCTGCACTACCCCAAACTCTCCAGTTCCCAGCTCTTTATTTACAATGATAGATTCTGCAGGTATAATATGTTTGTTTGGCACTTTGACAGGAGGTTTTTCCTGAGGTTCTTCAGGTAGCTGAATGTTTTCCCACGGCTCTTCCTTGCGAGGCATTATCATCTGAAATCAAAATCACAGATTATAAATAAAACTGATAAATTCCTTCAAAACTTTCTCTGAAACTTATCAAAAATGAAGTTTCTAAAATGTACAACAGCAAGTATCGACGGTAGCTGATTCTTCGATTGTTTCTAAAATGTGTTAAATATTAGTGGCAATATGTAGGGCAAGATGCCTTTATAAATATTTCATGTTTAAGCAAATAAATATTGAATTGCCAGAGAAATGAAATAACAACAGTGTGGGGGTACTGGGGAGTTTGCTGCATCACATGCAACAGGTAGCTCAGCCATAGGATTCACAGCACTGTGGCACCAGTCCAGTGATTTATAGCAGTAGTTGAATAATAAAATTATTCAAAAAAGTTTACTGTTCTACTGTAAATTACAGTACTCCAATCTATGGCCCAATAAGCACCAGAACAGTGGCATTGGTACTCCAATCTATGGCACAATAAACACCGTAAGCTCCTGTACTACGTAGTCATGTTGCCATAGCAACACAACTACATTTAATTTTATTTCTTGTAAAAAGCTTTCTTATATTTCAATTAAATTTGTTACACTACTTTGTAAAAATGGTGTTTGTCACAATAAATAATGAGTCATGCTACACTAGTCACCTTGATGTTATTAACCTACAGCTAACCTAGCTAATGATTTTATAGAAAGTATTAATAGGCTTAAAGCTTGATTAATGTATTAAGTTTCAACTTCCTAGCATAAACATAGGAGCTATGGTGATAACAGACACACAAAAACTTGGTAAAAACCCCTCAGAAGGTCATGAAAATAACTGAAACTAATAATAATTGTTAAAACATTTCTTTTAGACTGACATTAAACTAACTAAAACTAAACTAAAAATCGCCCAGTTTTAGACCCTTGCATTGCATAGTATTTATTACTGTCTGTAGACATCAATGGAGTCCTTACTGCTTACCACTAAACAAGTTTATCATTGTTCTTATAAATAAATAATAAATAAATGTATAAATAATGTTTTCTTTTAAACAATTTGTTTATTGTTAAAATTCTTCTTCTTCTTTTTTTTTAAATATTATATGTAAAAGAATTGTGTGATCCGTTAATTTTAAATAAATAAATAATAGTTATTTATGCCATAAGGCTGAGAAGTGTGTCTTTATGTCACGGCAATTAGATTTATCGACGAGCGTAGCGAGTCGGGAAAAATTGCTAAGACATACACTATTATTTTTGAGGTAGCACTCATTAAATAAACTGCGCTATATACTTAATTGAAAAAAAAAAAACAAACGTCCAATTAACTCCATACTATCGTCGTCATTGAATTCATCCATAGCTTCACACTTTTATTCAAAAATGTAAAAGCTTTACAAATAAACACACAAAAATTGTCAATTAGAACACTTTTTAAAAGCGAAAAAAAAATAGTCTACGAACAAAAACAGAAACAAAATGAACGTTTTTAAAGAAACCTCATGAAGGTTTTACACAGATTGTTTTTTTGAACACGCTACATTACAGTAATGGCGGCAATATATGAATTACTTTTACGTCCTAGGAGTTTTTTTTACATTCATTATTGTTCTCGGAGGTGAAAAGTACTAAATAACCTCCTATAACAATAATGATTGGCTTCTCATCCTAAAAACGGTCCAATAAAGTGCTCAATTACGAACTACCTCAAAAAAATAAATTAATTCAGTTGAAATGCTGGTTTTTGATTTGAATGTGAAACACAATACTTTCCCAGTAAATGTAGGGTGATAATAAGGAAAAAGTAAAGAGTTGAGGGAGGCAGATAACACCTCACTCGACCACTCGAGTGATAGAGCCCCTTCTGAAGCAATCAAGTCTCATCTAATCCTCTAAACTAAATGTAAACAATGTTATCCACAAGGAAACACTGCCACATACAAGATCCCTTATCAGCTAATTTACTGATAGAACACAACACTAAATTACACCAGTATAGATTAAATACAAAATGACTCTATAACTTTATCCCGGCCACATAAACAGTCAACAAACCAATTAGCCATTCATTTATTATTAGAATGTGTGTTAATCTACATAATTGCAATATAATTAATGATGTGGAACTAATAAGACATTAAAAAAATCATTCCAGTTTATTTCATATTATAACAATATTTCGTATCTACATGTAACATATATGTATATATAACCATATACATATAACATGGATATATGTGGAGAGTAGATAAGAAATATATTAAAAATATTAAATAAACTGGAGTGATTAAGTAAATAAGGAAAAATGAGTTGTGGAGTTTCAAATAAAACAGAGTCTCTCCACTAAGGATATATATTTGACATAGCCAGCTTTCAATCTTAACAGATCATCATCAGTGCCTAATTAATAAAGTAAAAAATATATTACATAAAACGTAGAGTAATATCACTCCATATTACATGCAGTGATTAGTTTAATGTCTCATTAGAGCCACATAATTAACTCCAATAATTTATTTTATATATTTGTATATTTATTGTATATTAATTATTTAAATTTGTATATACATACACAGCTTTCAAGGCTTTGTGATGGTTTCGTTTCAAAATATGAGTCAGGTTAACGCAACACTTCATCATGCATGAACCTGAAACCAGGTCATGACTCTCATATCTTTATAATTGATACAGGGACGCTGCTATTTTTACTTGTCTTATAATGCCAGCACCCATAGCTGTCATGTTCCTAACTCAGTCTTTGCTGCACGAGGCTATATGTTTGTTGTCCTATTTCAGTTAGTCATATTACTATTTTATATAAGTGGCATATCGTTACAATATTAGCCCAATATTCAAAATCATCAAGTTTTAATACGTCAAGTGATCAAATCAAACTAGTTAAGATACTTAATATATCTAAGTACTAGGTGTTTGAAGATACATAATAATAAATGTATAAAAAAATGTTACCCAGATCAGATAATTTTTTGAAGATTTGTGAATTTTTGCTGCCTTATTGCGGGTTGATGTTTTTCATGTCATACACAATTCAAAAACAATGGTGTTCTGGGCATTAATCAGCTTGATTTTTGCACGAGGTTTCATTTAGATCCCAAAATGAGTTCTAGAGTTATCAGGTCCATAGAAAATATTTAAGATCTCAAATATTCCAACAACATATACAGGTATCTATATTCAGTGATCAGTGAGCCCCTCCCTTCAAAAAACCCCCCCCACCTCCCCCAAACTCATAAGCTCATTTCTCTTTTAGAAACTTGCATGCTTGTAAAAAGTCAAATTTACAAATTTTTAAATAAAAAAAATCCTAACAGAGAATATCTTGAATATATAAATTAAGCTTAAATAAAAAAAGGAAGAGTAAGTAATAAAATAAATAAAAAACTTGTTGACTCAGATATTTTATGAAATTCATTTAACGAGTAAGGCTCAAGTTCAATCAATGACTTTTTAAGTTTCTTGTTAAGAGCCTGGGATTGTTTGGAGTCACCCAAAGCTCTGAATTCAGCTGGCAGTAAATTTACCACGGAGAGGGCTGAGTAGACGGGACTCTTCTCATATCTCGAAGTTCTGTGTGCTACCAGTTTGACATTGTTCCATCTTGTGTGATAGCTGTGGTTAAATTCAAACTTAGGCGTATTTTGAAGAGATAAGAGGTAAAACTGGCTCTTTATTGAATAAGAGTGATTTCATTATTTTATGATCATTAAGAAGGGAGAGAATCAACTCAGCACTAATTTTGAAAACATTTTATTTTGAAACTTGCCTCTGACAAGGAGTAGCTGTTAATATTGTTCTCACAACAAATCTTCAGATTTAATTACAGCAAGATAGGGAAATATAAGATTAGGATTTAATCTTAAATAACAGATTTATTTCCAAATTGGGTTAGTTTGATTGAGTCAGAGGTTGATGAGTCATTTGTTTAGTCTGCAAGTGATTTAGCTCCAAGTATGGTGAGCACTCAGATGTAACAGTGTCAATGCCATTCTGATATCTCACAGCGTGTCAAGTATTTTTATGATAATTATTTCATGACAAGGGGCTGAAGTGCGAGTCCAGGTACCGGAGCTAACAAGGGGATGCTTAAGAGGCATGGAAGGGGCTGTTTTACTAGGAAGATAGCCAGAGCAAAATTAGGAACCAAGGTGGAGAACTAAATCTAGACTGGAGTTTCTAGCAAGTAGTGGGGCTGGCAAACAAAACCAGCCCTGCTAGTCGCAAGGCAAGTAGTGGAGCTGGCAAACAAAACCAGCCCTGCTAGTCGCAAGCAAGTATGGAGCTGGCAAACAAACCAGCCCTGCTAGTCGCAAGGCAAGTAGTGGGTGGCAAACAAAACCAGCCCTGTAGTTGCAAGGCAAGTAGTGGGCTGGCAAACAAAAACCAGCCCTGCTAGTCGCAGGCAAGGTGGAGCTGGCAAACAAAACCAGCCCTGCTAGTCGCAAGGCAAGTAGTGGGGCTGGCAAACAAAACCAGCCCTGCTAGTCGCAAGGCAAGTAGTGGGCTGGAACAAAACCAGCCCTGCTGTAGTAGTGGAGCTGGCAAACAAAACAGCCCTCTAGTCGCAAGGCAAGTAGTGGAGCTGGCAAACAAAACCAGCCTGCTAGTCGCAAGGCAAGTAGTGGGCTGGCAAACAAAACCAGCCCTGCTAGTCGCAAGGCAGGTGGGGCTGGCAAACAAAACCAGCCCTGCTAGTCGCAAGGCAAGTAGTGGGGCTGGCAAACAAAACCAGCCCTGCTAGTCGCAAGGCAAGTAGTGGGGCTGGCAAACAAAACCAGCCTGCTACAAGGCAAGTAAGCTGGCAACAAAACAGCCCTGCTAGTCGCAAGGCAGTAGTGGGCTGGCAAACAAAACCAGCCCTGCTAGTCGCAAGGCAAGTAGTGGAGCTGGCAAACAAAACCAGCCCTGCTAGTCGCAAGGCAAGTAGTGGGGCTGGCAAACAAACCAGCCTGCTAGCGCAAGGCAAGTAGTGGGCTGGCAAACAAAAACAGCCCTGCTAGTAGTAGTGGAGCTGGCAAACAAAAACCAGCTGCTAGTCGCAAGGCAAGTAGTGGAGCTGGCAAACAAAACCAGCCCTGCTAGTCGCAAGGCAAGTAGTGGAGCTGGCAAACAAAACCAGCCCTGCTAGTCGCAAGGCAAACTCAGCCAGAGGGCAGCACTGCTTCCTGATAACAGAGGGTTGCTGCTTATTTAAAGCAAACACGTGTCATCCTTTATTGATTTATTTAATAAAACTTTATTATTTGATGAAAATAACGTCAACACTGTATTTTAATATAAACGTGAAAAAACTAATTTTGATCTGTATAAGTCTCCATGATGGTAATTACGAAAATATGGGGGGAGGGGTAGTATCTTTAACTTATTCCCTGACTCAGCCTAATGTTCATATAAAAAATAATCAATTAGATATAAAGATTTTCATTTATTTATATAAAATGTAGGGATGAGGTGACTTGATTGCAGGTCATGTTTAAGGCTGAACTAGTGGTACATTATTTGGATTGCCACATCACTAATTCCAGAGGTTCTGTACTTTACGTTGTCACACAGAGAGAGTCAGAGTCCAGTATCTTCCCACTTTAAATATCTCCTTGGGAAACACTTTTAAATCTTCATTATAAAAATCTAACAACCCTTTTAGCAGCTTTCAGTGGTGCACACCAGATTTCATGGAAATCTTGGAGAGTAAAATAGAATTCCAGCCGTGATGAAAATAAACTATGTAGTGCCACAAGGTCAATTCTCAAACCTTGCAGAGTAAAACAAAATAGCTAACAGTCTGTTCCAATGTCAATTTAAAAAATGAATAAAAACTAAAATTGGGAGTTTCACGGGGAAGTGTTTTCTCTTCAAGTGGCACTGCACACTAAAGCTTTCTCACCTTTTTAAGTTTGAGAAGATAAGTCTGAGGAAAATGCTTCTGGAAGTATTTCTTGAGTCTTCTCATCTCAGGTTTAGACATACCAAGCTGTAGAAGATCTTCCTCCGTCACATATTTCAGCTGCGACACGTTCTGGATCTATAACCAACAATAAGATAAAAAAAATATAAAAGATAAAAAGAAAATAAAGAAGAAATAGAGAATAGAGAATATAATAAGATAAAATAAATAAATAAAATAAATTTTATTCCTGAGATATTTTACCAAAAATACATAAGAAAAGTCAAAATATAAATAATTATTAAAAGCTTAAAATACAAAAATACATAGAATTCATTATTTATAACATTTATTTTCTTTAAAATAAATAAAGGTTATAGAAAGGATTTTCAATTAACAAAGACTTTATTTGATTTTTTAACTCATCAATTTCAAGGGGTTTTTAAGTTGTCTGGAAGGGCATTGTAAATCTTCATGCCGAGGACACTTTGTCCTACTTCTGCTTTTTTTAATCTATGATTAGGAACAGTCAATTGACTTTTGTTCCTGGTGCTGTAGTTGTGATAATTATTATTGCATTTAAATTCATTATTATTGGTTTTTATAAAGAGGATTACATTGTAAATATAAATATTGATAACAGTCATAACTTGCAATTTCTTAAAAAATATTGTCTTCTTAAATATAAAGTAATTGACTTTATATAATTTCCAGTCAAAAGTATTTGACTGCCAACAGTCTCATATGTTGAAAAACTCAGTAATAGTGCAGACTTTATCATAAACAAAGTCTCTATTTCATACATTTGAAAGGTTGAGCGAGAAAGCAGATTTACGAATTAAGTTTTATGGACTGTAAGTTTAATAAGGAAAAATAATAATAAAAAAATAATGAAGACAGCAGTCCGAGTTTTTGTTAGTTTAATTTATTACATCAAAGCTTTTGCACAAGCGATGCTTGGCATCCTCAGTGAATCTAATAAGAAAGCAGATATTTGTCTCATCCTGACATACATCTCATTTCACATCATGAGTTAGTATGGAGTCTCCCCCATCAGTACCTCATTCTTTGACTTGATATTTTCAATTTAATTCAAACAAACTGGATTTGTTCTAACCTGCTTCACTTCTCTCGAAGCATTGTAAAGAACAAGTCTAAATAAAAGTTAGGCATTATTTACCTTTAGATGATTCTTAAAAGCAGCAAAGTATTGCTGTAGTTCTGCTTCCACGAGGAACTCGCACAGGCCAGGTCCTTTACTAGACATCTTAGCCATCTCTCTGCAATCAACTTCACTTGAATATCATGAGCCTTCCAATGGCGACCTCAACTCTTTGTTTCAAAAATTAATTACCTGGCTGTTACAGGTATATCTGAAACACAACAAGGGATGTAAGATAGTTATACAGCTGTTGGCACTACACAAGTGCCAACATTTCCACACTTTGTAAATGTTGAAAATTCTTCCCAAGTCATAAATTTTGGTTAACCTTCTTTCAGTAAAACTTTTCTTTGTTTATTATTTTTTGAAAATTCTAAATTTTTTTAATTAAAATTAATTTATTTTTGTTGATTGATATTTCAATTATTTTGTCAATTACAATTTATTGATGGCTTAGGTGGATTTAGAGAGTTTCATATTTAACTTTCAAAACTTCAACAGTTAAAGCTCTTGTTTAACTTTAACAGTGTTAATATTTGCAGGTGAGTGTTCTTATCTGGTGTGGTACAACTGTAATATTTCAGGGATTCCAGTCGAAATTTAGTTTTATTTTATTTGTTATTATTACAACACTGAGGATGTCTGGATTCACCAGGCATCTTCTTGTTTCTTAACATGGTTATTATGTCAATTAAACAGTTAAAAGGGCTGAAGGCTATATTACTTCCCCATATAATTATTAGTTAATAAATAATTATTAAATAATACTAGATATTGACTACAAATCTGATGATACAAGCCTTTACTCTAGTAAACATCAAGACATGAATAAGGTTAATTAAAGACATTAGAGGCATTCAGGAAAAAAGAACATCAGAATAGTCGACTTGAGAGAATAAGTAAATGTTGAGACAGCAATACTAGAGTAATGATTCTAAAACTAAAACCAATAAAGACTAACTAACAGCAGATGATATAACTAACAGTGTTTAATTCAAAGCAAATGTCCCGTTTGCAACTACAGACCAGTCATCCCAGGAGCTACATTTTACATGCACATAGATTAAATCCTAACAAATATAATGGAAAATATAATAATATATATTATATATTATATATATATATATATATATATATATATTTGTGTGTGTTCATTTATATATTTTATTTATTATATTTTTTTCATCATGGTCTCAAAAATAAATTGAATCTTTTGATACAATTTTTGAATACAAAATATTTTTATTAAGAATTTGTATTTCATGGGTCAACCAAACACTATTTTATTATTTACTTATTTTGCCCGGATTAACCACTTTGACAACTTGGCCCTTTGCGGTAATCACTCCATCCACCCGCGGTCCCTATTATTTACATATAAACCTCTTCTGTATGGAGTAAGTAAGGAGACAATGTAATGTTTCAGATAAAGTATCAGTAAGATGAGGTAATTAGGACAGTAACAGGCAACAATGACTACATGTATACACAACAACCTAAATGATTTCATCCCATGTGTATTTAATACAATCTGTTTCTTGTATCCTATTTGTTAAGTAGATCAAATGTAATGACATCAACGCTGTACCGGGAAAAACATGGCGTCATTTACTGTTAAGGCTGACTCAAGTTATAGGGAAGAAAAAAACAAAAAATACATTTTATAAATTGTGATTTCTTCCCATAATAATAAAATTATAATAAATTTTTTTTTGAAAAGTTATCTAGTTAAACCAATTTTATTTAAGTGAAATAACATAAAATATAAATATGACCCCCTCTCAAGGGACAACAGCGTATTAGGGGAGTAGAGTGGTTCCACCTCCTTTTTTTGCAGTGTATTTCAGCATAAAATAGAAATAAATAAATAAATAAATTCGAAAGGCGCGGCAATGACTTGGGTTGCAGGATTAAGTAACTAGTGTACTTCATACGATTTAGTATGCAGTGTGGAACATTATTTGTTATAATAATATAATATATTTTTTGTGGAAGTCAGAACACCGTCTCTACCGTATTACAACTGCCTCCACCCCTGACCCTTTATTTTTATATTACTTTACTAGAAACATATAAATAAAATTGAACACTGCACATAAGGCTCAGGCTCAAGGTAAAATTTTATTGAGGAAGTCTCTTGGTAGTGTCCCCACACTAAAGTAATATATAAACCAAGTAGGGAAACAAATGGACAATTGTCATTTGTTGTTCCCTCAACAAATGTTGTTGGGGGAACAACATACACTGTCATCTGTATGTTCTTCAAAATCTTAATAAAACATGTGATTTATATTTACTATAGTTATTTTTTCTACATTATTGTAAAAATAATTTCACAAAATTTAATACAAAATCATTAAACTGACATGTACATATTTAACATAAAACATAAAAACTCATGTAATGTTATCAATTAAAAACATAAATCCAAAAAGGCCCATGCACGGTAATTTCAATTTTAACTAATTTTTATTTTTAAGCCAGCCATCAGGTCATCACGCATGTCAGAATTTTTGCTACACAGGTTAGTATAGAAGTTTCCCTACTTGGTTTATATATTACTTTACTCCATACCATAGGCTGGTCCCCCAACAAGTGTAGCCGTTGTGTAGTGTCCTCACGCCCTATACACTTACTATGTACATACAGTGTATTCAACAGGTGATTTGAATACGATACGATCGTACGTAATACGATATCAATACGATACGTTTCTATCGAGTCAGATGCCATCATAACTGATCCCCCAAAACATCGTTTCTTTTATTGTGAAGGTTCACTAAGGTTATAAGGAAATTTAAAACAAAAAAAATATTAAATTAAAATGTGATTTTTTGCATAATAATAGAGTTACACTGAAGTTAATTAAAATGAAAGTTAATTATATACTTTTTATTTTATTTTATGGAGACTAATACTAAAAATAATAATGTTAATTATATATTCAAGTTAAAATATAAAAAAATATTTTAAAAGTTATTTGATGAAAAACAGTGGAATCACCCGTGGTGTAGTGGTTAAGGTACGTGGCCAATACATAAATGAATGGACTTTAAACTTCCGAGTTAATTTAGTCATGGGTTCAATCACAGCACGGGCCTCTGGGATTTTTATGAGAGGGATAAAAATTCTGCGTACCACAGGTCTTCAACTTGTGTGTGGTCAGGTACTCATTTAAGATCCCTTACCCTAAATGAAACAGAGTATAGGCAAAATTTAGGACGCTTATAGTAGATTCATTATAATACTATAGTGTGTCTGCCTTGTAGTTTAAAGTGTATGGAGGTTCGTATTTAATGTGTTGTTCCAGTTTTCACTAGACTATAAGAGTCAGTGAAAATATCTATAATTCCTTGAAAAAAGCACGAGAGGAGCAATAGAAATTCACAGCTCTTCTGTCTATATTAGATGAAATATACCTACACTTGAAATTAAAAGGAGTAGAACACTATCTTAGGGAGCTGGCAAAAAGGGTCCAACGACGTGGCCTACTTGCCTGATAGTTACTACCAGGCAAGTAGTTACTACCCTAATACTACTACTTACTACTACTGATGAAAAACACAAATATTTAAGTGAAGTAATAATTTGACAATAAGGTAATCCGTTAAATACGATCATATCTGAAGGAATATTCAGTGAATTGGGAGATCCATCTAAATTCTAGCTTGTCGGATTGGATACCCTCGGCATGGTTCTTACAGTATTTAGAAATTGTACTTAATACAACCTCGGATTTAGAATAATGTGTGAACGTACTAAGTGTTCCCTAATAGTTAGTCTATATGCCTCTGTAATTAGAATAAATAAAGTAAATAGGATATGATGGTTGCAATATGTACTGAATAATAAGGAAAAGTATATGTGAATTCAACTCTGCCATTATAAGGCGTGTAAATAGAAAGAACAAATAAAAAAATTGTAAACAATAAGAAGTCTTTGTTTACCAAAATACATACGTGACGTTGTCAACAATCATTTAAACAAGTAAACAATAATAATTAACAAATAGAACAGTTAATTAATCGTTAATGAAATAATACTTACTTATATTAATTAAATACTAAGAAAATTAACTTTTATATTTAACAAAAGCGATTTAAAAGTAAAAGATCGACACACCAAAATTTATTGAAAATAAAACAAATTGTTCGATGACTTGATTTTCCGCTTTTAAGGCTAATTTTGATCTAAATACCTATTAATTAATTAACGTTCGACACAAATAAACAATTAATAGAAATTAAAAATAAATAAAAATTGAGTTTCACGAACACAGTCTCTACATAATGGCAGCCATTTTAAAACTAGGAGAAATTTTCAATTTCGTGCTCTATATCGATTGTTAAAAGTATCGAGATGTGAATACATGAGAGTATCGAGAAAAACCTAATCGACTCTTGCTTCTATAACGACTCTGCTCTTTAACCAGAGACTATAGAGCTATATAGAATAGGCGAATAGGGTTTAACCAAGGGTCATGAATAAAGATCCTTTATTTAAGATCAAAGAGACTAATACTATAGTATTAGTCTCTTTGTTTAAGATCCAACCTACAAACTAGTAATGCGTTCCATCAAGAACTACGTTGTAGAAGAATACATCACATAAAAATATTTATTAATACTCCCGATTACGACTCCCTCTAATCGCTAGATAGAGTAAATAGGGAAACATTCGCACGCTACTATTCTAAAGTATAAATAAAAAAAGGACTCGCTTCGCTTGTTAGTTTAAGTATGTTAAGAATATTACATGGTATAAAGGCCAGCTCCGTATAAAAGGCTATTTACTTATCTTTAAAATATTAGATAGTATAAATGGGTCGCTTTGCGCGCTGGTTAGCGTATATTTACAATAATACAGAGTAAAAAAGGCTCGCTAGAGTGTGCATGTTTATAAAAACAGACATTAAATTAGAGCTCGCTAGATTGCGTATACTTAAAATTTAACGTAAATAAGAAGGCTCGCATGTGAATGTTTAAGGCGCGGTCGAATATCTAGAACGTTGGATCACCAACAAACTTTTTTATAATTTTTTTTTCAAAATTTTCAGTAATTAGCCAGATTTGTGATAAATGAAGCCTATTTCCGTCATCTCAACGCTCTTTTGGTAAATCTCAAAGAGTATTTACATTCACTCAATGATTTATTTTTAATCTAACTTGGTACATACATAACTACTGTTAGACGCCAATGTTGACATGTCAAAATATAACACAAAATATTGACGTTTAACAGTAGTTATGTATGTACCAAGTTAAATTAAAAATAATCGTTGAGTGAATGGTAAAACTCTTTGAGATAACCAAAAGAGCGTGCAGATTCGAAATAGGCTTCATTTATCACAAATCCGGCTAATTACTGAAATTTTGAAAAAAAAATTATAAAAAGTTTGTTGTGATCAACGTTCTATAAATTCGACCGCGCCTTATAGACAAATAATTGGTTCAACAATAAAATAATTGACTCGCTTCACTCTAGCGAGCGAAGCGAGTCAGTTCAAGTCCATTAGTATGTTTATAATAATGGACATTGAATAAGTTGCTTCGCTCGCTTAATCGCGTATATTATATATATATATATATATATATATATATATATATATTATATAATATATATATTATATATATATATATATATATATATGATTATAAAGGTGCCCGCTTTGCTCGCAAGATTGTGTTTATTAGTAATAGAAATAAATAGTACTCACTTTGCTCGCTTAGTATCTAAAGTATATTAAAATAGATCTTATCTTGTAAATTCTTATAAAATTAGTAAAAATAATTATTATATATAATTATTTTTCGGAATTTAGTATTTAGCATTTTTGTTCTACTAATCAAAAATTTACAAAGATATATTACTCGAGTTTTCCTTTAAAAAATTTTTTTTTGAGATCTCTTTTTTTGCAGCCATTTTCAATTTTTTTTTAAATTTTTGATCATGAAACATATATTTTCTTTTTCTACTCTTTAAGAGCTTTAAAACGATATGCAACACGATTTTTCGCTTAAAATCTTTTTTTTTATCCGGTCCGCCATTTTAAATATTTTTGGAATATTACCAAAACTATATAGCTCTGACACATAGTTACTTTAACTTGTATACAAATTTATCAAAATTGGTCAATTTTTTACGGCAGTTACGCACGTACAAAAAACACAACAAACATTAGTATGTTTATTATAATGGACATTAAATAATTGCTTCGCTCGCTTAATCGCGTATATATATTATATATATATTATTATATATATATTATTATATATATATATATATATTATATATATTATATATATAATAATATATATATATTATTATATATACGCGCCGTCCTATCATCTGTAATGTAAGAACTCACTTACGTTCGTTCAATTGGTATTTTACCTTTCCTCATTTATACCGTAGGTATATAAAATATTGTGTTTGCAAAAAATCCGAACCGGAATTATCCGTTTCAGGCGTCTTTAAGGCTTCCTTCCTGAGTGGTTTTCGCAAAGTTTTTATAATATATTTATATATTATATATATATATATTATATATATATATATATATATATATATATATATATATATATATATGTGTGTGTGTGTGTGTGTGTGTGTGTGTGTGTGTGTGTGTGTGTGTGTGTGTATGTTATGTGTGTCTCTGTTATCATCCTAGCGCCCAGTGTATTTATGCTAGAAAGTTGAAACTTCGTACAAAAATCAGTCTACCGCTGTAGTTGTGCTATTCGGAAAATATTTTTTTTATGAGGACATTAACCCGCAATAATTACTCAGCAAAAATTTAGAAAAATTATAAAACTTGGAAAAATGATGCGATCAGATTGAGATTTGGCACGCATGTAGCTATGTATAAGACTAACATGTGTGCCAAGTTTCATCCCATAATCAGCATTAGTTCAATTATTATTGAATGTCATGTGTACATTTTTTAAAATTGGGAAATGGTCCAATTAAGTTGAAATTTGGTACAAGTGTATATTATTACCTTATAAATAAGTACACAAGTTTCGTTTCAATACGACAAGTATATCCATGATTTTGTTAGATCATAAAAGTTAAGGAGCATTGAGCGTGGTCAGTGCTATGGGTGACCGCTGAGAATGATACAGATGCATTGTACTATCTGAAGACAATAAAGCGAGTCCAATAGCATGTTGCAGTATAAATTTGGCAAACTGTATTTCTGAGGAAGAGCGAAGCGAGTCCAAAGCAGAGAGGATGAGCATATTATTACCTTATTTATAAGGTAATAATATACAAATGTACCAAATTTCAACTCAATTGGACCTTTCTCCATTTTTTTACAATTTTTTCTAAAAAGTCTCTATCATAAAATACACTAAGTGCTACGATGATAACAGACACACAAAAAAATACAACTTTGCAAAAACCACTCAGGGGGGCCTAAAAACACCTGAAAAGGATAATTCCGGTTTCATCCCGTTTCGGATTTTTTTGCAAACACAATACTTTTCCTATATGACTACGGTATAAATGTGGAAAAGTAAAAAAGAAAATGCACTGCTCTTATGAGAAGGTAAGTATGCTTTCAAAATAATAAATAAAGGTTAAAGTTAAAGGTGGCGAAGAATCAATATCATAAGCAGCGAAATTTCGGTCTTGTCGTGTGCAGTCAAATCTATACATTGACTTTCCTCAAAAAGTAAACATGGCTGAACAAAACTAAAAGTAGCGTTGTATTCAGAGGGTAAAACTTACTAGGGAACTTGCTAAAGTGTAGAGACAAATTGTGTAGTTATCCATCAAATTACTAAATCAAATGCAAATCAAGAAACTGATTTGCATTGATAATGCAAATCAATTATCAAGAAATGCTTGATAATTGAGTGAAAATACTATTTATCTACTCCTTGTATTGTAAGTTCTACTTACAGTCTTGTTATCTCACACTGTAAATGTACTTTTACTCCCTAGGGAGGAAAAGTAAAAGTGTTGCCAACTTGACAGAATTTTTAATTAAAATTTTAGGAAATTTTTACGATTTTTTCGGTGTTATGTTGGTACTACGGGTAGAATATACAATATACACACGCTAGTGTTTAAATTACAAATATAGTATTACACATTATTCAATTGACAGCTTACAATAAAATAATGTGAAGATAGTGGCTTTATTCTCTCTTCATCAGAGTAATTGACATGGTAAGAATAAACTAAACTAACACAATAACAATTAAGGGGCTGAAGAATATATTAATAGTTCTTAGTATTAGTTCTCTATTAGATAAAATTTAATATGCAACAAGGGATGAAAGTTTTCAGCTCTCGTATTATTTCCCTCGTCAAGCCTCGGTAGCTAAAATGTTAGTTAACTCCCTCGGCAAGCCTCGGGAGCTAACTAGTTTATCTCCCTCGGCCTACTGGCCTCGTGAGCTAATGAAGTTTCCTCCTTCGGCGCAGCCTTAGGACGAAACTTTAACTTGAGCTGTAAAACTTACTTTCGTCCCTTGTTGCATAAATAACTATTGGGACAATAAGTGCCAAGACGTTACATCCATATACCCACCTACACTTACCTTTACAAGGTATAGATAAGGAAAAGTAAAAAAGGTTCCAGACAAAACAGCAAAATCATATTTATCAAATTATATATTTTTATTTATAATAATTTATTATTAACCATCACAAAATATAATCACTTTCATTCAATATAATAATTAGAATCAGATGAGGCACGGGTGCAAATCTTAGCCATGATGTAAAGGTGTGTTCATAGCAGCTAACTCCCATGCCTAGTTTACCTTACACCTAGCCTACTCTTATGTCTAACTGCCCATTAACATTTTTCTTAATTTACCACAAGGACAGCAGTAAACACTATAGTAATAAACATATAGGTTATAACCAGTTGACAGTGTGGGAAAATATTGCCAGGCAACCAATGAGGTTAGACTCCTGAATGTTAAACCACACCCACAATTCATATCGGACCAACCTCATTGATTCCTCTACAATATTTTAACACATCTCAACTGATAATAACCAGGTGTATAACTATAGGATTTATTACAAAAAGGTAACAGACCTTTTATTTCATTTAAACTTATTCAAACTCCCGTGCTCTGTTTTAACAAATAAATAGAAGAAAAAATAAAGATTTTTCAACGTGCTTTTTTGATAACTTAATACATTTGCTTTTTTTTCTCGTTTTTACAATTATATACCCATTTTCTTTTGTATAACACAATTTAACAACATCTTAATCTTAAGAATCATTTTTAAAGTTGTTAAAATACCACAGTAAAACCTGGATGAAGTGAACAGTCACGTTGCATCCACGGGATGTGGTGACCAAGACAAAGTCAAGGTGGTGACCTTAGACAAGAGTTCATCAGCCCAACTAAAACTAATAAATTAAATATACAAAAAACCAACACGTCTCTCCACAAAAGAATTTATTAAATAAAAGCAGAGCCGGCTTTCGGCAATAATGCCATCAACAGTGCCTAAAAACAAGTAAACAAAGAACTAATAACAATACATACAATTTTAAGGTTAATAAAAGTCAAAAGATAAAAAACAAAGAAATAAATCAATAGATTAATAAAAAGGTGAATAAATAAATAAATTAATTTATTTATTAATTTAAAAAATTTAGTAAACAAATTTAAATAATAAATTAATTTGTTTTTTATCTTTTGACTTTTATTAACCTTAAAATTGTATGTATTGTTATTAGTTCTTTGTTTACTTGTTTTTAGCACTGTGATGGCATTATTGCCGAATGCGACTTGCTTTTATTTATAATTCTTTTGTGGAGAGACGTGTTGGTTTTTTGTATATTGAGTATTACTCCACTGCGCTTAAGAAGTCATTAATAATTAAAATCTTAGGCTGAACTTCGGTATACGGTGCACCCTGTTATCAATACTATATCGATATTTTTTAGTTTAGAGATGTGACGTAGGAATAATCGATATATGCCTTTTCTTTTACGTTTATGAACATATTTTATTATTTTTATAAATGTTTTTTTGTTGTTTGTGTTTTTTTTTATTTGTTGGAAAATGGTTTATAACTATTTTCATATTTTTTATGTTTTTTAAGTTTTAACTATGTTTCATAAGAATAATCGATGATACATACATCTAATTATGTTTATGTTACGCTATTTTTGTGTTTTTATTTCTTTTATTATATTTTGTTGTTAATGTTTTCATTTTTGTTGTATGGTTTTTTAATGTTTTAATTATAATTAATAATTTAACGACGCTGCTTATCTTTTAAGTGCTCAGTTCTCGTTTACGTGTCGCGTAACTAAAAAATATATCGATATATAGTATTGATAACAGGGTGCACCGTATACCGAAGATTTACCAAATCTTAATGTGTAATTCTATAATTATTATCCAGTATTATTACAGTTTTATTGATCTTGTAGGAAACATTTAAAAATAAAAAAAATTACCCATAAAACTTGGATACAGAGTACCTGAGAACTTTTTCACAGCTTCTCAGATGCTTCCGAAAATCAAATTGATCCAATTATTATTCTAAGTGTTTAAAATTTTGGTGTAGTTGTTAGTGGGTTAAAGGATATATTTAGACAAAAAGATTGTTTATTGTATCAACTTTCAATTCTCTAGGTTTAGAAAATGGAAGCTACTACGGTGACAAAGACAAAAATACACAGACAGACAAGTTGGTTAAAACACTCAGGAGGTAGTAGGGATTCACCCCCCTAGTTTTTTCATTCATCAGGTATAATAGTGGATTTGTTTGATGTATGAAATAAAATTAAAATAAACAGTTGGTTGTGCTTAATATTGACAGTGTACCCAAACCAAATGACCATCAAGGAACCAGATGAGTCATCACTGCTCACTATAGATATACATTAATGATTCTCAATGGACTGGGGAAAATGGTCACATTAGCAGCTTTTTATTGAATTCCTAATTAAATAAACATGGCAAAGCCAGTGTGACAGGACAGCTGGGAAATGTTCTAACCTGGGCAATCCAACAAGTAATTGTACTTGCTGCATCAATGTCTCGCACTCAGGGTTTACCAGCCAGCTATAAACACACCTCAACTAGGCATGCAGTGAGTTTGCATACGTCGTAATGACCCTGCCGAGTCATTACGTCAGTATATCCGCCCCCAGACGTAACATGCAACCATGTCATATCTTGAAAACCCCTAATATTCAATTGATCAACAGGTAAGGCATGAACCATCTAAAATAAAATTTAAAGACCCTCAGCACGAAGAGGATATAAAGCAATTTTCAATGGACTTAAACAGATATAACTGAGATGAGTTTGGTCCAATAGATTATCTAAAGGCTGAGTCATAATGGAAGGCAAGTAAAGTAAAATTTTACCACACAGTGCAGAGTTTATAACTCTAAAGTATGGCATTCTATCCTAAAATACCATGTTATTTATATTTTAAAATTTATATTTTTAATAAAGGATATTCATTATAAAAAAAAGCAAATGGAAATAAGCTTAAGGTTCGGTACAGTTAAAACAATATGCATCCTGATTTATAATAGTAAAAAAGAGTTTAATAAATCAAATAATTATTATTTTAGGTAGTTCTTGTTTTTACTTTCTTGATAGTTACATCCACCAAGTACAGACTTGTTTCATCATCTATTCACCAGTTTGATTTGTCTTTTATTTTATTTGAAAAAAAGATGTTTTGCAGTAGTTTTAATTACTTAGGTTGTTCATGTCTTACCTGGTACAAATAAGTTTAACAAGATTTACACAAACTTATCATTCAATGTTTTTAATATTTAGGGTTTCCAAAGCAAGTTGTGCTTTAAACAAGACACAAAATAATCCATATAATTATAAATAAATCGCAAGTAGTTCTCAAGATGAGGTAGGTGTAAAATCAAAGTAGTCGATATGAGGTGAAGGAGGTCTCGGTGGGGCGGTTTGAGCAGTCCGAGCCCAGGGGTTCGATTGAGAGGCTGACGAAGGTTTCGAGAGAGGTATCATGGATTCACGACTCTCTCGAGATACCGACACATTTTTGTCACTGCAAAATAAACCATCGAATAAATAAATAGGGTCTCGATAGAAACGAGCGAAAGAAAAGAAGTCACAACCTGTCAAGGTGAAACGCATTATCAGCCAACAAAGAGGCCATTATCAGTATAAAACTGTTAAGGTGTTAAAAAAGAAGACTGAGTCTATGTGTTTTACAGAGTCTGACTCACTGATATGTAACAACTGTTGTAATATTTACAAATATGAAGCCAGTAGGGCTGTTTCCCCTGGGATTTATAACAAGTTCACAACTAAAACACAAGGAATCGCAACAGATTGGATCCTGCCCACCGACTGACATTAACCAACAACTCACCTCTCTACATGGCAAGAAAATGCTTCAACAAGCTTCCACAAGAAATGGCATCACTTGCTGAGCCCAGCTTTAGTCAACTCATTAAAGATATTTTGATAAAAAAAGCTTATTATACAGTAGACGAATATCTAAATGATAATCTGTAAATATTGTAATTAGTAATTTTAAGTTAATATTTGACGAAACTAGACAATGTTGAGTCATTGTAACAGCGGGTATTATTATTATTATTATTAAGTCTCCTCAACATGTATTTCTCTAGAAATAGTTTTGTTTCCTGAGGACTTAGTAACAAAGTCATCACCTTGGTAAGTTCTCTCTTCCATCACTTCTCTAAAAAAACTACTATTACTTATCAACACAATTACTGTATATTTCCATTCGTTCTTTGTAAACATTTTCTGTCTGATTGATAAAGTTTTCAAATCATATCATACTATAGACCAAGAGCCCAGGGGTGTTTTGTTAATAAAAAGTGTATTGGCTGGAACCGGTCTCAATTTTTCGTAAATACCTTCCTCAACAAGGATCTGCAATTCTGCCGATTCGTATCAGATGGGTGTCCCAGGCAGAACGCACTTCAGGGGTCAAAGGTTCTGCCTGGGAAACCCATCCAATACGAGTCGGCAGAATAGCAGATCCTTGTTCAGGAAGATATTTAGGAAAAATTGAGACCGGTTCCAGCCATTACACTTTTTATTAACAAAACACCCCTGGGCTCTTGGTCTACTATAACTCTGGATGAAAAGCTATTATACCTAAATACCTGACTAAGAGGATGACGAGGCTGCTGTTTAGCAGACCACAGCTTTTTTATTCGCAATATTAACTAATTTACAAATTTGTTGCTCAAAAAACCGTGATTTGTTTACATAAAATTGTATGTTAAAAGACAAAACAAAACACTAATGCTGATAATATTAATTTTGACTGTCTTTTTGTAATCCATATAAAGTAAAACACCTAGTTTTAGCTTGAACTTATTTTCCTTGTATTTTTATTGTCATTATTGTGAGCTTCTCTACAGTTATATGATACATTTTCTTCCAGATTTTATTCCGATTTGAGAAACCATTAGAAAGTTATCGTGAGACAACAAAAAAAGTCTAGGAACTCATACATACATATATTTTTTGTTTTATGAAGAAGGCAGCGGAAGTAAACAGAGAGTTTAAATTATCTATCCATATATAGTAAATATAAAATTTTCTGATATATTCTTCATCAGGGGTACCCCCTAAAACCTTAATCTCATAAATTAAATTTTTCTTTGAAACTTGAGTAAAAATAATTTCAAACAGTCATATCTCACCCAGTTTGATTACGTAGTGTAGGAAGAGGAACTTTCCTCTGTCCATTCTCACGCTGCACTATTTCTATCAATGAATAACTCGGCAACCAGCACTGAAACATAGAGTAAGTAATAGTTTTTACACAACTAGGTAAGGAACAAACATTAACCCAACACATCAAATTTTCTCTGTAAGAGAAAACTTTGTTAGATTCCTAAAATATTTCAATTAATAAGACCCCAAGGCTTTCCAAGGGAGTAAAATATGGTTTTGGCACATAAGACAAACCCAGGAGCATAAAAATCTTCCATTTATCTTGGGTATAAAATTGTATATATTTAAACATATAGCAGCTACAGCTCAGGTAACCGAGCAAAAACAAAAAACTTAACCAAGAACTGCATTGTTCACCCAGGGAGCACTCATTTCAAACCAATTTGGCTCAGCTTGCAGAATGCATTTTTTTTAATTTTTCCATTAATGGCTAACATAAATTATAATATAATTGTCATAGATAGCTCTGTGAACAGAAATCAGTGTGATTCAGCATATTATATAAGTATAAATTCACTTTTATAAACATGGCATGTGTAATCAACACCAACTATTACTCAAGAAGCAATCATTTCAAACACTTTATAACTTTTTTTGCGTAATGACTACTTTATTAATAATAATAATTCTTATTCCCACCATTACAGTATCTGTACATTGTCTAGTGACGTAAAAAAATCTTATAAACTAACTAAAACTAAATTAAATTAAATTAAACCAAATCATATCTTCGATAAAAGATATTTGTCAACAGAATAAAAGGCTTTTCCTAGAAGAAGATTTTTAACTACTGCTTGCAATTGTTGATGTGGAAGTTGAGTTATGGATTCTGCAAGGTGGTTATAACATTTACGAGACATGTAGAGTGGTGAACGGTTAGTAAAGCAAATCTGTTATTTGCTTATAATAATCTTTTCATGTAAATCTTTGTCATTTTTTGGTTGTTAATAATAACAAATTTGGCGACCTTTCACGACCCAATCTGGGTTGCGACCCAAGGGTTGGGAAGGGCTGCAGACTCTGTATCACCACCTCTCCCCCCTTTCTCTCTCTCACTCTCTCTGGCTTTTTCTCTCCCTCTTTTTCTTTTTTTTAATTTTAAATAAAAATTGTTTGTTTTAAATTTAAATAGTTATTACGAATTAACAAAATTGTAAAAATATAATATAATCTGTACAGGTTCTGGGCAGAGTCTTCGCTCAGAATAATTTCTTGAGAACTCTTACATCAATCATACATGTAAAATTGTTAATCTGTTATTCTATATTAATGTATAAATATTTATTATTATTATTATTTATAATGATAAGATTCTGATCTTGCATTATCTGAGTCCGAGTATGTATGTATCTGGTAAATTAAATATGTAAATTAAATAATTTGAATAGTCATTTAAAGAAATGACTATCAAGGAGCACAGTCATTTCACCCGGAACCTCGATAAAATCAACATTCCATCACATCATTTTACTCTATCAGAATCCACTATTAATTATGTTGGAATTAAAATTTTGAATAAATTAAAAATACAAACTATACTGCTACCTCCCAAAGTATTCAAAAACAAACTAAAAAATTTCATAGAAGAAAATATTTTTTATTCAGTCAATGATTTTATAATGAGTAGCGTTGATTTATAACATAATTATGTTATAACATAATTATTACATAATAATGACGCCCCACTAAATGACTTTATATTAATGTTGATTTTAAGAAATGTTTTTATTCACTAATTGATGTTATGTATTTATTTATCTTGACTTAACAAAACTTATTATGTAAGTAACTGTTATAAAAATATTATTATTATTATTTAAAAATCGGTCTTCAATCAAATATCAACAAACACAGAGGGAAGGAAGCATGACCTGAGCTAGTTATCTAGATAATGATTATTCAGTGAATATTGAAGGGACCACAAACTGGAAGTGAGAGAAGAACACTACAAGATACCTTATCTCTGTAAGCAGTAGCGACAACATTCCTCTTGGGTTCAGCATCATAAGCGATACTCTCGCATCCAAAGTGTTTACAGTACTCGTGTACAAAGGCCCTTTTAGTAGACGACATGATGTCAAACGAGTACGAGCGACTCTTCTGCTTCGACTACAACAAAAACAATTCAATACAACAAAACCGAAATGGTCAAATGTACAACAAAGCTTCCCAGCCTTGTTAATAATAAAATAAGTCATAAATGATGACTGGTGTGGGCTGGGCTGAGCAGTGCTGCTTGGAACATCAAAGGTTTTATTTGAAATTTGACATTGCCACACAGACAGTCCGGGTTCACTGCTGGTCTGGACCTCCTGGGAGAATTTTATGGGAAAGGTGGAAATCCCTACATGTATTGTAAGGATATCTGTTACACTGGTAGTTCTGAGCCTGTGCTATGTCAGGTACTCGTAAAGGATCCTAGGTTTAGGCAAAATTTAGGAACCTCTATAGTAGCTAATTTATAAAACATGAATGTTTCTGCCTTATAGAACAAGATCAAGAAATCCTAGTCATGCAGAGGGGCACATCTTGTTTCTAGTTAAAATAAACAGTTAAAAGTTATGAGGTTTTGGTCATGATAAATAAAACAACATTTAAGCTTTCGACCGTATGATTAGGTCTTCATCAGAAAGTGTTTAATAACAAACTAAAGCAGTCAACACAAAGAGACTAAAACTATTAGAGGGAATACAGGACCAAGGGGTCTGGAATTGAGACAGTTTCCATAGGAGTCGTAACTGTACTTACCCCTACTATAGTCTCCCTAGAGAAAGAATAGATACTCCCCCACCCCTCTACAACTCCTATTGTAGCATGCACTCTACTAACGGCGGACATTTTTCAGTGATGCCACATTAAACCACTTTATTCAAAACTAACAATTAAAGAATACATGCAATAGATAATAATTAAAACTTATTTTAAATTCATTTTACTTGATTTAAAAGAAAATAGTCGAAAAAATCTCAGGTTGAACAAGGGGACTTTAGTTCTATAAAAAGTTTTGAACGATTAATTCAATTTTAATATATATCGCCTATCATTGTAGGCATCTTCAGAATCAATATCTACAAGCTACATTAATAAACTATTAAAATAAATAAATAAATAAACAATCACAATACATTAATGGAAAGACTAGAAAAATCACAGCTTAAAAAATAAAAATGATATGAAAACAAATTATCTTCTTAATCTTCACAAGATTTATCGTCACAAAGTAATAAGTCAGACAGTTTGCTTAACAAACTTGTACATTTTCTTAAATAAAGGTGAATTGGAGAATTCTGTTTGTTCGTTAAGAGTATGAGAATCTGAATTCTTGGTAGATAAATAAATTTCTAACTCTTCAAGCGCATGAAGCCTTCTACCGAAACTTTCTTTATGAATAACTCTCATATCCTTCTCATCTCCATACTTGTGGTTGGTTTCTACAATATGCTTAGCGAAAGAAGAACTCTTTAAGTACCGTTGTTGGTTGCACTTTTCTTTTTATGTTTTCCTCAATCGCCTTTTCTTATCAATAAGTTTTAGCTTATCTCTCCCACTTTTCATGGTGATGAGGTAGTCTACATTGCCAAGATCTTTTTTGAGTTCTTCTTCCTCTTGCTTAAGGTGTTTTATTCTCTTTATAGAACCAATGTGTTCTTCCCACCTTTGCTTTACTGCTCTACCGGACATCCCTGTATACTCCCTTTAACAACCCTCCTCCGAACACTGTAAACGATAAACTCCACTATTATCCTCTTTCTTTCTAACTCTAAGCTTAGAGTTATTAAGATTTTTATTAATACTATTACTAGTATAGCTAGCAGGAGCAATGCCAATTTATTCAATTCTTTCAGAGTGTTGTTGGATGAGTTGCCTAGGTAAAGGATTTTTTATACATGCTAGGTTCTTTTAGCTTCTGATATTAATCCTAACTCCTTATTCTCAGTTTCTTGAGCAGTTTTTAATATATTGTCTACTATATTAGGGGAGTAACCATTGCTGACAGCTATTTGCTTAATCACAGCTATTTCTTTCTTTTGCCTTTCATTATTAAGGGGAACAGTAAGAACTCTCCAACACATAGAACGGAAGGAAGCTAACTTTTGACTCCAGGGGTGGTTAGAAGATTTAGGTATAACCACATTTGTATGGGTAGGTTTTCTGTAGATATCAAATTCATGTCTACTACCCTCTCTATAAATACTGAGGTCTAAAAAATTAAGTTTTCCATCAACTTCTCGTTCCATGGTGAATTTTATATCTGAATCTAATGAGTTAAGATATTTGAGAAAATTATCCAGCTGCCTATCTGTACCCTTCCATAATGCTATGCTGTCATCCACATATCTTCTATAATACAGTATACAGTTGAAATAAGGGTTAGATTCTTTATTCATGATAAATTTCTTTTCAAAACTTATCCATGAAAGCCTCTGCTAAAATAGGACTGAGTGGGGACCCAATGGCTAAGCCATCCTTGGTTTCAAAAAATTGGCCATAGAAATGAAAAAAGTTTTGATCAATACACATATTGATTAAAATGATAATCATCAACTTCTCTGGGGTCTGCACCACACTCTTCTAATATTTTAGCCATTAAAGCCTTACAATCATTGGGCCTAACACTCGGGAAAAGAGAAACCACATCAAATGATACAAGTTTACAACCAGATGGTATGTCAAAATCTTTAATCACATGGATTAATTCGTCTCTGTTCATGATACTATATTCAGCTTTGAAGTTTGTAAGTTCTTTAAATCTTTTAACTGCATACTTAGCTACTCTGCTACATGGAGCTTCGTTATAACTGACTACAGGTCTAATGCTATTCCCAGGTTTATGGAGTTTTATAAGGCCATATAGGCAAGGTGCCTTTGGATTCATAACTAATAATCCTGCTGCCCACTTGATAGAAGTACAATTTTTAACAGTATTTTTGACAATTTCTTGATATGATTTAGTTTTATCATCAATTTTTATAAATCTACCATTTTTGATAAAATCATAAACCTTACTAACATAAACATCTTTATTAATTAAAACAATGGAATTACCTTTGTCAGCTTTAGTTAAGATTATGTCTTGTTCAGTAAGAGCTTTCTTTAATTGAGCAGTAGTTCTGTGCTCTTGGTTCTTTAATTTTCGATCAAGTTGCACCCGAGTTAGCCAAAACATGCTTTTTCTCCTCTTTGTCTTCTAATCCCAATGTAGCAACTTCTAAGTCGACAATATACTGTTTAAACTTATTAGTATCGGTTTCATCTAAGTTATATTTAAGACCTTTATTTAGGAGTTCAGTCATCTCATTGTTTAATTGGTAATTTGATAGATTTACTACACGAGGGTAAAAATCGACATGCTCAACTGGATCAGCATTACTAGTATTGTCTACTTCCTCATAGCCAGGGGATAGAAACGGGTACAATGATATTAATTTCTTTATCCATTTTGCTCTTCTCCATGTAACATTTAAAAAATCAAGAGATTCCATAAAAATAATAAGTTGCTTCATGAAACTGTCTTTTGACTGGTAAAATAATAATCTCAACAACTTATGAGTTTGAATTTCCTGCTTCCTCATATCATTTCTCTCCAATGATTCCTCTAGTCTATTATAAAATATATCCCACTCCAACGGGTGAAGGGTGTACGTTAAAGTCATATGGAGTAATTTTATATAGTACGTCAAACTATTTTGTTTAGCATACCATCCACAATTTTCTTTTCTTAGCCACAGTGATTTAGCTTTGCTAACAGCATACTTACTTGAATATGATTTACTTGATGTTTTTATTCTGACGTACTTAGGATATACATTATAATTGATGCATTGCTTATTGAACCAAATATTATATATTATATATATTAAATATTAAATATTATATATAAATATATTATATATTAAATATTATATATATTTAATATTAAATATATATATATATTTATATATTAAATATTATATATTATATATTAAAATTGAATTAATCGTTCAAAACTTTTTATAGAACTAAAGTCCCCTTGTTCAACCTGAGATGGAGTTCTATAAACTTTCCAGTGCTACAAAGAACAAACTATTAGTCGAAAAAATGTAATATCTACGTGAAATTGTAATTATTAGGAAAAATAAAAAAATGACGTCACCAATGTACAGTTACGGCACCTAGCTACACAAGGAATGATAAGAACTGTTGTATCCTCCCTCTAAGTATTAGTCTCTTTGTCACCAATGTACAGTTATGGCACCTAGCTACACAAGGAATGATAAGAGCTGTTGTATCCTCCCTCTAAGTATTAGTCTCTTTGTCACCAATGTACAGTTACGGCACCTAGCTACCCAAGGAATGATAAGAGCTGTTGTATCCTCCCTCTAATAGTTTTAGTCTCTTTGAGTGTTAAATAAAAAACTAAAGCAGTCAACAGTAAGAAACAGATAAGGTTTCTAAACAAAGCTAGATGTGTATACTACTAATAAATGAACCACAAACTAAACAAAGAACTAGCCATGGGGCTTAATATTAAGGTTAAGGATTCAAGAAATTAACTATAGAATTATTAACAATTTTGACTAGTAATGAGGTTTATATTGTTTGGATTTAAACTCTGCCTTCTCAAAAACTGTCTCACAACTCAAATAATGCCTTCACTAAGACTTGTGATATAGAACATTATCCTCTATCTAAGAGAGTTAGCAAAATGGGCTCCATGATGAGGCTACTGGCTGGGTGCCACCTCTTCCTATTTCACTATTACTATAACTGTTACTAACAACACAGGTTTCCATGCATTACTAAACTCCAGCCTCTAAAAACTGAAGTAGTTTAGTTTTGTAGAGAGTGGTGTGTGGTAGTTACAGAAGATGGAAAGGTAACAAAAAGTTCTCAGGTACCTTGGTACCCTACAGGTTAAAGTAGATATAGATAGATGTAGGCAGATATAGATAGATATAGATAGTTATAGATAGATGTAGGCAGATATAGATAGTTATAGATAGATGTAGGCAGATATAGATAGATATAGATAGTTATAGATAGATGTAGGCAGATATAGATAGTTATAGATAGATGTAGGCAGATATAGATAGATATAGATAGTTATAGATAGATGTAGGCAGATATAGATAGATATAGGTAGTTATAGATAGATGTAGGCAGATATAGATAGATATAGGTAGACGTAGGCAGATATAGATAGATATAGGTAAATACAGACCTCTTTAGCAAGCTGAACTAGTTGTGTAAGCTTGGCATGGACCATATCAGCAAACCTGGGGTCTTTCTTAGCCCATTGCTTCATCATTTCACTGTACTGGGGCTTTAACTTGTTAGAGAGATCTGGATTGGCTATCTGCAAACCAATAGCAAGTCTCAGGTTCCTCTCGTACAACTTGCATTCCTCATCGCACTCCAACCTGCCACAAAAATACATAGAGATGACACAGCATTGAGTGTAGAGAGATATGAATACATAGAGATGACACAGCATTGGATCGCCTGAAGCAGTCCTATCAGGACTAATTGAAATCTAACTTGCCTGAGTGTAGAGAGACATGAATACATAGGGATGGCAGTTTCAATCTCTGATTTAGCATGACATTCAATTACATTAAAAACAAATCTTCAATAGGTGGTCATTAGTGACCAATGACCTAATAGTGAAACTTTGTAAATAAAGCTTTGAGTTGACCTCTCTACTAATGTTAATGACATTAGTGGCAAGGTCATCTGAAACCAGCCTGCATACGGCCCAATAAAAAAACTGTAGATGAAGTGTTGATCTCTCTACTAATGTTAGAGTCACTGGTAGTGAGGTCAACTAAAAAATAACAAAGAAATAGTTACACTTTAGTGTTGATCTTAGTTGGGTCAATAACTTGGTCCTTGTTGGCTTGCAGAGCAGCAGCCTGGTATCGAAACCAAGTCCTGCGGAACTCATTACACGTCGTCGTCTGTTTCCTACGCTGACACTGGCACGATATCTCCAGCTGTGACGTGCAAGGTGATTGACCTGAACACGGAGTTCCTTTGTGACACGGAAGAGAACACGGGTGTGAACACGCGTCGCGGGGTGTTGTACAAGGTTGTTTGCAAACAGCGGGACAAGGGCCTCCGTGACAACGCTCGCTGCATCTGCAATGACACGAATAGTGACAATCAGACATCAATATATCATAATAACAGACTTCAAAGGAGGGGGGAGGGGGGTTACCTTTCACAACCTTCAAGGATGGAAAGTTTAAAGAAAAGTTGCTCCTAGGAAATTAGTTCAGGTTGAGCTTTCCAGGGAAACAAATATTTTCTGGAAAGCACAACAAAGCCTAAAGATTAAATTTGATACCAAGCACCAACTTCAGCATAAACACACAGGTAGCTAGGATGATCACAACCACACACACACAGACAGACAACTTAATAAAACTCGCCTAGAAGGCCTTAAAAAAGCCTGAAACTAATCATCTGATAAAATGTCGAATCATATATTTAGTGGAGATTATAGTAATATATAAAACAAGCAGAAACTCCAATACTAACATGTGTAACAAATTCAGAGATGCATCATCAGCTGCTAGTTGACTAAAAATAAAAAATCACACGAGGTGAGTTTTACTTTTTAAAGTGTTTTCTTATTTCAAATTGTTTTCGTATGTCAAAGTGTTATCGTATGTCAAAATGTTTTCGTATGTCAAAGTGTTTTCGTATGTCAAAGTGTTATCGTATGTCAAAGTGTTTTCTTATTTCAAAGTGTTTTCGTATGTCAAAGTGTTTTCGTATGTCAAAGTGTTTTCGTATTTCAAAGTGTTTTCGTATGTCAAATTGTTTTCGTATGTCAAAGTGTTTTCGTATGTCAAAGTGTTATCGTATGTCAAAGTGTTTTCGTATTTCAAAGTGTTTTCGTATCTCAAAGTGTTTTCGTATTTCAAAGTGTTTTCGTATTTCAAAGTGTTATCGTATTTCAAAGTGTTTTCTTATTTCAAAGTGTTATCGTATTTCTTCAAATTTGTATTATAGTATGACACACTGTTAAAATGAGTTGACAGCGCGGGGAAATAGTATTGAGGATCCAATGTGGTTAGCCTCATATGAAATTGAGGGAGTGGTTTAACATCCAGGATACTATATACTACTACTACTAACATTCAGGACTGACCTCACTAGGTTCAGTCCAAAGGAAAGGGTATAGAAGACAACGCACCTATGATGACACGGCAGTTCTTTGCCACACGGGAGACCACAAGAATACTGAGCTATGTAGCAGAACACTGCTTTCCTTGTCTCGTGACCTCCGTAACATGTTCTACTCACTAACACTGTACAGGGTGGACACTCGGGTAAACTATGACACACGTGTGTGGGTACATGCTCACAGTCATGGTTACGAGTACAGGGTTGGGTACATTCCGGAGGACGGGTACCACAGTCAATAGGAGGATAGATAACTGAATATCCGCAATGACATCGTAATTCTTCAAAACCTGAAAAAGTAATCATTTGTTTTAGAGCTAACAAAATCTACTAAAAACCTATAAAAAAGATACACTCTGGATATTGACTCCCTGCCAAGGCAGAGACCAGCAGACATACTCGTAGTTACAGGTAACAGTAGCAATACTTGCACCATTACCACTTGCTATTTAATTATTTCTGAATTTTTAAAGGAGATGCTTTAAAAGAATAAAGATTAGAATCAAAGAGCCTCATACCTATAGAGAGGACACTTGGGTAAAATAGCAGAGAAATAAGAAGTGGACTGGTAGCATGGCTATTTCCATTAGGTTCCATAACGGTAACAACACAGACTCTATACTTCGACATCCCCTATCAAAGCACAGCAAATTTAAACTCACTTTATTATAAAATCACGTTATACAAACTTATTTTTATTTGCCAATAAGTATAAACAAATATGCAATAGCTTGAGGTCAAATACATTTCAATAAAATACATTAATAATTAGACTAACCTAACAATGCATGACGTAATTAAATATTTACGTGTAAAGCCTCCAGTCTGAGCTCTCAGCTGAGACACTACATCTATATATAGTAAAAGTGCAACATTACCTAATCTAGTGCAAGGGAGGCAGTTGCCACGGTGACACAGTTGTTGACACTTGTGCTGCCCACACGACAGCGTCTTGTTGCATGGCAGCAGACACTCATGGACCAAGTCGTTGCAGCATTCCTGGTTGCACTTGTGCTTAGCGCAAGCTCGCTTCTATACAACAATCAAACATACAACCTCTTTACTTCTGAGGATACCTCATAGCAAGCTGACTAAAACAACTCACTCAGTCCCTCATAACATAACTAGGCACCTCGTATACCAGCTAAAATATTTTAAACATGCCAACATAAAATAGAATACTTGCACAATTTTTTTTATTGCATTATCTTTAAGGACGTCATATAAAAGAACACCCTGTAAAATATTAGAATGAAAAAACTTATACTTTTGATGATACAGCAAAAAAACAAAAAATATATTTAAAAAAGTTCTTTTGGTGGGAAAACGGCCTCGACTGAATGTGTGACGTCAGACGCAAGAATACCACCGTGTAGTACAATATTCACTAGAGCAACACTCATAAGAGTTTATTCTATACTGTCAACAAGATGATACTGACAGCTGTAGTCATCACGTTCTTTAGGCATTGTATTGCCTGGATCACGGAATTGTTTTTTTTTTCAGTCTTCTTTACATTCTATTGAACTGTAAGCAACTGTTGACCTTACGATATTTTTGACTAAAACTCCCATCTACCCCTTAAACGACATAACCTTTAGAACGTTCCGTTTTCACCTCACTCTCTCACCTATTCCCCCTCTCCTCTTCTTTAAATGCTTATTTCGAATATTTAAAATTAAATTAAATATTTTTTACAGCTTAATATATTTTTTAAACACATTTAATTATTTTATGTTCAAATTTTTTTATTTTTTTTGAATAATGCAAATACACTATTATTATACCCACAGTATAAACATGCCCATAGACCTCTACCTACAGTGACTTATGGCATTTACAACCTAAAGATAGTAATTTGTGTTCCACTTGCACCACACAGTAACAGCAGGAGCCTTACAGTAACGACAGGAGAAAGTCTCAGGAGTTTATTAATTTTGTAACCTTGGTATCCCCTGCTGGAGAGGATACATCATTGATTTCAATGCGAGAGATCCATCTCGACCCACACAGTGTCTTTGCTTTGCAGGAGTCCTACAGTGCTGCAATGCACTAAAACGAGTGTTTCTTACTAACCTTGCTACATTTCTTCTTGCACATAGGTTTCTGTCCCAGAGTATTCAAGTCATGGCATGTGGTTTTAACACTAGAATTATGTCCACACCGGCACTGGCAAGTCATGACTACAGAACAGGGAGGACACTTGCCACTGTGGCAGATTTCAGGGCAGTCGTGAGTACACGCCGCACGCTTGATACTGCATTTGTTACCGCAAGACTCTACAGGATCCAAACAACTTTCCCTGAAAATAAATACTTGCTAAGTAATAAGTACAAAGAATGTTTTCCCTTCCACAGAGGAAGGTGACCTTACAGTACAGACTCTTAATAGGCAGAAGGTTTCTTAAGTGGCTCTAATTCGTAAAAACTCTGCTTGCGTTCCAAACAAACCCTCCTCCCCCCCCCCTGCCTCAACAGGGTCAATCCATATCAAATGTCCCAGACTTGGATGCTTGAAAAAAATATAATTTGATAATTATTTTGCTATTGATATCCATATCTATGGTGAGTAAAAAATGACCAATATTTATTTTTTATGATCACTCGTTCTTTTTTATGGTCACTTTTATGGTCCTCCTACCCTGAAATTTAGTGATTTTTGACCTTCAGATAAGTGGCTGATACTCGGTTCTCGCTTGTACTACAGCAAAAATATGAATGGATCTCTTTAAAACAAACTTTGAGCTACATTTGGCCCTTTGACACTTTTACTCTATGACCGCTCCTTGGGGGGGCCATGGTGGCTCCAAATTTTAGGTTTTCTTAAAAATATATGAAAATTTGAACATTTTTTATAATATGAAGAAATCTAAATTAAGAGCTCCCAATTTTTTTAGGAGTTACTTGCTTTAAAACAAGCAATCAACAAAATTTTCAAAGCATTAATATATTTTGTTTATGAGCTATGATTTTTTGAAAATCCATATTTTTTAATTTTGGGTAATTTTTGACCTTCAATATCTCCCTTGGACATGTATACTTTTTAATAAAAATCTTATCACAAAGACCCCTTACCAGTGTCAATATAAACCACTAAAAACATTCTTGTGTATTTGTGCACAAGCCAAGTTATAGCTAAAATAAATAAACCAACGTCAAAACCATCTTAAATTACATTTTTTTAGCTAATTTAAATTTTTTTTATTAAATTTATTTTTTTTGGATATTTTGAAAATCACACATACATGATACACAAGAATGTTAGTGTAGTGAAGAATGTAGTGTTTAATGTTGACACTGGTAAGGGGTCTTTGTGATATATTTTTTTAAAAAAAAGTATATATGTCCAAGGGAGATATTAAAGGTTAAAAATGACCAAAAATTAAAAAAATGGATTTTCAAAAAAATCATAGCTATGTAGAGACCGATTTCTAATATTCTATTTTGTAATATTAGTTAGAGTATTATCGGGTCAATTTCCAAAGTTATCAGGGTATTATTCTTAAAGCTGTCGTCCTATCCTAATTAGTTGTAGAATTAAATCTAGAGAAGTTATATAAAGCTAAGTTATTTAGGTTATAAAAGGGTTACATGAAAATGCGATCCACGAAGGGTGGACCGTGATGAACTAAGGAAGGGTAGCTGTACATAGTATTCTAATTAATGGTAGACATAAGTAGTTAATTAAGGACAGATATAGTACACCCCGATAGAATAAGGAGAAGTGCATTGTACCTAATGTTTAACATTTAGTAATAATGTAGCAGTTTCTGTACTTCAAGTGTCGTCCGTTCAACCTCTGTATAGCTGGTTCATACCAACAGCAACAGAAACCTAAATTGTGCAAAATATGTATGTGAGGGTGGATATAGGTATTAGGAATAGTGATAAATGTAAACGGCACGAACTGTAACAATGGACATATATATCATCGGCAAGGCTCAGTTATGACATACGTCCAGACATAGATTCGCAATTGTGCAGAATTGCAGAATTCTTTAACTACACTGGATGTCAATACTAACGCCACAAATAATATATATGTCCACTGATGGAAGGGAGAGGAGTAATGTCTAAGAGGTCTTGACCACGGAGACGGTAACAGGGTTCCCGGGTGAGTAGCATCAAAATAGCCTTGTATGTCAACTCAAGGGGACCGGAACCCTTGAGGCCGCCTCCGGGGACAGGATATAAAATCTAGAATTAAGTTAGCATTAAAATAATATAAGTTCCCACGACCTGCCAACCCAGAGAGAGAGAGAGGGGGGCCCTAAGAGGGAGAAGTCAGTCTAGCTAGTGGTGTCCTAGAGTAATGATCAAATAGAAAAATTGGAAAAAGACTTGAATTACGTATAGTGTATGTTTATGAATCGAGTAAGTAGATTAAATCGAAACAGTGTAACGGCGATTAAAAACTAAAGTGAGTGAAGTGAAAAGAACCTTAATAATTATGAAATATCTCCTGTGGTGGATTACTGTACTGGGTAAGCCAATAAATTATGTTTACTAGTAGGCCAAATGGTAGAAGAGGGGAATAATAGCCAAATAAAACAAAGGGTCACCGCGCTAAGGCGAACCGTATTTTTGTGAGCTCATTATAAGTTCAGTGCTGGGTTGGAAGGTCCGAGGGGTTATCATAATATAGGTATAATAGATATAAGATAAGATGGGATGGGTACTAGCTGTTGCAAATTCTCTATTAGAATGATTGGTTAAATTGAACGTTAGTAGGGGAGTTTAGTGTAAGTCAATGTGTAGCCCTGTATATCAATCTAGGTATAGGTTTTGTGGGTAATAAGTAGCTGTAATTGTTATTATAATTAATATAGGTTGATGTGTATCCCTGAGGAACAATATATATGTATGTCTTGGTTAATTGTCAAATATAAAATTTTCTTATACTCTGTGTTTGTATTGTGCGAGAGGGTATAATAAGGTATTATAAAAACCTATCGAGGATCTAGTACTACAATTTGGTGTCAGGTGTGGGGTTGTTGCAAGAATACAACACCATAACCCGGAGAGATGTCAACCCAGGCGGAATTAGAGCGGCAAGTCAAGGAGCTAGCAGATCAGCTAGCCCGAGTGGTGGGGGCGAATCAGACCTATAAAGAACTACATGAAGCTCAGAGTAGCAAGGTCGGGAAGCGAAAGGATTTGGGCATGCAACAATTATTAAAGACTTGGGTGCCAGGGGAAAAAGATTCAGGAGCTATTGATGAGTTTATAGCCAACTTCGAGAGGGTGGCAGCATGCGGAAACTGGGAAGAAGCGGACAAAATCGTGATTTGTCGCCTAAAGCTAGGAGGGACCGCTGCCGCGTTCATAACGAGTCGACCTGAACTACAGAAGGGTACAGCTACTTTCCAAGAATATAAAGACGCACTTTTAGAACGGTTTGGAGATACGGCATCTCCTGAGCAGCACGTAAGACAACTTCAAGGTGCAAAACAAGACAAGGGAGAATCAGCTCAGGCTTTTGCTGATAGGTGCCAGAGACTAGGAGCGAAAACCCTAAGCAAAACGGAGGACGCACAAGAAGCCCAGTGGGCCCAGAAACAAGTGGAGAAACTGGTCCTTGCCGCTTACGTAGCTGGGTTACGCGGAGAGCCGGGTAGACAGCTGAAATTCTCTCCTCCTAATAACTTGAAGGAAGCTGTCCGTAGGGCGACCTTGGTGGAAGAGGCGGTCGAAGAGGAGAAAGGAGGAGGAGCTACTCCGGTTTTCGCTGTGGGGGAAGGGCGAACACAGGACTACGCGGGAGGATCGAAGTGTTATCGTTGTGGCCAGACAGGACATTTTGCAAGGGAATGCTCCACCAACCGGTATACTCGAGGACGGGGAAGGGATCGACCAAGGTGGGGAGGACGATCAGGGATCGGGCCGTGTTTCACCTGTGGGGAAGGGGGACATACCGCTCGAGATTGCTCCAAGAGAGTCTATCCAAAAAGAGGTGGGGTCGACCCGGCTACCCCAAAAGAACAAGACCGAAGGGACTCCCCGCCGGACGGTCAGAAACAATAGAAAAAGGGGAAAATCGAGAGAGAATCACGAATGTGAATCTCGTTCATCGTGAGGTGGACAGCTTGACGGTAATGGTAAGATTATCAGGGAAGATGCGGAGAATGCTAGTAGATACGGGAGCGCACGTTTGCATGATAAAACGCCCGATTGCTGGAGTTGCGGTCCGGAGGACTAACTTGAAGGCGAGAGGAGTGACGGGAGCGGAAATTAGAGTGAAGGGAGTACAAGAAGTAGATTTAGAATGGGACGGCTATCGGACGAAACAGGAAATCGCAGTGGGAGATGTAGACGTAGAGGAGGAGGTCGATGGTATCCTCGGATTGGATCTACTACGCAAGGCCCGCGTCACGATAGAACTGGGAGACGGAATAGTGAGGGCCGGAATCAATGTGGGGCGAGTACACACAATACAAGCGGAAAATCTACGGGATACAAAGAGAACGTATGCTCAAGTGACGGCAGCCCAAGATCAAATCCCAGCCCCGGAGGTAGAGACACAAGTTGGTGGGGACCAGGGTAGCGACGACTCGAAGTCAAAAGAACGGGAGATGTTTCCTCAGCAAACAGAGTTGGGGGGACAAAACCAGTCCCAAAGGAAGGAGACGGGAGAAGAGAGGGCCGCAGTACGAGTAAAAAGGGACGAAATCATTCGAGCGGGTCACGAAGCGGTTATCCTGGGAACGATAGGTGGGACCTTAACGGGAACTGTGTTAGTAGAAACCGTCCCGACAAATTCCCCACGGGATACGATTGGCGAGAAACCTCTCCACCCCGCATAACAAAGAGGTGTGGCTGCGATTAGTTAATCTGAATCAGAAGGATATACACCTGTACAAGGGGCAAGAACTCGGGAAGGCGGAAGGAGCACGAGGATGGACGGTAGAACAAAAGGCACAAGAGAAGGCGCGGGTTGCTACAGTTCGGATGAATCGGACGGAGAAGTGGAAAGACCAAATAAAGGAGAAAGTGCAACACCTACCTAACGGAGACCGAGAAGAGATAGAGGACGTTTTGATGGAATACCAAGATGTGTTCTTTCAGGAGGGAGATAAATTAGGTTGCACGATAGAAGTCAAACATAAGATTGAGACGGGCGACGCGAGGCCGATTGCGAAAAGCGCTTATAGGGTACCCTTCCACCAACGGGGAGTAGTAAAGGAACACC
The DNA here is from genome assembly GCA_018340805.1 of Microvelia longipes. Classification (NCBI taxonomy): domain Eukaryota; kingdom Metazoa; phylum Arthropoda; class Insecta; order Hemiptera; family Veliidae; genus Microvelia; species Microvelia longipes. The sequence goes on along the minus strand of JACMZG010000032.1, from coordinate 7,180,112 downwards.
TGGAGGAGATGTTAGAGCGAGGAGTCATTAAACCATCGGACTCCCCGTGGTCAGCGCCGGTAGTCTTAGTAAAAAAGAAAACAGCAGACGGAAGTGAAAAGTTCCGTTTCTGTTGTGATTTTCGGTCGTTAAACGCCGTCACACGCGCTGACGCCTATCCGATTCCCAACATCCAAGAAACCTTGGAGAGCCTGGGGGGTAGTGGATGGTTCAGTACGTTGGACCTCGAGGCCGGATACCACCAGATCGACATGGCACCAGAAGATCGGGCAAAGACAGCGTTTACTACGGTAGGAGGGCATTATGAATATTGTAAAATGCCTTTTGGGTTGTCCGGAGCACCCGCGACGTTCAGAGGTTGATGGATAGAGTGTTGGTGGAGATAAAAGGAGTAGAGTGTTTAGTCTACCTGGATGATGTAATCGTGTACGCTCGGACCATCCAAGAACATGCCGAAAGGCTGAGGCACGTGTTCCAGAAATTTAGAAGAGCTAACCTAAAGGTTAAGTTAGAGAAGTGCACGTTTGCAGCCCCGAAAGTCAAATATTTAGGCCACATTGTGAGCAGAGAGGGAGTGGGGCCCGACCCGGAGAAGTTAGAAGCGGTCCGAGCTTACCCGATCCCACAGAATAGAAAAGATGTTAGAGCCTTCTTAGGATTGGTAGGCTATTATCGGAGATTCATACCACGGTTCGCTGACATTGCAAAACCCCTCACTACCCTCACCAAGGAGAGCCTTACGTTTGAATGGAATTCCCAAGCTCAAGTGGCATTTGAGAAATTACAAGCCTGTCTTACATCCGAACAAGTGCTGGCATATCCGGACTTCCGACTACCCTTCAGACTAGCACTGACGCATCTGGGATTGCGCTTGGAGCGGTACTGTCCCAGGTGCAAAATGGAGAAGAGAGGCCCATCGCGTATTCCAGCCGGCAGCTCCTTTCCGCGGAAACGAGATACACCACTACGGAACGCGAGTTGTTAGGGGTAGTGTGGGCGACGAAGGTATTCCGTTGTTATCTGTACGGTAGGAGATTCGAGTTAATAACCGACCACGCAGCCTTGAAGTGGATGTTAGGGTTAAAGGACCCCTCTTCGCGACTCACTCGGTGGGCTCTCAGACTGGCAGAATTTACGTATGATGTAGTGCATAAACCGGGAAAAAAACACAGTAACGCTGACGCTCTCAGCCGACACCCGGTGCGGGATAAACAGGAAGAAGGGCAAGGGGATTCGAGAACGGGGGAGAACCATAGGAGGGAGGACCGGGAGGGGACAGGAACCCCAAGGGACCAGGAAAGAATAGAAGAGGAGGCTGAGGACGAGGGGAAGCCGACTATACTCAGGACAGTAAACCTGACAATAGACGGGGTGACACGCAAGGAGTTAGAAAAATCTCAGCGGGAAGATGAGGGGTGCCAAAGAGTCATACAAAAATCTGCGGAACACAAGGTCCGACAAGATACAGACGGCCTGTGGTTCTACCGGCGAGCAGAGGGACAGCCATGGAGAGTAGTGGTACCCCGAACAGCGGTGCCTCGGATTATAGACTACTGTCATGCGGCTCCTTTCTCGGGACACCCAGGAGAAGACAGAACCAAAGCAATAGCGGAAAAACGATTTTATTGGCCCACCATGGAGCGCGACATAAAGGAATATGTAAGGAATTGCGTACCTTGTACTCAAAGAAAATCCCCTGTTATCCCTAAGACGCCCCTCGGAACTCCCTTCTTAGCACAAAGACCGTTCGAACAAGTGTCGGTAGACATAGTAGGACCCCTGCCACGTACGCAGAGTGGGAGCCGATACTTGCTGACGATAATAGATAACTTCACGCGTTACGCGGCGGCATTGCCCCTGCCATCGCAAACCGCGGAAGAAGTGGCACGGGCCTTTGTACTAGGGTGGGTGGTTAAGTTCGGTGCTCCGGAGCGACTATTGAGCGATCAGGGGCGAAATTTCGTGGGAGAGCTATTTAAAGCTATGTGTCGACTGCTCCGCATACGAAAACTTCAAACCACCGCCTACCACCCACAATGCAATGGGATGATCGAACGATATCACAGGACGCTGATCGAGTCTCTGTCTCATTTTGTACGGGCCGATGGAACAGATTGGGACAAGTGGGTACCATTTGTAGCCATGGCATACAATGGGACCCCTCATTCACGAACACATTATTCACCCAATTACCTGTTATTTGGGAGGGAGATCGCCTTGCCCTTTGACCACGCCCTGCGGTTGGAAGAAGAACAGCTGGAAGACACTCTCGATGGACACGTAGCACAGCTACAAGAGAGACTAGAAGAGGCCTATAGAGTTGTGGGAAGAAACAATGAGAAAGCGCACCAAGTAAATAAGGAATATTATGATCAAAGAACGCGAGCGCCCCCTTACGAAGCGGGAGACTGGGTATATGTAAGAAACCCAGCCGCTAAACCCGGACTGAGTCAAAAGTTCCATAAACCATGGAGCGGACCTTTTCAGGTAGCGGCCAGGCTGTCGGAACAAACCTACCGTATACGCATCACCGAAAATAAAGAGGCCGTAATACATGCCGACCGTTTGAAACGAGGACCAGGTGGTGCAGATTCACCGAGTATAGACAAGGGTCGAGAAAGCCGAAGCGACAAGACAAGAGAATGCGAAACGGCCTATATAGAAAACCCAGATAACGGAGAGGAATGGAGCTGGACAGCGGAGCCATATGTGCCAATTAAAGAAGAACTCGATGGAGTGGTAAGAACACCCCCACTCTCTGGGCCAGTTCCCCAACCTTCACCACCGGTCTCCCCGGTACCAGGAACCCCACGAGCGCCTAGTAGCACCGTTTCCGAACCAGGGGAGTCACCACCAAGAGCGCTTAGAGTCACTCCCGACCGAGAAGACGATAGTCCCTGGATACCATCGTGGTTGGAGGAAAATGAGGATGAAACTTCACAATCGTCAGAATGGGACTCATTGGATCCGAGTGACACAACGTGGGTTCCACCGGGTAGGGGAGGAGGAGGAGAAGGGTCCGGAGTTGGAAGGCCACGATCCCCTTACAGCTTGCGAAACAGAAAGAAGTAAAGAAACGCAGGAGGGAGCGAAGGAAGAGAAGAAAGAGTGCGAGTAAAAATATAATTGTGCGTGAAAAATTATAAGTGTTGAAAATTATAAGAGACAACAGTACAGTTTTAGAGTGAGTGACGAACTAATGGATAGAGTGTAAAGACAATTGATTGTGTGTAAGAGTGATGGAAATTATAAGAGACAACAGTGTAGATTTAGAGTGATAAATAAAACATTGTGTTTAGTGAAATATTTGTAAGACATTAAATATTAAAGGATACCTGGGACTCGGAGAGTAGAGTGAATGTAAAGAGTGCGAGAGGAAGAGAGCTCAAACACAGAGTATAGGGCTGAGGGAATGGGAATAAGACAGATTGGTAGATTAAACTAATGACGAAATTGTTTTCCTTCCTGTTACAGGGGCGAGCAAAGACGGGGAGGGGCTTATTTTTACTAAAGAAGCGGAAGTGGTATTGACCGGGGAGCGGTGGACCGTCGTGGCCGAGATCGAAGTCGTAAAACACTGGGAAGAAACGAATAACTTGCGTCAACAACTAAAAGAAGTGGGGACACCCTACAAAGGGTGGGCGACCCTACTCTCGATAGGTTAGTAGGGACGGAAATTGAGCGCATAACCAGTTTCCTGCGGGAACTATGGGAGCAGCACGAGCTCCTAAAGGAAATGCTACCACAGGGTCTCCGAAATAAGAGAGGGTTAATGAATGTCGGTGGTAAGGTCATAAAATTCTTGTTCGGAAATCCGGACGCAGACGACCTAGATAGGATGGAAGTGGCCTTAAGACAAGCGGGGGAGGTCGAGGGGACGGTCCATATTACGCGACAGCACTTAACGTTAACAAAAGAACTAAATAACGCCGTAATGGAGAACCATAAGAAATTGTATTCATTAGCAAAGCAGGTAGAGTCCGAATCCAAACGTATATACACTACGGTAAAAAAGATTGGGGTGCGGATGGATGAGTTAGAATACCGAGTAAATATCACCTTCCAACTGAGCACCTTGCTACGTGCATTCGAAGTAAGTCTAGTACGAGCTCATTTAGAGATAATCAAATTCCATGAGATTTTAGACCTAGCAGCGGTGAACCGACTTAGCTCGTATTTGGTAAAACCCCGATCCCTCCTTGGCATACTGGCTAACATCAGCCTACGGCTACCCAGTGGGTTGGAGATGTTAACGCCCCTCACAACTGAAGAAGTGTACCTATACTATGAACTTAGCGAAGTACGTGCAGTAGCCACCGATACGAAAGTAAGAATAATTTTTTCCATACCCTTAAAATCTCGAGAAAGAACGTTCGAATTATACAGGGTACGAGCGGTACCGGAGTTACTACCGCGCCCCGGTTATTTCCTAACAGTGCAAGCTGAGACAGAGTATTTATTGGTGAGCGAGGATCGTAGTCAATATACGCATGCGACCCCACGAGATTTGGAAAGGTGCAAGGGAAAGTCACTCACCCTTTGTCCACCAGTTTTCTCGCTAAATAACCGGGACCAACCCACGTGCACAAGCGCAAGATTCTATGGGATGCAACGGGTAGAAGAAAAGTTGTGTAATCAGGAGATACGCAAAGGTACTTTCACCCCGTGGTGGGCGGAAGACCGGACCAACAACTCTTGGCGGTATAGTGTGGCGGAGCCGACACGGGTGACGATACGCTGTACTACAGGTGGGCCGAGCTGGATGAAGGAGGTAACTCTGGAAAGGAGTGGTACCCTACGCAACACTGGACATTGCTATATCAAAGGCGAGACCTTTACCCTACTACCCTTCCACAGCATAGTCGGCAGATCCGTCCAACCACTACCGAGAATAGATCCACCAGAGCTACCACCCATACCGAACGGGACTATAAATCGCTTAGAAATGATACCCCAAAGAGCGGTGGAAGCAGTGTGGGACCGCTGGAACGAGGAGGCGGCTCCCCAAACAAACCCGCTGGCCGTTAGACTAGATCAACTAATCGCTGAGCAGAACGAGAGGAAAAGAGGAGGGCGACCCGGCCTTGGATCTGGGCCTCGAGTGTGACCCCAACCTTATTGATAGTGGCAGGAGTGATAGCTTATATCCTGTGGGGGCGCCGAATAAGGAATCAGCCAGTAGCCAGTCCCAGGGTGGAGAGTCAACCTCCCTACATCATCCACTATGCCCCGGGAGCGAGAGATGGGTACGCATATAGCCAGGAGTAGACGCCGGCGAGAAGGGAGCTTCACGAAGATGAGTGCAAGATTCCTCCGATCTGACAGCTGTAATCGTCTTCGCCGGCTCCTCTAAAGACACAGCATTTGGTTGTGTATTATAATAAGGATTTTCTGTAGGGAAGTATAGTGCAGAAATTTAGGATAGGACGTACGCATGTACCTTCAAGTGTAATAAATAGAAATAAAGTTGCAACTATAGTTGCTACTTTAAGAAAATGGGGTCTTGTGTAGAGACCGATTTCTAATATCTATTTTGTAATATTAGTTAGAGTATTATCGGGTCAATTTCCAAAGTTATCAGGGTATTATTCTTAAAGCTGTCGTCCTATCCTAATTAGTTGTAGAATTAAATCTAGAGAAGTTATATAAAGCTAAGTTATTTAGGTTATAAAAGGGTTACATGAAAATGCGATCCACGAAGGGTGGACCGTGATGAACTAAGGAAGGGTAGCTGTACATAGTATTCTAATTAATGGTAGACATAAGTAGTTAATTAAGGACAGATATAGTACACCCCGATAGAATAAGGAGAAGTGCATTGTACCTAATGTTTAACATTTAGTAATAATGTAGCAGTTTCTGTACTTCAAGTGTCGTCCGTTCAACCTCTGTATAGCTGATTCATACCAACAGCAACAGAAACCTAAATTGTGCAAAATATGTATGTGAGGGTGGATATAGGTATTAGGAATAGTGATAAATGTAAACGGCACGAACTGTAACAATGGACATATATATCATCGGCAAGGCTCAGTTATGACATACGTCCAGACATAGATTCGCAATTGTGCAGAATTGCAGAATTCTTTAACTACACTGGATGTCAATACTAACGCCACAAATAATATATATGTCCACTGATGGAAGGGAGAGGAGTAATGTCTAAGAGGTCTTGACCACGGAGACGGTAACAGGGTTCCCGGGTGAGTAGCATCAAAATAGCCTTGTATGTCAACTCAAGGGGACCGGAACCCTTGAGGCCGCCTCCGGGGACAGGATATAAAATCTAGAATTAAGTTAGCATTAAAATAATATAAGTTCCCACGACCTGCCAACCAGAGAGAGAGAGGGGGCCCTAAGAGGGAGAAGTCAGTCTAGCTAGTGGTGTCCTAGAGTAATGATCAAATAGAAAAATTGGAAAAAGACTTGAATTACGTATAGTGTATGTTTATGAATCGCGTAAGTAGATTAAATCGAAACAGTGTAACGGCGATTAAAAACTAAAGTGAGTGAAGTGAAAAGAACCTTAATACTATGAAATATCTCCTGTGGTGGATTACTGTACTGGGTAAGCCAATAAATTATGTTTACTAGTAGGCCAAATGGTAGAAGAGGGGAATAATAGCCAAATAAAACAAAGGGTCACCGCGCTAAGGCGAACCGTATTTTTGTGAGCTCATTATAAGTTCAGTGCTGGGTTGGAAGGTCCGAGGGGTTATCATAATATAGGGTATAATAGATATAAGATAAGATGGGATGGGTACTAGCTGCTGCAAATTCTCTATTAGAATGGATTGGTTAAATTGAACGTTAGTAGGGGAGTTTAGTGTAAGTCAATGTGTAGCCCTGTATATCAATCTAGGTATAGGTTTTGTGGGTAATAAGTAGCTGTAATTGTTCTTATAATTAATATAGGTTGATGTGTATCCCTGAGGAACAATATATATGTATGTCTTGGTTAATTGTCAAATATAAAATTTTCTTATACTCTGTGTTTGTATTGTGCGAGAGGGTATAATAAGGTATTATAAAAACCTATCGAGGATCTAGTACTACAGCTACATGTCCAAGGGAGATATTGAAGGTCAAAAATTACCCAAAATTAAAAAATATGGATTTTCAAAAAATCATAGCTCATAAACAAATTATATTAACGCTTTGAAAATTTTGTTGATTGCTTGTCTTAAAGTAAGTAACTCCTAAAAAATTAGGAGCTTATAATTAAGATTTCTTCGTATATAAAAAAATGTTAAAATTTTCATATATTTTTTAAGAAAACCTAAAATTTGGAGCCACCATTGCCCCCCCCCCCCCCCCTAAGGAGCGTTCCTAGAGTAAAAGCTTTAAAGGGCCAAATGTACCTATTTCCTCAAATTCAACGTAATAATTTCATAAACTAAACAAAAAGTAGGGTGAACAAAAAACACTTGAAAATTTAGCACTGATAGCTTATCATGTGCACAAAACATTTTAAAACACAAAATTACCGCTAATATTTCCTTTTTATTATTTTAAATAGCATAAATATAACTATAATATTGTTAAAATTTTATAATTAAAAAGTTGAAATACATCGATAACACATAAATCATTGCTATCACATGTGATAAGAGTGATTTCCAACCAGAACTTGAGTTTTCTAAAAAAAAACTGTGAAGCGGTTTTGCAATAGAATAAAGCAGCAAGGAGTCTGAAAATAAAAGGTACGATAACCAACACATGTACACCACTAATGTTTCAAAATAAATCCACTGTGGTGCAGATTTAAAAAAAATTTGAAAGTGCTATTATTACTTAAATGTAGTATACTTTTAAATACAGTCGGACCTCCATATAACGAACTTCTATACAACGAAAGTCTCTATGTAACAAATTTTTTTACGTTCCCTTGAATTTTGTGTTTAAAAGTGTTTCTATTTAACAAAAAAAATTCTATATAACGAACAAAATTTCCAGAAATAAAGATAAAGACAAGACCCGCAAACTTTCAAGGAATTGACCAAAACGGCACTTCTGTTTTTCTGTAATTTCCCAGAACAATTATTTATTGATTCACGCCCTGCTTTATTTAATTTTGCGAACTCTTTCTTTACAATTTTCTATGAAATTAGGATTAACACAGCATAGAACTAAAAATCTTTCAGTTTTAATTTGGTATTCGGTCTGACCAGTTCGTTTGTGAAACTTTTTATTTGTTTGTAAATTGAGTTTATTAAAATGTCAATAGAGAAATCGCTGTCTCTTTCTGAAAAAATCAATTTATTAAAAGATTCTGACGATGGAGTCAAAAACAAAGACTTGTCTCTGAAGTATAAAATCGCTCCTAGTTCTATATCAACAATTTAAAAAAATCGGGAATCTATACTTAGGTTATACGAAACGAGTGGCGATTTAAAAAAAAGTTCTGGAGTATGCAAGTATGAAGACATTGATGATGCAATTTTACAGTGGGTGACAATGTTAAGGGACAAAAATATGCCTGTGACAGGACCGCTGATAAAAGAAAAAGCTGCTGAATATGCAACTGCGAGGTTATTATTTATCCTATATATCCATTAAAATATCATAAAATAGTACAGAGTTATTTATTTTTTCAATTTCTATACAACAAAATTTCTATATAACGAATTTTTTCACTTGAACCTGTAAGTTCGTTATATAGAGGTCCGAGTGTAAATTATACTTGGCAAACATGCATCTTCCTCATAATGCTAAAAGGCAGGAAGATAGTGGAGAAAGAGGTACCTTACCTGCCCTCTGGTAAGCCGACTACACAGTCAGTCTGTACAATAATGCCTCTTTCCTGAGGTAGACAAGAAAAAGAACTCACCTTATGATTTGCTTAGCTCCGCAGTGGCAAGTTGTAAAACTAACTGGATCAAAAGGACACTTGCCGCATGCCCCCGCATGACACGGCATTGTACACTCGTGTTTGCCGCACTCTAACCCTTTGCCACAAACAGTGCCACAACTGAAATTAGGCTCTGAACCACAGCTCACTTGCCGACTCTCCTTACCACAGTGACAGACTGGAATATCAAACCAAATCAAAAACATACTATTACTTGACTTGTTATTACTTGAGTAGCCAAACATTATTGTTTTGATTACGATTAATATCATTATTGCAAACGTTTATACAAAACAGACTGCCAGACATGGAACCAAGTTCCCCTACCTTAGAAATTATAGAAGCATATAATATAAATGTTTAAGCTGGTGTGCTACAAGAGAAATCCACATCCAGTCATATACTTATATGATAGGAAGACTGAGCACCACAGATGTGGTTGGGGCTTCAAAACTTCAAAGCATCATAACAAACACTTTTTACCAAATATTTCTCACTATTTTTTAAAAAATATTTCATAATATATGGTTTTTAAAGAATCCACAAACGTAATCACTTCTACCTCAAAAAGAACTTGATTTGTTTGTCAAGTTTCATTAAAATTGGATCAGCCATTGGAGAACTGCAAAGTCAAGCAAGGGCAGTACCTGGATGGGTGACCGTTGGTAATAACAAAATGAAGAATGTCATAAATCTTGTGAATTTCATATTCTGAGGACAAGAGTTATATTATCTACGAGGATGAGTATAGGGAGTAGTTGTGAGGCACCCTGCACCTGATACAATGTGAGGCACTTCGCACCCGATACAATGTGAGGCACCCCGCACCCTATACAATGTGTCAATTCTATAATCTACATTTACCCTTCTTAGAGACTAAGGCCCGTCAAAGACGTTTTCCTAACATTTTCCTAACATTTTCCTAACATTCTCCTAACTTTTCCTAACATTTTCCTAACATTCTCCTAACACCTAACTTTTTCCTAACATTTTCCTAACTTTTTCCTAACATTTTCCTAACATTCTCCTAACATTTTCCTAACTCCTAACATTCTCCTAACACTCACCTTAGGTTTAGCTAAAGGAAATGTTTTTAAGCCACGAAATTTAAATGATCGTTCCCGTGTTTTAAAAGTCATTTAGAGGCTTCGCATGATTTTTTTAGTAAGAACCTAAGGTAGTTAAGTCAAAAAGTGATACCATTGTAAGTAACGTAATATATCGTAAAATATCAATGTTATTAACTTATTACCTGGATTTACGACCCTCTTTGTCGTATTAAAACTATCTACATAAATTTACATATTATAAGTTACTATTAATCCACTTACCTTACTATTAGGGAGTTTACCCTGAAATTCTTTTAACACAATCAGATTTTTTATTTTCTATGGACTGTTTGTGGCGGGCTATCGATTCAAAGAGGAAATTCAGTTGGTCCGGTGTGAATAATTCAGCATTATTATACCAAAAATTTACACAAACAAAAATGTAGCTTTCTCCTAGGCCTAGCGGTATTCAGAATCATTTTTTGAAATCTCTCCTAGGTTGTTCCTAGCTTCTTCCTAGCCTTCTCCTAGCTTTTAAAAAATCAACCCTAGGAATGATTTTTACGTAAATTTATTCGTGCTAAAACGTTAAATACCATAAATAGAATAAAAACTTACATTGGAGTTAATTAAAATTAATTTGTTATTTATCTTTACAATAATTTGAACCTCAATTTTACGTACAAGGACATTTTTGACAACTAGCACTACCTAGGAGAGAACTGTAAAACTAAAATATTGAGATATTACAAAAATAAACAAATGATTTGTAAACAAACCTGGCAAAGAATAAACTCCCTTAAAATACGTAAATTTGTAATGACAACAAACTTATTTATAGTTGACGATTATTTTAAAGTATATCTAATGTGGAAGTGCGTGACCTTGACCAAGTGAAGGTTTGAAACTAGAGAATGATTTGCATTTTATTTTCATTTTAATTTCATGACAAAATTCGAAAAACAAAAATTGTAAACTATTTAGAAAATGAAACAGTGTTGCACTGATTAACAGGTCTTCATTTAGACACCTTTGGATTCGTACAACCTAATCCACGTTCAAACTTGAAACGCTTGATACTGCTTTATTTATGAAAGCTGTTACAATAATTGAACATTGTATTTGTAATAACTCTACTATTTACTGAAAACATATGTAAATAAAGTTTCTAATATATTTAACATTCGCCAAGCAAGGCCGCATTGTTGTTATGACAAAGTGTGTCGTAAATCCAGGTAAATAGTTATAACATTGATATTTTGCGATATATATTACGTTACTTACAATGGTATCACTTTTTGACTTAACTACCTTAGGTTCTTACTAAATAAAATCATGCGAAGCCTCTAAATGACTTTTAAAACACGTTAGGAGAATGTTAGGAGAATGTTAGGAGTTAGGAAAATGTTAGGAAAAAGTTAGGAGAATGTTAGGAAAATGTTAGGAAACGTCTTTGAATACGGGCCTAAGGGTAAATGACTCCCGAAACACTCTTATATTTCTCCCCAACTTAAGTTTATTTCTTCAAACTACAACGTTAGGTTGAAATAACCTTGGAGTTCAATAAGATACCTTGTTGAAGGGTATTATGACAAGGTTGACAGTCTCCTTGATGACACTTTTGTAAGCAGTCATGCTTGCCGCAGTCTAACATCCTTGCACACAGCAACTCACACTCTAGCAGCACTGTAGAGCTGCATTTAACACTCTGCTGAGTTCTACCACAACCTGCAATAAATAAATATTTTTTTTGAGGTAGTACGTAATTGAGCACTTTATTGGACCGTTTTTAGGATGAGAAGCCAATCATTATTGTTATGGAGGTATTTAGTACTTTTCACCTCCGAGGACAATAATGAATTTAAAAAAAAAACTCCTAGGACGTAAAAGTAATTCATATATTGCCGCAATTACTGTAATGTAGCGTGTTCAAAAAAACAATCTGTGTAAAATCTTCATGAGGTTTCTTTAAAAACATTCATTTTGTTTCTGTTTTTGTTCGTAGACTAATTTTTTTCGTTTTTAAAAGTTGTTCTAATTCTCAATTTTCGTGTGTTTATCTGTAAAGCTTTTACATTTTTGAGTAAAAGTGTGAAGCTATGGATGAATTCAATGACGACGATAATATGGAGTTAATTGGACATTTGTTTGTTTTTTTTTTCAATTAAGTATATAGCTCAGTTTATTTAATGAGTGCTACCTAAAAAAAATAGTATATGCCATCTGGCTGAGAATGTCTTTATGTCTTGGCAATTAGATTTACCGACTCGCTTTGCTCGTCGGTAAATCTAATTGCCGTGACATAAAGACACACTTCTCAGCCTTATGGCATAAATAACTATTATATTAGTCGTTTATGTAAAATAGTACTACAGTCTATCAACAACTTTAAAAATCTTGTCAGTTCAGGCACTGCCGATTTTCAAGATTTTTATCCCTGCAGGAAGGGAGCATGAAAAACTATGTAAACAAATCAGGTTATTTTACCCGTATTTTCTTGGCAATGTTTTTTTACATTTCTTTTGTGTAGTTTTATTTTAAAATATCATTTTTAAGATTAATTTGAAAGTAGTTTTCAAAACGATGTAATCAAAAGAAGAACCACAAACAAGTGAACGATTGCCGGGAAGAAGGATTTTCCCTACAGCGGTTATTGTGGTAGGGATTTTTTTCTCTTTTTAAGTGAGAGGTTGGCAGCGGCTTCTCTGATTAGTCAGTCCCCAAAATACTTATGACCTTGGGGATTTTTAAACTAAATGGTAGACTGTAGTACAGAGGGAGAGATGAGAACCACATTGTAAGTCATCTACCAGCCATTTCTCTCAGGTGCTTTTTACTAACTTGGATGAGATTTATTTGCAATTGTTTATTATTATTATTACTATATTTATTATTATTGGGATTTATTTGTTTAATTTTAGTACAAGTTTGTGTGAAGCCTTTTTGCCTCAATGCATTAAATTACTGGCACTTTCTATTCAAATGATGGGCAAGTGTTTTCTTAAAAAACTGCAGCTTATGGCAGTAAAGTGTGTTTTTACAGCTGCAGAAATATGTTAATGGTCAAACACATTTGATAAGAGCAGTTTAATGTCTGAAAGTCTTAACAACACACTCCACAAAATTGGTTACAAACCCACTTTCCTGACTAGTTTGGTAATGTGCTACTTACCACACTCTCTCTGTACAGTAGCATTGCAAGGCGGACACGGTCCGGGATGACAAAGCAAAGTACACGGATGTCCGCAAGTCCTGACTTTACAACAAACTTCACCGCAGCAATGAGGCGTTTCTCCCTTAATGAACCTTGGATTGGTGTACCTGGTACAGAAACACGTGTACCTGTCCGGTATCGAGTCGTACTGGTGTTGACATGCAGGGCATCTCCACTTGGTTTCCTGACGCAGTTTGATCCCGTCCATTTGCTAAAAAAAACAATAATTAAAAGACAAGATGAACGTGACAGTTTGGTCTGTTTAGTTGAAGTCTGTCAGAGGCATGAAGGCCTCCCACTCAGTGCTCCCCAACCCATGTAAACTCACCGACCACTTTGAATTCATCAAAATCCACCTGGGACCTACTGTATGCATTACACTCCCCCTTCCAATTGATAGCAGAATTAGTAACCCCCCCCCTCTCCTGCATGAAAAATACCAAATCCAGATAATTATTGAAACATACCAAAATATTCCCACTTTTCTAACTTAATACAGCTGTTTACCTTATCAGAGAACTTAATTCCCTCTTTAACTGCAAACTTGAATCTCCATAGCATAGCAAATGTTACTAACCAAACAGTTTTTATTTGTATGTATTATATAAAATACTATAATTTTTAAAACTCTACAAATATTGCTTGGCCCCCCAGACCTAACTCTACCAGTCTGATCCTAACTACACTTGTATTTTCTCCAATACTAATAAATAAATAGATAAATGCCCGTTTTAGGGCCTTTCGGCCCATCAGGGTATTCACTCTGCGGGAACCACCTCAGGTGGGTTGCATCTACTACACTCCAAGAAATCATTTAATACAAATACTATTCATAAAATCTTAGAGCATAGCCCGGGCTGCGAACCCCGGACCTCCGGTGCCGAAATCGAGCGCCTTTATGATCACGGCCACGGAGGCAGACCCAATACTAATACTTTGTTCAATTAATTTTAATTTTTCCCACTCAACACTTATTCAATTGTATTTGCACTAAATATGCAAAAAGCATTTCAAGGTATTTCAACTGAGTTATCTGATTCAATTGTTTTAAAGACCTCATGAATGGATTTTGCCAAGTCATCTGTGTTAGCAAATACTCATTGCTTGTCTATCTCCCAATCAGTTCAGGTTAGAGGTTAAATTCAAATTATGTTGGTTTCCCGCCATTGCCTAGGTTTTCGCGAGGTACTAGTTTTGAATTCAAATTATGTAGTTTTCCCGCCGTTGTCAAGGCTTTCTGTATCATTTCTATTTACAGCTTGATGTGTAAACGCTTCCGTCGTTGCCTTTTATAGATGCATTTTGTAACGAAATTGAGTTGTTCTCCAGCCTCCAAGCCATGAGGGCTAGTTTTTTCTAAAGTTAACCATTAATCAAATTTAACTATTTTATTTTCAAATTAATTTCAGTAAATATGTTATAACAAACTATTTCTTGAGAAAGGAACATCAAATTATACGGAAGTAAGTATTAAAAGTGGAATATTGTTAATTTTATGATGAGTTGTGTTAGGCATGTCTTTGAAATTTCTGTATCCAAGTTTATCTTATCCATCGTTTGATCGTTGGAGTAATTAGTGTGTTCATTTTTTACAGTGACCAGTTAAGAAAATGTATATGGAATAAATAAGTTTTTTGAAATTTTGGGAGATGGATCGCCATAATTGATGTAGGTACCATACCTCCGAAGCCTATCCTTAGTTAATTTGATGAAGTACATTTTTTCTAGGTAAGCGTTAGTCTAATTCCTTTTGGCTATTTTGATTGTGCAGATGGCAATCTCATTTACGTGATCTCAAGTCAATTAATTGATATATGTTATGCTGATCTGATCTGATCTCGATCTATCTAATATCTTTGGTTTAAAGTTGTAGTGTTCTCTCTTGTTCAATTTAAAAAATTTATATATAATTATGTTATGTCTTTAATGCTACATATAAAATTTTGATTCGTAAAGTCTTGTGAATATATTTATAAACTCAAATATATTAAATATGTATGGTTACTAAAATTAAAGTTTTTTTTATTATTATAATATATCCCTCAGATAAAACCCTTTACTTAGTTAATTAAAACCAATCACGGTTAATTAAAACCCCGTAAAATGGCGGGAAACCAACATAATTTGAATTTAAAACTTGGTATACTGTAGAGATTTGCAACTTGGAACAAAAATCAATCTTAGGATCTAGCTGTGCACTACAAAAAACATTTTCTATAACTTTATTAGCAGCAAGTAAATATCGAATGAATTTTTGAAAAAATGTTTTGACACATTTTATTAAAAGAGTCGATAATGATGACTCCAATATGGTGGACGCAGACAATTAGTAGATATATTGTATTATTTTGATGACAAGGTGAAGTAATACGTACTATATTTACCTTGCTGGTAGAGGTTAGGGCCCATTTAGAAATGCAGTGCAAATGTAGCACGTGGTAGCAGTTCTCGCAAGACCAGACAGCACTGCTATGCCTGTTCACATAAATATAACCTACTAAAGTACAACATGAAATTGGACTGATTGATGTTTTTAAATAAGTCCGCATCACAAATTTACAAAGGAACAAGTAATAGAGTCTTAGATATATTTTAACCATTTATTTAGTAAACATACTCACATACAGTCCTTGTTTTATTTTTCATTTTATTGAAAAATAAAACTATGTTTATTGCTTTATTTTGGTGGTACATTTAATATCAAGTGTTATTATTTAGATGTTACTTTGAATCTTCTCAGTTTTTAAAGAACTTAATTTCACTTTCTAAACAATTTTTTTTTTTGTTTTAAGCTTAGTCTGCTTCATTTTTATGTTCAAATATAATTATGTGTTTTAAAAACCAAAGTTCTTTTTTTTATACTTAGGTTTAGTTTGACATTAAGTTCATTTTTCTACTTTCTCATCATCGTTATCATCAAGCTTACTTGTACAGAGACCAAGAACCAGTGCAAATAACCTGGTTTCTGTACAATTTTTATACATATGATTTATTACTACAGCAGTGCAAATAGTTCACCTGAGTCGCTCACAGCACACTAAGCAGTCCAGCTTCCCCCTGGACAGCTGCTGAACCAGCCTCTCTCTTTGATTCTCTGGTTCTCTTCTATCACTAGTTTTCCTCTCATTGTCAGACCTCCTCAAGTCCTTCTTAAACTTATCCTGAAATACAACAATAAAGATGGACTAGAAGATGGAATAAGATGCACCAGCTATCCTCAAAGGATTGCCGAGAATTTCCAAGGGAAATGAACAAGTTATCTATCTCCTGGAGGCTTATCCAGGGAGATAAATTTGTTAGCTCTCCAGGTTTGACTAGGTAAACAAACTTGCTGATTCTCAAGGATGATAAATGTTGAACTAAACATAGGTGTTTTTCCTTCTTTACTTTCAAAGATACAAAAAGAAAAATCTAATATTAAATTCTAAGATATCAATTAAATTATTGAAGACTTCAGTCCTTTATATTAAAATTTATTGAAAATAAATTCACGAAGAGCTTTGGCCCAGGGATCAGGATCCCTGCTCAAACTGGAGAAGCTCAGGAGCTTCTCCAGTTCTTGAAATGACAAAATGAGAAAGTTTGAAAATTAATATAATTTGAATGTTTTTTTATGTCACGTGTCTAAGTAAATTAATTTAAAATTAAATTACAAAAAAGGGTAAAGGAAAAATTAAGATTTTAAGATAATGTTATAATAAATACTGCTAAGATTGTTAATTGAAGAAGCTGGTTAAGTGAAGAAGCTCAGGATCCCTGGGCGAAAGCTCTTCGTGAATTTATTTTGAATAAATTTTAATAAAAAAGGACTGAAGTCTTCGTTAATTTAATTGATATCACAATTTGAAACAGTCCAAAAAAGCTCTAAAGTTATTAAATTCTAAGGATGAAAAAAAGCAAACAAATCTAAAGATACTCTACCTGATAGAATTTATCATTAGGCTGAGCAGACCATCCTTTGTTTTTCTCCTTATTCTTATCATAATCAGGTCTGGTTGTAAAAGCTGTTTTCACCTGCCTGGGTCTCTGATTAGACATGTTTTGATCCTGGTTCTGACTGGCTCTCTGATTAGACACGTTTTGATCAACACTCTGCTCTTGGTTTAACAGTGTTGCAACTTCAGCGAGTAATTTCCTACGATCTTCCGTTTTAGAGTCCCCTTGAGAGTTGGTAGACCTGTCTTGATTGTCACTTCTGGAAACAACAGTCATGTACTAATTTGAATTTTTAGATTGTTTTTCAAATAATTCAAAAATTAAGAAAAAAATGAAATTCAATGAAAAATAAACAGATTTTAAATTTGTTCTTAAGTATTATAACTTTTATTTAAAAATTTTCCAAGGTTTAAATAAAAATGTATAGTAATTTTATATTTTGATGAGTCACTGCGATAACCAGTAATAAAATTTGGAATTTCCTTAGGAAAAACCCCCCTCTGGTCTTGGGAAACATTTAACTTGTAGGATTTTAATAAGGGATTCCCTTCTCTAGACTAATAGACTGAGGGAAAAAGGATCTACCTGTTATATGTAGTATGGGGATGCTGGGTAGTGCCATAGTAAGCATTTGGGTTCCGGTACAACCGATTGGCGCCCGAACCGGGGGCTTGCCGTCTCCCTCCGGTTCTTCCTGTTTCCCGTGGATTCCTGTCCGTTTCATTCCTAGACGGATAATTTGCTGAACTATCACTCCTGGATGAATTATTGGCAGAATCGTAATTCCTAGATGAATTATTTGCTACATCATTATTTCTAGATGAATTTGAAGTACACAATTGATCCCTAGATGAATTATTTGCTGAATCTTGATTCCTTGAAGAATTCCTAGATGAATTAGGTGTATAAGATTTATTCCTAGATGAACCTTCATTTCTAGAAGTGTTTGATGAATATGTTTTACTCCTGGATGGATAATTTAATGAACCAGACCTAGAAGGACCTGGCTGAGGCTCATACTGCCTTGAATAGAATGTTGAATCCTTTTCATAGTCGTTGGGCTCTAAAAAAATAATAATCAGTAAAAATACAGTGTGTTCTCACAAGAAATTAAATTTTTTTCCCCAAGATTTTTTTTTAAAAAATATAGTGTTTTCTCAGAATGTTTCTTACAGATAAAATTAAGTAAAAATTTATTTTTATTTGATTTTAAAAAAACTCTCGTTGTGCGAGAGACAACTATTGTGTCAACTATTCATGTTTTGCAAAACTCGGTAGTATCAAATGATATATAACAGTTATAGTTATTATTTTAGTGAGATACAATACAGAGTAGGATTTGTCTTGTGTGTAATCCCGTAATAAATAGCCACCTGGAGCTAAAACTTATTCACACATGTAGATGCAAGTTTCAAAGCAATGGTGCAATCTGTTGTTTGAATCCCTAACTACAATATTCTTAATATTTCAACCTCAACATACATATTTTTAGTTTATACATGTCAATATTTATATAAATTTTCAAGAAAAAAATATTTACCGTTACATTGACTATTTGGGAGAACAAAGGAAGGATCTAATTGCTGATCTTGTCCATAAAACTGCGGATTGTACCACGTGTAGCCACTTCTTCCATAATTCTGTCCGTTTTGAATTCCATCCTCATTGCTGTAATAACCTTGATAACCAGAAGAGCCATCAAAGCCCTGATAATTTGACGTTTCGTTGAAGCCTTGATAATTTGATGACTCGTCATAACCTTGATAATCACCATCGTAACCAGGATAGTTTGAACTTTGACCTGGATAATTTCTGTTGTAATTTGACATATTGAAAATTATTGCAGATTGAAAAATCTATTTTTAAACAAGATTTTATTTAGGAGATAAAACTTTAAAATGATTTCCAAAATTATTAGAAGAAATTATAAGTAGTAAAGTAGTTTTGTTTTATCTAAATAACTACTAATTTTATAGTTTGTATTCAGCCTCTGATGATAATTATTTAAAATTCTCGATTTTGCCACTGATGAAAACCAACATCAATTGATGTTGATTTTGATCAACTGATGGTCAATATTTGGATTTCTTGGTAGTTGTGCCTCTGATGATGATTATTTCTTCCCTTATTCTTGGATTTGTGAGTCTTGATGATGATTAAATATAAAATTTGATTACAATAAGTATTTAATTACTTTTAGATTTTGCCACTGGCAATTAAAGTCTTATTTTACTTCTTGTTTGTGCCACTGTTGATGATCAAATATAAAATAAACAACTAATATGTGTTTCTGCACTTATGTGTTCTGTATTTATAACTTAGAATACCAGATACTAAAATAAATCAAACACTGTACCTTTTTTGAAACTTAAGTCAAATCCTGTTTCGCTAAATTTTAAATTAGACATTAAAATTAAATTAAAATTGGTATTCTAAACATGTAAAAGTCTCATAGAGCTTATTTTAATTTTTTAAACTTGTTAATTGAAAAGATGGCTAATTATTATTATTTGATAATCACAATTGCATTATAAGCAGCTTCATCGGTTAATTACCGTTGCTTTTGACCAAATGAAACTTGAATCTGTCTTTTTAATCCAAACAGAATATTTTGAAACAACAAATCTTGCAGAACACTAATTAGCTATAAATTTTAATTAATTTCTTTCAGTGGATAGATTTAGCGGATGAAAAAAAGATTTCATAAGATTTGCAGTAGAACGATCCAATGTTGTTTGTAAGTCAAATCCTGTTGGAAAACATCATTCAGCTTGTCAACCTGTTGAACAATGAATGCTTCTGATATCTCTTCTAAATATGTTGATTTGAATTAATCAAAATATTCCAAAAAATTCTCAAATAAGGCTTGGACAAAAGAATTGTTGGCCTCCAAAACTGTCTGTTAAGAAAGGAAGAACTTTATGGTAAGACAGAGTTCAGAGTGGAAACATCCATGAAGAACTTGAATTTAGAGAAGATAATATTGTTGAATAATTACTGAGTCTTAAATACAGTTTAGAAAGTAATCTAGAGCATAGGAAGTGTTCTTGAAATTTTCAGAGATTTCAATTTGGTGTTGAAAATAATTTAGAACAATTACTAAATCTGAAATACAAAGTGGGAAGTCTTTTATTTGAGTGACTTAAATTCAGTATAAAAATATTTTAGAATTACTATTGAGTCTCAAATACAGCAGTCAGAGTAATATTAAGTCTTGAATCCTGCAAAGTATTCTTGAAGAATTTTAGGGCTTTGAATTAAGTGCACCAAGTATTCTGTAACAAGTCAAAAAGTCAGCTTAGACAGAATTCACAAATAATTTCAAAGACTAATTTGTTAGAATCCTTGAACAAACATTCAAGCATTAAACTTGGAGAAGAAATTAATCTAATAAATAATTATATTCTTCCGAACAAAATAAAATAAATTTGAGCTGAAGCAAAAAATAATTGACCTGTAATCAAATAAATAAATTAATTCTAACTAACAAGGAAGAAATTGGAATGGATTTAAGCACGCACTTAAATAAGTAGTCACCCGTAATATAATTATCAAATACAGGATTCCTAAAACAAAAGTCTCTAAAAGTCCATGTGATTTGTTTTGTACTATAAATTTGTAAAAAAACTATAGAAATTAAAAAAAATATAAAAAGTCAAAATTAATTATTTATTAAGTTTTTATAAAGTGTAATCTTGATGAACTTATTTCAGTTAACTTAAGTTATATCAATTTAGTTAAATAATATTTATCACTGACACTTAATAAATATACCAAATCTTTGATGTTTTGGCAGGAAAATTTTATATTGATTAAATTACAAATAACTATTAAATCCACTAAAAAGTTGAACTATCTGTGAATCCGTATGGTGGATGTGCACAAGTAGCTGTGGATAGGATCTGGTAGATACTTATGATCCGTCAGCTCCTCCAGTCTTCAAATTGGACAGACGACTTGTCCAATTTGAACCTGATCCAACCTGAACGTTGGATCTAGCAGATGATCCAAAATGTGTTCAGAAAAAGTGTTCGTCCATACAGAGAATAGAACAAATTGAGTTTATGAATTAGACTGAAAATATATAGACGACCGAAAGTTGATAGATGAACCAAACAGGCTTCAGTGTCAGGGCAATGCCAACTTAATTAGCTTTTGCTTTAATAAACACCATTAAAACTAATACAGAACAGTCCACATGATTAATCCAAAGTTAGAAACAAAATAATGACACGACAAAATACAAAAATATGCTATCGAAAAAATTAAACTTTCATAGAGAAATTCACAAGTCAAATTTAATATAAACTATGAATCCAAAGAATTTAAATAGTTATTTTGAAATTTGGTCGGCAGGAATTTCAAAATTAAAGTCCCTTAAATAATCAGTTCTTCGTAATCACCGCAATATGACGAAAGTGGTAGATATATCGTATTCATCTTCGACGTGGTCCCATGTTTTTGATCAAAATTGAATCAAATACGCGACTTTATTTCTTATTATACCATGTTAATAAATAATTTAACAGTTTCAATAAAAACAAGTAATCAGAAATTTTAAAAAATCTCATCCGAAAGAAGAATAGATAAGGAAATTGACACAGGGGCCTTTTAGACTTTCTAGCACATTTTAGAACTTATAATGAGGTTCTTTTTAAATAATGATAAATACTTATTTCAATGTAATGATTAAGTAATAAGATTTCTTATTTATATATTTTTTTATAAAAAAATCAAGTTACCTTCGCCAAAAAAAAGACAAAACGCGGTTTGATAACAGATTTTTTTGGTGTCCCTTATTTTTTTCACATTTTTTAGAAAATGGGACGGACGAAGGGAGAGAAATTAGCTAATTTTGTGGCGCACTACATGTTTTTGATTTTTTGTCCAATACTCGCTGTAATTAATTAATAATTTAAATAATTATTTAAGAAATCTAGGTTGACAAATTAATCGTAACGAGATAAAACTGAACAACTGATTTTTAAACGCAAATGATTTTAAAAGCGATTTCCTTTTCAGTTTAACCAATAGAATTTGTGCAAACTCGGATTTTTAAATTTCTAAAAATAGATTTAAAAACCTAGGAAGTGAAGCTCTTTTTGCATAGAGATATATACTAGAGGGGGCATAGCCTATCTTAATACATTGAGAGGCCTAAAACATTTTTAGTGGGGCTCTGTGTAATCTCATTGAAACCTCCTCCAAGAGGGAGTTAAGGTTATAATTAATCAATTATTTTCGGCTTCCCGCAGATTGTTTGTGTTGTGTATTTTAAACATTCAACAATATAATTTACTGTTTTTTTGATGAAAATGATAATCGAATGTGGTCGGGTTATATAAACCCCCACGCTCAGTTTAAACTTGTGGGATTGTTCATATTTTTTGACTGTTGTTTTTTTTTAAAATCTAATATTTTAGTCATTTTATTAAAAATAAATAATTATTAACAAATTTTATTTAAAATTGTATATTTATATATGTCTTATTTTTCTTATTGTAATTATGAACAAGGATTTTTTTGAGTTTGAGTTTGAGTGTGGTCGGGTTACTTTTTTGATGTTTCAAAAAATTCAACCAATAGGGCCCCTCTAGTAATATATCTCTATGTCTTTTTGTGCCGAGAGTATATGATCCAGTAGTAACTTCTATACACTTATTCAAATGAATCAAAGTCTTCATAGGTATTATATAAAGACGGAAATATAAAAAATACAGGCACATAAGTAACTGTACTTAAAACAAAAATTCCTCTTTCAAGAAAATGTGTTTTAGCAAATTTCAATTATGAACTACATAAATTACTATAATATATTATATATACATATATATATATATATATATATATATATATTCATTATTTACTTTCTTCATCATTTGTAATTTACATCAATATTTCTCTGGCCAGTATTAGTTTATCCAATGACACAAATATAAATTTTATAAATTGCAACATCATCTATTTGAGTTATAATTTGTTCAGAGAGTTTTACTTTATATTATAAATATCTAGAGACATTTTTATTTCAATAAGTTTAGTATACCCAGGGCTTTTGTTGGTTCACTAGAATTAAGCATCGAGAGTAGTCCGTAAGTGGAAGGGTGATTGCTAGCAATAAAACAGACGGCGAGTGAAGCCAACTGGAATCCACATCTTGTTAAATTAGACGATGCTTAAATCGTCGTACTGTTAGGAAAACAAGGGTGGAAAGAACAAAACAACACCAAATACATCTAATACTGTTTTATTTTCATTTTATTTATAAAACATTCGCAACCAGTTTATCATCTATCCTTAAGATATAAAAAATTATAATCAAAATTTAAAAAAATGAAAAAAAGTTTTAACAAACATATCATCCATTTTTACACATCCTAATTTTATTAATTTACCCTAATTTTAAATCTTATTAATAATTTCTTAATTATAAAATATTATTTTATTACTAAAGTTTATAGTTATTATTATTAATTTAATTACACAAATTAGTTGTATAAAAATAAATTTGACACTCATACAGAACAAAATGAATTCTAATCATTAAATTATCAAAAATATTTAATAAATACAAATATCTTAAGTAATAGAGCTCAAGCAAATGCCTTGTTTGATAAGGCGCGGTCGAATATATAGAACGTTGGATCACCAACAAAATTTTTTTATAATTTTTTTTCAAAATTTTCAGTAATTAGCCGGATTTGTGATAAATGAAGCCTATTTCCGTAATCTGCACGCTCTTTTGGTTAATCTCAAAGAGTATTTACATTCACTCAACGATTTATTTTTAATCTAACTTGGTACATACATAACTACAGTTAGACGTCAATGTTGACATGTCAAAATATAACACAAAATATGCAGATTACAGAAATAGGCTTCATTTATCACAAATCCGGCTAATTACTGAAAATTTAAAAAAAAAAAATTATAAAAAAAGTTTGTTGGTGATCCAACGTTCTAGATATTCGACCACGCCTTATTGGTGAGTGAACATTAACAGAGCACACTGATTGGTTCATTTCTTCTGTAAGTAGCATAAACTATGAAATGAACCAATCAGCAATCCCACAGAGTAATTTCCTCACAAAAGCTTGTTTGACAGTCATAACAATGCAGAGCTAAGTCCTGTCCAGCCAGGAAACACTGTGATTGGCTCATTCTAAGAGTTCACTCACCAAGCAAACATTTTCTCTGCATGTGGGTAATTTTAGGTTATTTTTAAATACATTTAAATATCATGCAAGTATAGATAAAATAAAAATATGAAGAGTTCATATTATACAGTGACAGCTTTCTGTCTTATCAGGCGACAGCCTATCAAATATAATAAAGGGAAGGAATTCAATTACAAAGGAGGGATCGAACACCAATAGCATCCTTTCCCTTAATTTGTTTCGGTGGCTCTCGACTGTATAAAGCCGTAACTATCATAGTCTGCTAGGATTGCTTAGAATCCGATGAATTAACGTTTGGAAAATAAATAAAAAATGTAGAGAAACTTAAAGCTTATCTGTTAATGAGATCTAAAAGTAAATTATAGAATTAAAAGAAAACAAAACAGAAAACCCAATATGATGTTACATGAGAACAGGTGAGGTAAGGACAACCTGCAAGTAAAGCAAATTAACAACGACTTTCTCAGAAACAACAACAGTAACCAGCTCTACCTCGGCAACATTTAGACAATGCATAGAGCATCCTGTCCCATGCCATAGCCATGGTCATCTCCTTGACATCAAGTTGTTTTAGACGTCTCCTCCAGGTTGCTCCCTATTCTCACAGCTGATATTTAAATGTTCTTAATAAGGCGCGGTCGGATATCCACGGCCTTTTAGAACATTGGATCACCAACAAACTTTTTTTTTTCAAAATTTTCAGTAATTATCCGGATTTGTGATAAATGAAGCCTATTTTCGTAATCTGCACGCTCTTTTGGTTAATCTCAAAGAGTATTTACAATCACTCAACGATTTATTTTTAATCTAACTTGGTACATACATAACTACTGTTAGACGTCAATGTTATCTATCTGATTTGTGTCATATTTGTTGACATTGACGTCTAACAGTAGTTATGTATGTACCAAGTTAGATTAAAAATAAATTGTTGAGTGAATGTAAATACTCTTTGAGATTAACCAAAAAAGCGTGCAGATTACAAAAATAGGCTTCATTTATCACAAATCCGGCTAATTACTGAAAATTTTGAAAAAAAAGTTTGTTGGTGATCCAATGTTCTAGAAGGCCGTGGATATTCGACCGCGCCTTATAACAAATAAACCTGCATTCTTAAAATAATGATTTAAAATAGCTAAAACGAGTTGACTGTCTTTTATAACTAAGCCTCTCTCTACTAAGTATTAACATGAGATTTAAATATGTCTTGCTTCTATGACTCTCAGACCCAACATAGAAATATTTTAATATGGGTTCAAGTCATTTATTAAGTAAGTATGTACATACATGCATATTAAAAATACACATATGTATAGATATAATTTAGACATGTGTGTAAATATAATGTTAAAAGTACAAATACAGTTTACGAGGCTCGTAGTTATATAAGACGTAGTATATTAGAGAGCGTAATAGCAACCTCTACAGTTACAGTTTTGGTTTTGATTAGTCAACAGCTTTCCTGAAATTAAAGAGAAAGAAATTCTATCGATTCATACAAAGGTTAAAAGAAACAGCATCAACCAATAGAACTCCCTACAGATTTTCGGGCTGTCGACAGATTAAAGCCGCTTATCAAAACGCAATATAAGACTGTAAACATTGCTTGAAAAGACATTGAGTTAAAAAGAAAACACAGTATACAACTATCACATTATTTCAAATAACAACTATAAAAACTAACCGAATCAACCAGAGAAAGAAAAATTAAAATGATCAAATAAAAAGTTGTAAAAAATCTGAAACTTTCAAATATTTACCATCAACACATTAAAACAAAGAGCTATGCAAATGATTCTGTGACTCAGTAGACCTGTTCCAGGGGGGGGGGGGTGCTTTACTTTCCCGTGATTCAGTAGACCTGTTCCAGGGGGGGGGGGGGGTGCTTTACTTTCCCGTGATTCAGTAGACCTGTTCCGGGGGGGGGGGGGTGCTTTACTTTCCCGTGATTCAGTAGACCTGTTCCAGGGGGGGGGGGTGCTTTACTTTCCCCGTGATTCAGTAGACCTGTTCCAGGGGGGGGGTGCTTTACTTTCCCGTGATTCAGTAGACCTGTTCCAGGGGGGGGGGGTGCTTTCTTTCCCGTGTTCAGTAGACCTGTTCCAGGGGGGGGGGGGGGTGCTTTACTTTCCGTGATTCAGTAGACCTGTTCCGGGGGGGGGGGTGCTTTACTTTCCCGTGATTCAGTAGACCTGTTCCAGGGGGGGGTGCTTTACTTTCCCAGGTTTGCACTCAGGACTCTAATGGTCTGCTTTATTCCCCTGATTAAATTAAAAAAAAAAACATGCCGATGTAGAGAAAAAATAAATTTGGAAAAACCCAGCGTGGCGTCTCTTTGACCATCAATACACCAAATTATTTTTTGTATAATAGAAAGAATTAACAGTGTGGAATACGCCATCAGAGAAATGCCATCTTTCACACTCTCCACCGGATGAAGGTTTCTAAAGCTGCTCTTTTTTATAAAAACTCTAAAACCTGGTAGTTGGTATAATGTGAATAGATAGCAATTTTATGGTGATAGCTTTACAAGAAGCAGGGATGCATGTGAAATGCACCACCCTATGTATTATTCCACAGCAGATATAATTATTGCATTTTAAACCCATAATCACAATATTTTTATTAACAATTCTTTCAAATAATTTTAACACAAATGTCTATAACTAGTATGTTTAAACAAACGACAAAACTTTCAGAGAAAATCCATCTGAAAATTATCCTCATCTGATTGCTCTCATCTAAAGCGGACATAACTCTGACGGCCTTCTCATTCACACACATACACATAATATATATATATATGTGTGTGTGTGTGTGTGTGTGTGTGTGTGTGTGTGTGGTGTGTGTGTATGTGTGTGTGTATATATAAATATATATATATATATATATTATATATATATATATATATATATATATATAATATATATATATATATATATACACACATATATATATATATATATACATATATAAACATATGTGTGTGTGAAGATGTAGGTGTTAAGGTGGCGTGTCAATGTAACACCTAAATCTTCATGACAATAACCTCGCAAGTCAACTCAGTTTACTGAGCTTCTCCAGGGCAACTTTACCTCATGTAATGGCAATTTCACCTATATGTAAACAGGCTTTCACCACCTGTTTACATATAGTTTTGACAGAAATACCAAAATCCAAATTTATAAACTAATTTTGGCAGTTTCCCATTTGGCTAAGAAGTAACTCAGCATAAGGATTATTTGGCACATGTTTGGTTTACTTGGTCCTCAGTCCCTGGTGTGTTATTATCACCTTTGTCATTTATTAGTTGTGATTTATGAGTATTAAATCAAAGGGGACATCCAATCTAAATAATTAGCAACATTTTCCTTTACTTGGTCGGCCACAAAAAGAAAAAATATTTATTAGTTTAGCAGTAAAGTAGGCATTTATAGTCATGTAAGAATTCAGTTAAGTATGATTTCATGGCCAATGCAATCAAAACTCTACTCTTACAGCAAGAAGACGTAAAGTTTAATTTTACAGCCAAAGGAGGTAAAGTTGTACTTCACAGCCAAAGGACATGTTGAACTTGACACTTAAAAAATCACACTTGACAGACAAATTGCATAATCCAGTAGCTGGATGGACAGACAGGGAAGTCAAGCATGTAATGCTAGACATCACTATCAGGTCTCACATATCATATCTTCTACTTAAACATAATTAATAATAAAAAATAAATATAAAAGAGTTGAGGAGAGTTTGACAGAGAGAGATGTTGTCCAGGTAGTCTGTACACAGGACATCCCCTGACTTATTAGCTGTGTCCAATGCTCGTCTACGCGGAGACATCATCCAGTTCATTTATCTTCTCTGTATCCTCAGGAGACTCCTCCCGGGCTATGAGCAGAGTGTGACACTGACCCATAGCTATCTGTTCTATGTGGATTCCGTCCAGAGCTTTCACTTCCAGCGGGATGGTTGTCGACTTCCTCATCTCACCGTGACCCTAGAAGAACAAGAACTTTATTAATTTTCATTAAGATACAAAAATTGCACAATAGAAAAAAGTCAGAGAATTGCATTAAAAATAATAAAGAAAAAAAAAATACTTATTTACGGTTTTTTACAAAAATGGAACCACTCTTTGAGTGTGTAAAATGAGTTTTCTAATAGCAAGGATTTGATTTCTTTTTTAAAAAGATTAAACTCAATATTTTTTTTTTGAGGTAGTACGTAATTGAGCACCAATCATTATTGTTATAGGAGGTTATTTAGTACTTTTCACCTCCGAGGACAATAATGAATGTAAAAAAACTCCTAGGACGTAAAAGTAATTCATATGTTGCCGCCATTACTGTAATGTAGCGTGTTCAAAAAACAATCTGTGTAAAATCTTTGTGAGGTTTCTTTAAAAACGTTCATTTTGTTTCTGTTTTTGTTCGTAGACTAATTTTTTTTCGTTTTTAAAAGTTGTTCTAATTGTAAATTTTTGTGTGTTTATTTGTAAAGCTTTTACATTTTTGAGTAAAAGTGTGAAGCTATGGATGAATTCAATGACGACGATAATATGGAGTTAATTGGACGTTTTGTTTTTTTTTCAATTAAGTATATAGCGCAGTTATTTAATGAGTGCTACCTCAAAAAAATAGTGTATGCCATCCGGCTGAGAATGTCTTTATGTCTTGGCAATTTTTCCCGACTCGCTTCGCTCGTCTGTAAATCTAATTGCCGTGACATAAAGACACACTTCTCAGCCTTATGGCATAAATAACTATTATATTAGAGGGAAGGGAATTGAATAATTTAATTCTAAGAATTTTATGTCCTACTTCCGATTTTCTTAAGCGATGTGAAGGAATCTCTAATATATTTTTGTATTTAGTGTGGCACCCATGGTAGTGACTATCCACATAATAGCTATTTAAATTAATTTTTATATACAATTGAACATTATATATACATGACCTACATTACCTACACATAACACAATACTAAACACAGTGACATGAATGAATGAATATGTTTCTGTAATTACAAAATAAATTTCCTTTACAATGTCAAAAAATAATTGACAAAACTTACAATAAGTACATCATTTAGAAATAATAATTTCAAAAAACTCATTTAGAGAATATGGGCTAATTTTTATTATATAATTTGATACTACCGAGTTTTGCAAAACATGAATAGTTGACATAATATAATTGTGCGAGAGACACCTAGGAAATGTAACAAGCAAAAAGCAATGCTACATCTGGGAACTGTTCCATCATTCGACATTTGTCATCATTGATGGCTCGACATAATGTCATGTCCCACTCTGTTTCGTCACGTCTAATTCATCAGGGCGCCGACAGAGCCTAAACTCACTCTGACCTTCAATTAATTCCGAAAAATATAATGTGAAGTACTTACCGATGTAGCATTGCATTTTGCTTGTTACATTGCCTAGGCGTCTCTCGCACAATTATATTGTGTTAATTTTTATTAATTTAAATTTTAGCTCATTTTTCAAGGTTTTTAAATCTAAGATCTTATAGATATCTGGCAATGCATTATACAATTGAATGCCCGTGATATTAGGATCTCTTTTGGTCCTTTCCACTCTTCTGTATGGCAACATTTTGTCATTCTTTTCCCTGGTATTGAGATTATGGCAATCTGAAACTTTAGGTAAGTTAAGCGCTGCTGTTTGTAATACACATGATAAAATGTATTCGCAACACAACTCTTAACTAGGCAACACTGAGGACTTTTCTAAATAGAATTACATTATAATTTAGATTTCAATGTATTAAGCAAGCCCCGTACAGAGCTCATTTAATCCTTTATAAATAAATAAATGCCCGTTATAGGCCCTTCTGGTCTATAAGAGTATTCACCCATCTACTATCCTCTAAGCATTATTTAAAGTTGCAAACACTATATTACAACTCTATTCATATAAAATGAAAGCATAGCTTGGGCTGGAAACCCTAGAAATCTGGTACTGCGATAAGTGCTTACACATTCAGCAGTAGAGGCAGACTATAAGATACAATTTGGCATAAAAATAATAAAATCAGACAGTACTTCCTTATTTTTCACAAAATTGTGACAGGAGAAAAACGAATGATTGTGTGATAAAAAATAAGGCTGTTTAACATCACAAGGTAAATAGTAAAACAAAATGGGGCATTACTTCACACACCGAGGTCAATCTATTAAAATATAAACACACGTTTTAATCAAAAATAAAAATATTGTGTGTAGTACGGAGGACAGCCTCCACAATCAGACAATATACAACTTACGAGTTCACCGAAGCAAGGAGAGGTTCCGAAGGATATACAGCTGTGTTCAGCAGCAAGGAAGACAGACGTAGTTCCGCAGGCTAGATCTCTGACATTCCATCCCTGGAGATCCGGGATAGGTTTGGGGTACATGTTCACCTCCCCCGTGTTCTTCACCTTCCCAAACAAATATGTCATTTCTGAAACACCACAACACAATTTAAATCACTCCTCAGACTAATATGTTGCATAATTTATCACATTTCATCTGCTGATAACACTAAACCAAGTATTGTGTCACCTGTTACACCACAGCTTACTCAATGATTAAAAATACTGATAAGGGAGGAGTGTCGGTTCACATAGCAAGTAGGTCACTTCTTATGGCTAGCATAGATAGAAGATAGTGTTTTACCTTATGGGACCAAGTGCAGACACAATGAGTCTAAAAACAGAGGAGCTGTGACCATTCAACAAGTTCCTGTAGCTCTAAAGAAAGGTTGGCTCCACACTGAGCTTCCCTCAACTTAAAACTTTAATAAATAAAGCTTCGTTAACTTTAGAAACTTTTACACAGGCAAATCATAAAAAATGCATTATTGCAACAAACTTTGTTGAAATAAATTTGTGGATTGAAAGGAATGGTTTGTCGGCAGCTTTCTTCAGGTTACAGCAGGTTACTTGAGTAACTTAGGTTAGCATCAGCAGCAAGGTGATCTACTCAGAGACTAATTACTAACTACTGAGTTAGTTCTTTGTTGAGAATAAAGCCATCATTGCTAAACCAATATCGTATCTTATTTAATCCTTTTTCTCCAGAGTGTTTGATTAGCTTCCTTTAAATAGATGTGAGGCTAGTTATCATCTGCTTAAGTTGGCAGAACATCTGAATCTTATATTATATCAGCTACTATTAAGGGTCTTAAATTTCTGCCTAAATCCAAGTTCACTTAGAGTTAGGAGTCAATGACATGAACCTGACATCACACAGGCTCAAAACCACTGGTTTAACATCCCCTTTGAAAGACAACAGTGAGAGGATTTCCATTCCTCAGATAAATATCCCAGAGATATTTATCTGACTTGATCTTTTAATCAGTCAGATAAAGATCTGAATGATCTTTTAAATCTTGTTAAGTTATGTCTTAACAAGACTTAAGAGCTTGGCCTCAAGCCAACATATCTACACATACTTTCCTATATGCCATATATAACCTTGTAAAGAAATACAATAAGTGATTCCACTCTCCGTTCTAGACGATATATTGTTTGGGTTTTTAAGCCTGTCATTGTTGAGGTGTCCCAGCAAATAATTAGTGAATCTTCTCTGAGCCCTCTCTAAGGATATTAGAGGAGACTAAATGACACAGCAGAACTCAAGTAAACTCCTGACTAGTGCATTAAACAGAGCTATTCTGGTGTTAGAGTTGGTGAATTCCTTAGAAACACCAATAATGAATCCTAGATTTCTGTAAGCACCAACATATACTCCTTCAATGTGAGGGATGAAGGTCAAGTCATTATCAAACAGTACACCTAGGTCATTAAATATCTTGACCTCCTACAAAACTTCTCTTTATGTAACCACATTATATTGAAAATAATGTCAACTTACTGTAATCAGAAGTAGCGATAGTGAACTGAGAACCGCAGTAAACATTCTTGACCCCTTTGCCGACAGTTTCAAAAAACTTGATTTGCCTCGGTACCATCTCGTCTTTGGTTTCCGAGTGTCCGAGCCTCCCGTAGCCTCCGAAACCCCATGAGAACACTCGTCTCTTGGAGTCAATAGCAACCTAAACAGAAGACATCATATAAATCTCACATCTACTGTGTCTTATTATACAGGTGGACTGAGAAGTAGACGTATCAGATGGAAATGTAAACATTTGTGTCATATAATATCAGCTTTACCATTATATGTATTATATATATAAAAGCTGAGTATTATGCAACATTGATAAGGTCAGTATTATCAGCTAAAGTCTGACTAACAAGTTAAAAAAATTACCATATTAGGGAATAGTTACCTCTGAATACCAGCCATAGTGAAATGAAACTATGGCTTATATGAAGCAATACACTTGTGCCAAATGACAACTTAATTGGACTGTTAATAGATTTTTATTTAAAAATATTTGATAAAAAGTGAACCAATGCTGATAATGAAATGAACCTTGACACATTTGTTGATGTTATATAGGAAAACCTCCTCAAAACAATCTAATAATGTTATAAAATATATTTTCCAGAAGGCACAACTAGATCTAAAGATTGATTTGACACACACACACACATACAGAAAGACAAGTTAAAACCACTGAGGAGGTTTTAAAAAAGCACGAAACCAATTATTCACTTGAAATCTCAGTTTAGGGATCTTAGTAGAAACTAACACAAAACATTTTCATATACCTATAGAATAAATTAGGAAAGTAACATCTATGACCTACAGTCCATTTAGTCATACAGTCCTTCATTTAGTTTAAAAATCCACAATATCATAAGGGAATTGACTAATTAAAAAAGCCGCTGCCAACCCCTCACTTGATAAGAGAGAAAAAAATTCCAACCCCCCTAACCGCTGTAGGGAAATTTCCTCCTTCCCGGTAATCATTCACTTCATTTGTGGTTCTTCTTGTGTTTACTTCATTTTGAAAAACTAATTTCTAATTATTCATGAAAATTATATGATAAAATAAAACCAAATAAAATATGGATAAAATAACCTGGTTTGTTTACAAAGTTTTTTCCCGCACACTTCTAGTAGGGATTTTTTATTAGAATTGACTGAGTCTAAACCAACTAGTCAAGATTTTTAAATTAGTCGATAAACTGTAGAGGCATAATAGAAAGGCTTTTAAGTGGAACTGACAGAGGTAAAATAGTATGGACATACCGTGTGATTCATACCACAGTCGAAAGACATGATCTCGGTGACTTCCAGTGGAACAATGTGATCCCTAGATTTCTTCTCTATGTATGTTGTGATCATCCTTGGCTGCTTCACAACGTTCCTGATAAGTTTTGAGCTATTTACAAAATATTCACCGTTGGTGTTGTTACCTAAACAAGTAAAGCAATATGTTAGAGGCTGAGAAGGAACTTGTGAGAGTTGGAATTAAGTTTCTCATATACTACTGGAGACTTCTTCAGGGAGGTAACACGTAATAGAATGGTTTAGTTTACACAGCACAAACATGTAATTTAAAATTTTGTACCCTGAACCCTATAAATACTATTGTTATGAAAGAGTAAAGCAGTTTAAAAATTAATACTCCGAAAAAAACATTTTTTTAAACTTATTTATTTGCTACATTAAAACTAATTTTGCGATAAAAATATTAAATTTTTATTTTTAGTATCATATTATTTTAGTATATTATATACATGTAATAAAATGAATTGTATATTAATATTACATTTTAAAAATATTAAAAATGCAATCACAAAATTTTTAGCCCTCCTTCATTTGCAGGGGGAAGATTAAAAAAAAATAAAATAAGATGTTTTTACTTTCAAAATTCTAGGGTTGGAGGGAAAAAGTATATAAGTCGTTATTATAATTATTATACAATCCGTGGACATACTGTATATAATAATACATGAACTTTTCATACATTATTACTTTTCCTCATTTATACGTAAGGTATATATGAATAAGAATAAGAATAAGAAATTATATTTGTTCTTAGGACATTGTCCTATACAAAGTTGAGTGCATACAATTATATTGTTAACAAAAAATAAATAAAATATAAGCTTTCATCCTTGAATTTATAAATTATACAAAAAACAATAATTTTACTATTATTAATTTATTATTAATATAGTATTAATAAATATTAAATTTCAATATTAAAGTTTATTATAAACAATTTATCTTATATTACTTACATTTTTTTTTATTATTGGCATTATTATATATATTTTTTTTAATTCTTCTTTATATTTATTTTAAATGATTGATTAAATTTACTAAAATTTGAGTTGAGCTTATTCACTAAATACCTTATAGTTACCAAATAATAAATAACTACAAAAAAATGATTTTATTAAATGATAATTTATAATTGATAATTATATTAATTGATAAGGTAATTGAAACGAAACTGTTATTCATTTAGACAAAAGGCTCTTAAGAGAAACAGATTATGAAAATACAAAAAATGTGAAAAAACAGATTATCACACAGTTCACTCCGGCGCAAGCCAACCTAACAAGTTAAAAGTTTAAATGTCAATGTAATTATACAAGTAAGGTATATATGAAAAGTATTGTGTTTGCAAAAATAATCCGAAACCGGGATATCACCAGAATTATCTGTTTCAGGTGTTTTAAGGCCTCCTGAGTGGTTTTATCAAACCACTCAGTCTGCATGTCTTTTTGTCTGTCTGTATGTGTGTTTATGTCTGTTATTATCGTAGCTCCCAGTGTATTTATGTTAGATAATTTTTGTACTTTGTACAAAAATTAATTTATATGTGCAGTTGTCCTATCCGAAAAATAATTTTTTTATGACATTAATAATGACTCAACAAAATGTCTTTTTTTAATTTTAAGTTTAACTTGTTATATTTTCTTTAACCAGTAGATACAAGTGATCAATGTCTGGTTTGTTTATCTGTTACAGAATGCTTTATTAGCATGAAATGGTCCACTTCCGGACAGAATTAGCATGAAATGGTCCACTTCCACGCAGAATTAGCATGACAAGGTCTTTTTACATTGCCAGGGGGTGCAATAGAAGCAAACTCAAGGGAAACTGATATGACCCACCTAGTTGTCCATACTCCGGATCTCCGAAAGCATGCAAAGCTCCTTTCAAATCCAATATGACGGAGAAATCTCCACCACACTTTATCTTGACAACAGGAGGACCTTTGTAACGGATCTGAAACAACAGGTTTTAACATAATATAGCATATCTCATGGATTTAGGTGTCTTGTCTGCATAACAAAAGATCTCTCATCTGATCCCTGCCAATAATTCATGACAAAGCAGGCAACTATGCCAAGTCAAGTCATAGTTAGTCTTGCCCTAGATAAGGTAATGTATTAGAAATACAAAGCATATCATGCTTTAACTTGGTATAATATCTATTACATATTTTATAGATATTATAAGTAGTTTTAGCAAACTTGTACGAGGCACCAGTCTGACTCCTACCAGGTACGATAAGAGTCAGACGTGAGAGTGTTGCAGAGGTCCCTCGACATAAAATAAATATATTTTGCAACAGAATGATTGGTTCCATGGTCTTTCCACTGCCATATTTGTAAACATTCCTCTCTTGATCCCCCCCCCCCTCCAACTCACCCCCTCCTCAACCCCAACCTCATAAGCTCATTTTTGGTTAGAAAATCTGCTAAAAGAGTAATAAAAAGTCAATCACAAAACAAAGGATGGGAAATACTCTTACAGCCCAACTTTAAGGTTCCTGCTGAGAAAAGCCGAGGGAGGAATTATGGATGTACATTGACAAGCCTGTCGAGGCAAATTTTAACATGTTGGTTCAAACTCTTATTTTATTCATATTTAGAATAATGTTATAAACAAGAATTTGAAGGGAACATTTATTTGTATCCATTTTATTTGGATTAATACAGACATACAGGCTGTATACATTTATACAGACATACAGGCTGTATACATTTATACAGACATACAGGCTGTATACATTAATACAGAGATACAAGCTGTATACATTTATAATGTTATAAAATATAGTTATGTGATCCATCAGCTTATGGATAACATTGTGTACTGTTAGTAAAAATAATTTGTCTTGAAGCTGGGTTCAGGTATATGCTGGACATGGTGTTGAAACCAGGTTCAGGTTCATACTGTACCTAAGGTTGCCTTAAGTCTAATAACCATTACTAACATATATAGAAGGAAAACAGTGACATTACCCTGGTAGGTACTTGTAGATGCGGAGCATTGGTACCAACACCACACTGTCCCATCTTATTATCACCCATAGCATAGACGACTCCTCTATCTAAACAACAACAAACAACATCTTATAACTACTTGTTGCAATATAAACAAACATAAAACAAGCAATGTTATTCTACAATGTAGGGGAAAGAAAGACAATTGACTTAAACTAAACAGCAATTGACTTGTCCTGAGCACTGTCTCATCTAAATTTTCAAGGGAAAACTCGTTTTCCAAGTTTCAAACAACCAAAATAGTCTGAAATACACCAACATCTAGGGAAATTGCACAAATTTTAATTAGTAAGGGGCAATTTTATAAATTTGAACTTTACAGCAATACTAAAGCAGACAGAGTGCTGAGAGGGGCCTGGTGACCAGCTCTAGACTTACTAAACACTCTATGCAAACAGACAGAGCACTGAGAGGGGCCTGGTGACCAGCTCTAGACTTACTAAACACTCTATGCAAACAGACAGAGCGCTGAGAGGGGAGACCAGCTCTAGACTTACTAAACACTCTTGCAAACAGACAGAGCACTGAGAGGGCCTGGTGACCAGCTCTAGACTTACTAAACACTCTATGCAAACAGACAGAGCGCTGAGAGGGGCCTGGTGACCAGCTCTAGACTTACTAAACACTCTATGCAAACAAGTTGATATCATTTTTAACAATTAAGTAGAAAATGATTTGTAACTCAAATATTTTTCATTGTAACTCGTGTTAACTTGTAATTTTTTAATAAAAGATTATTATTCAAATCAAATCAAATATCTTTATTTTCTTAAAATTGACAAAATTATATAATAAAAGTTACAAAAAAAATATATGCTTAAAAAAGTAAATACAAATGTGAAAGTGAAAGAGAGAAAATGGAGTGTTAAGAAAATCTGACTAAGGTGAAAACCTGTGTGTGAGTAGTGCCTGTTATTTGGTAGTTGCCGGGTAAGCACATAATTACTATGTAAAAAAATATAATATATTGTAAAGTATACAGATTTTTTTTTTAAGAAAACAATTTTTATATTTTTAATAAAATTTAAGTACATAAAGTAATATGAAATGTTCTTAACTTAATAAAAATAAAGTGAGAAAAGGAAAAAACTAAATATAAAGTGTAATTTAAAATAAAAAAAAAAAAACATTTTAATAAGTACTTTGATTTTTTATTTTTTTTTTGATGTTTTTTTATTCGATGATAAATAACCTGAACACTCATAATAACCGATGCATTTCTATAAAAACATGAAAAACCTTATTAACATTTTATAAGGTTGCAAGTGTCACCAGCAATTGCAACCTTGTGTTATTCACAGCATTGCTTTCAATATATTTTTTGGATCCAGAAGTAAATAGGAAACAATCTCCCCCCCCCCTGCCACCTCCCTAAACGGTTAGAACTAAGCATTGCTAGAAACAACGTATAGGATTTTTGAAAGTAAAAAACCATTATATTTGTACAACCGATATATGAAATGAAATGAAATGAAACCATTTATTAAGGAAACAATAACATATTACATATACATGAATATTTTATCAACATGACTTGGCAGTATTATAATTTGTTTATTTATAATTTATTTATTTTATATATAATTTATTTATTATTACTTATTTATTATTTATCTATTCTTTTTATTTTTATACTGTATTTATGTTCCTCAAATCAGCCTTTCAGCTGTGGTTACTACAACCGATATAAGTGGAGAAAAGATGTAGCAAGTAGATCTACAAGAAGTGTCATATTAGACCTGCTTCATGTTCCCTCGCACACAACAATTCAGTATGAGAATTCCTTTCTTGTTCAGTCGGTAAAACTCTTTAACTCCTTAGAACCAAAGTTTTACACTAAAATGTCTTATAGTAGTTTTAGAATTAATTATAAAAAGAAATTATTAACTAGGTACCAATAATATGCTAATTAATCCATCATAAAATTTATTCTCTTGCTTTATTATTTTAATAAACATAAAATCTTTTTAATAATCTGAATAAAAATTTTGCAAATTTTCTTGTCAATATCTTATTTTTATATAAATTTTATTAAAAAAAAATCATTATAATAATAATTTTAAAAATATAATATAAATAATAAATATAATACAATATAACTATAATTAAAAGAAATTAGCTATTAAATTATAATTTAAGGATTTTTATAGAGTAAGATTTCATAGTTAAAATTATAAATTTATTGTATAAAAAATAATTTTGCATTTTGTTGTAATATTTTATTGTATGTATTTCATGTAATTTTAATAAATAAATGGGCTTTTATTATATGATATATAATAAAATAGGACGATATGACCTTATGGTCCTAATTCTGCCTGGTTAAATAAATCAGCAATCAATCAATCAATCAATCCCTCATCCCAATAACTTCATGAGAAATGTTTTCTGACAAAATAATAATAATAATAATAATGCCCGTTTAGAGCCTTGCGGCTCATCAGGGATAACCCCTGTGGGAACCACCTCGGGTGGTAGTAGCAACCGTTCCGCTCAAAGTGTATTCTAAAGCTGGCGATTTTATCTAAACAATAATCTTCTATAAACTGAGAGCGTAACCTGGGATGCGAACCCCAGACCTCCGTGGGTGTCGAAGGTCAGTGTAAAGACTAACGCCTTAACGACCTCGGCCTCGGAGGCGGCTTCTGACAAAAAATTGCTTGAAATATATCATTTGGATTTGTAAAGCATTGGTCACCATAGCGACATATCTCTTACAAGGGGTTTACTTTTAAAATTCAATACTATTCTCGTATTATTCTGAGTCTGATCATGTTGTAGACTCATCTAGTGCAGGAGATGAGAGTTGTTTACCTGAGAGTAGAAGAGTGTGGTTTTTACCACATGCCGCATCCACAATATTTTGATCCTTGAGACA
This sequence comes from Microvelia longipes, assembly GCA_018340805.1. NCBI lineage: Eukaryota > Metazoa > Arthropoda > Insecta > Hemiptera > Veliidae > Microvelia > Microvelia longipes. The sequence goes on along the minus strand of JACMZG010000032.1, from coordinate 7,140,788 downwards.
CTCCAGGTAGAACGGGTTGTTGACAGTCTCCAGGTTGTTTGTACCCAGCTGTCCTTTCTCATTACGACCTGTCAACCATACCAACCAAATAACTACAGTCTATCGTTTAGTTTAAAAATCCCCAAGGTCATAAGTATTTTGGGGATTGACCAATAAGAGAAGCCGCAGCCAACCTCTCACTTAAAAAGAGAAAAAAAATCCCTACCACAATAACCGCTGTAGGGAAAAAACCTTCTTCCCGACGATCGTTAACTTTGTTTGTGGTTCTTCTTTTGATTACATTGTTTTGAAAACTACTCTCAAATTAATCTTAAAATGATATTTTAAAATATAACTACACAAAAGAAATGTAAAAAAACATCGCCAAAAAATATACGGGTAAAATAACCTGATTTGTTTACATAATTTTTTCCCGCTCCCTTCATGCAGGGATTTTTTTCTTAAGAATCAGTGGTGTCTAAACTGACCTGTCAAGATTTTTAAACTAAACGATAGACTGTAAGTCCTGCGAGAGGAACAGTCATAGAGATATTAATGCTAGAGAGGCTCAGTCACTTAAATGTTGTAACACGGAGAAGGTAACCTGACCAACTCTGTTTAATAATATAATAAAATCAATAGTTGACAGTACAACATTACACTGGTATTTAGGTAATAGAACCTTTACAATACAAATTTTAGGTAACAATGATATTTAGGTAACAGAACCTTTAAAATACAAAACAAAACCTAGAGCCAACAACTATTGATTTATTATAACCTTAACACACTCTAAGAGTAGGTTACAATGAGGTTACACAGAACCTCTGAGAGTTGAGAGTCCTAAAACATTGTTTCAATTATACTAATGTATTAACATAGGGTATGCCCTTTCTAGTGAAATATCTCTGTGGGAACAATTGATTAGATTTACAGGAAATTTTAATTAATAATTTTAAAAATTTAATATAAATAAAAAATATTATATAATAAAAATATAATATAACTATAATTAAAAGAAATATCCATATATGTGGCAATAAAAAAGACTCACCAAAAGTATAAACTTTGAAATCTTCAGTAATAATGACGGAATGAGCAGCGGCACAGCCGGATGCCACGACTCTCACTTTGATAGAGTCTAGTGGTGTGAACCGTGACGGCACCCACACATTCTTAGCTATTGTGTTCTTAGTTCCCTGTAAAACACAGACAGGTTAGTAGAGCACATTCAACAGGTTACATATTGACAAACAATACAGACATAGAAGCAGCACAAGGCTGAGGAATTCATGTAATTTACTGATAACAAAGAACCTGGCAGTCTCCACTACCCCTACAGCAATCATAAACCATTAGGGAAAAGGTCCATTAAAATCTCTCGCTAACAAGTTAGAAACAAGCAAAGGGCTTTGTCTCAACTAATAATAATAATATATTTATTTGTATATAGACAAGTGTCTTTTTACAAAGGGGGTTTGTATAAAAATTATGATTTCTTGTTTATAAAATTTTTAAATAAATCATCCTTATATGCGAAACAAAATTAAAATAAATAATAAGATTAACTTGAATAAACTTTTTTAAAAAGAAATAAATACATGGATATATGGAAGGGTAGATTAATATTTCGTATGTCTTTCTGACAAACTCTCCAGCATATAGAAATAAACTGAATTAATAGTTTCTATGTTTAAATTATTTAGCAGCCAAAAAATGTCGTGCTCATAATTATTGAGGTACTTAGTTCTAGTGGCTTGATGACTATTACACTGAAAAAGGAAGTGGAACAAAGAATCTGGTTGGGTGTGGCACGATATGCACACTTTATTTGTATCAAATAAAGCTTAGCTTTATGCTAGCTAAGCCAAAGCTTAGCTAGCTTTGGCTCAACTAGTGTCAGGACTTTGCCCTTCAGCTGCATTGCAGTGTCTGCTTCTTCAGGTGTTTTGCAATGCCGGCCCCTTCAGGTTCCAATCTTACCATGGTCATATTAAAAGAGTAGAGAGGCAGTAAGGAATACATTTCACTAAATATTTTACCAAACAGATGCTGTCATGGTCACGCATTTAGTGCTGACACCAAGAGATTGATTTTATTGCTCACCAGTGCTCCGTTACTGCTCAGTATTATTCTCAGCCAAATGTATGTTTGGTGAGTAAACACATTTGTTTTATGTAAACTTTGGAATGAACCGATCACAGAGTTGTATTCACTCACCAAGCAATCCATTTATCTACCTGTTTAGACTACAAGAAAATAATTTCTTGAGGACAAAAAATGATTTGATTCAAAACATATGAAATAAATTACCTTAGGAGCAGCCTTGCGATTGTATAGGTCCCAGTTCATAGCCCCACATATCAGCAGCCGACCTTTGTTCTGAGGTCCCTGCACTCTCTACACAGAAAAGATAACAATTACAATTCCATGCCAAGCTATGCCATTATGTAACCATGCAGGAAAATACACTAACTCCTTACAGTCTATCGTTTAGTTTAAAAATCTTGACAGGTCAGTTTAGACACCACTGAATCTTGAGAAAAAAAATCCCTGCAAGAAGGGAGCGGGAGAAAACTATGTAAACAACTCAGGTTATTTTACCCGTATTTTCTTGGCGATGTTTTTTTACATTTCTTTTGAATAGTTTTATTTTAAAATATAATTTTTAAGATTAATTTGAAAATAGTTTTCAAAACGATGTAATCAAAAGAAGAACCACAAACAAAGTGAACGATTGCCGGGAAGATTTTTCCCTACAGCGGTTATTGTGGTAGGGATTTTTTTTCTCTTTTTAAGTGAGAGGTTGGCTGCGGCTTCTCTGATTGGTCAATCCCCAAAATACTTATGACCTTGGGGATTTTTAAACTAAACGATAGACTGTAGTTAAAAATTTTCCCCCCAGAAATTAAGGCGAGGGTAGACTATAGAAATTACCAGCAGAAGAGAAGACAAGGCAGGAAAATTGCTGTACAAGTGCCAGTGATGTTTCCTTTTCTGTCTCGTTAAACACAATATCTTCTTAAATCACACTAAGGGAAAGAACGTGTAGGGCAGAGCCTCTAAAAATCTATTTTTCTTAATTTTTAAAAATGAAGATAATGGAAACTCAGTGTTTTGTTTCATAATAATAATTATTTACAAGGAAAAGGTTCTTGTATTGATTTCTTTGTGACAGTTTTAACACTGATGGCTTGCCTTTTAATTTACCCCTTAGCTAAATAAACAACAGCAACGGGTAAATGAATAAATTTACTTCGCTCATAATGTTGAATTGTTTAAAATATTCCTTACATGATTCTGTACTTAGACATGAAAGTTTGTGACAATGGTGGATTATGAGTAAAATTAGTTGGACGTAATCCATTGTCAGTACTATTTACAATTAACGACGTTTCGGGAGCAGGTACTTCTCCTATCATCAGGTTCGTCTTGAGAAAGACGGTGTGTGTGTCAAGTGTTGGGTGTTAGGACTTTAACCTAACTTCGTAGGCAGGTATCAACGACTTTGGAATGAAGCAAAAATCATTCATAAAGAGGAGCATTGGAGAAATCGAAAAATTAAAGAAGCAGCCTATATGGCGACGTCCGAGAACCCACCCATAAGCCAAACAAGCATCAATATCGATCCGATATGGATCCCAATGCTTAAGAAGGAGTTAAAAAGGCAGAATTATAACTTGAAAGATCTCGATAATACGTATTCGCAGGTAGCTAGGAGGTATATAAGGAACCCTAATCCCTATATAGACAAGGTTTCACAGTGCATAACAAAGTTGTTGATACCTGCCTACAAGTTAGGTTAAAGTCCTAACACCCAACACTTGACACACACACCGTCTTTCTCAAGACGAACCTGATGATAGGAGAAGTACCTGCTCCCGAAACGTCGTTAATTGTAAATAGTACTGACAATGGATTACGTCCAACTAATTTTACTCATGATTCTGTACGTTGAATTCCTCTTATTATTAAAATAATGTTTTTGTATAATTAAAATGTTAAAACTGGTTCCATACTTGGTATTGGAATAAAAACAGGTAAATTAGCTTTGATTATTATAACAGATTACTAACTCAATCTCCTTCAGAGTTTAGGTTAAGTTACCAATGATCCAATGACTGGTTCCTTTTTTGTAGTTTTATATAATTCAGATAATATAAATATGCCTTAAATTGATTTCCTTTCCTTTAGATTTGGAAAGAACTATTACCTCAATATGGTAGTTTTGGGGTGAGTCACCCGTGGTGTAGTGGTTAAGGTACGCGGCCAATACACAGAATGAATGGACTTTAGTCATGGGTTCAATTTTCACTAGACTATAAGAGTCAGTGAAAATATACATGATTGCTAGAAAAAGCATGAGAGGAACCATAGAAATTCACGGCTCGTCTGTCTAGATTAGATGAATATACCTACACTTGAATTAAAAAGAGTAGAACACAATCTTAGGGAGCTGGCAAAAAGGGCCCAACAACCTGGCCTACTTGCCTGGTAGTTACTACTTTGGTTAACTTACACGATACCCTAATATCACCATATTCTGATAATTTCTCCAAAAATATTAGTGTTGTGGCGTTTCTCTGGTATGGTATGTAGAATCCTAGGTGGTTGTGCTCTAAATTTTAGCAACGTCACAAATAATAAAGATAAAGATAAAGATAAAGATAAAGATACAATTTACATTTCGTACGTTAGCTTTAAGGAACTAAACAAGAGAAAATATGTCATAAAATACAATTAAATTACATTTTAAAATCTAGGAACTCTCTAATGTTGTAGAAAACATTCTCAGTCAAAAAACTTTTAATTTCTGTTTTAAAATTTGTAAAATTTAGGTTTTTTAATTTATCTGGAAGCTTATTGAAAAAGGTGATTCCTTGTACATAATGCCCTACTTCACATTTTTTTAGATGATGCTTCGGTATATTTAATTTATGTTTATTTCTGGTTTCATAATTATGTATGTCTTTACGTTGTTCAAGTTCGTTCTCATTTGACTTAATATACAATAGTGATTTATAGATATACAAATTTATGACTGTCATTATCTTTAGTTCTTTAAACTTAAATCTACATGATTCTCTTACTTCGGATCTCGTAATGAGCCTTAATATTGCTTTTTGCTTTAATAATATTTTATTTACATTCGTGTGGCCCCACAAAAGGATGCCGTATGATATTTTACTTTCTACAAGAGCTTTATACACAGTGACTAACATATCTACAGGTAAGTATTTACTAATCTTTCTGAAAACAAATATCAATTTGGCTATTTTATTGCAAAGATACTCAATATTATCATTCCACTGCATCTTGGCATCTATTTTTATACCTAAAAATAACAAGCTTTGTTGTTTTTCTGTATTTTTTAATGTCATTACAAGTTCTTGCGTTTTATCTGAATTCATTATCATGTTGTTAGCTTTCATCCAGTGTCTGATTGTATTAATGCATTTTTCCGCAGCAGTTTCAATAAGCTTTAAATCTTTATGTATATGCATTAGGTTTTTATCATCCGCGTAGGCTATTAATAATTCTTCTACTTCTTTACTTTCCTTTGCTTTTTTCAGGTGCTGTTCGAGGTCGTTGACGGCAATAAGGTATAGAAGAGGTCCGAGATTTGAGCCTTGTACAAGGCCTCCCTCGACTAGCTCCATGCTGGACTGGACTCCTCCATACTCCACGTACTGGTACCTCCCTGTCAGGTAACTTTCTAAAATCATAAACGCGTTTCCTTTGATGTTGAGCATTTTGCATTTTGGTAAAAGTATACTAGGTAACACTTTGTCGAAGGCCTTTGACAGATCTATGCATGATAGTTTAATATATTCACCCTTTTCAAAGCTTTCAATAACCTTCTTTATTACTTGAAGTACTGCTTTCTCTGTAGACTTGTCTTTACGATATGCATACTGAGCGTTTGATAATAATTTGTTGTTTTCCAGATATGATGTTAACTGCTGTTTGATGGCTATTTCTAACACTTTACCGAGAATAGGCGTTATGCATATGGGTCTATAGCTACCTGCATTGAGCTTGTCTCCCTTTTTGTAGATAGGGGAAATTTTAGTTATTTTTAGGGCCTGAGGAAAACATCCTTCTTTTAAGCATTCATTAATTAATAATGTGAGAGGTTTTAGGATCACAGAGTATATTTGCTTGAGAAGTTTGTTTGACATGCCATAATAGTCTTTAGCATTTGAATTACCCATGTTTTTGATTATTTTTTCTATATCTGTTTCAGAGACTGGTTTTAGAAAGAAGATTTCTTCATTATTGAGTCTCTTATAACTGGACTTGGCTAGCTTGATACCTTCAGTAGCATCTTTGTTATTAGCGTTTGTAATACTAATAAAGAATTTATTAAAATCTTCTGGTTTTACCTGACTTATTTCTTGTTGTTTTTTCGTTTTTCCTGATTCCTTATTAACTATATCCCAAACCGTTTTTGAGATATTTGAAGATGCCAAAATTTGCTTTTCATTGTAGTCTCTTTTTGCTTTCTGTAGAGCTTTTCTATATTTCTTTTTGTTTCTTAAATGAGCTTTCCAAAAGCTACTGCTTCTGTCTTGATTTCCAAGATCATACAATAATTTTACAGTTTCCTTGAGTTTTATGACTTCTTCAGTGAACCATGGGCATCTTTCTTCAGGCTTGCGTTTTTTGTTCTCACTCGTGAATTTTAGTGGAAAAGCTTCTTCATAATGTTTCCTTATTTGATCAACAAAGTTTGAGAAACGGTAATTTATATTTATTGGGCGGTTTAGTGACGCCCAGTCATTTAATTCTAGTTTTGTTTTAAAAACCTGTATACTTTCCTGATTAATAATTCGGAATGATATTTTCTCTTTCTTGTTTTCATGACGAATTGTGTCAATTTTAATATTGATATTATTGTGATCTGATAGTTTTTCATTACTGACTTCCACTAAAGCATTTACCTGTTTATTTATAAAAACATTGTCAATTCTCTTATCATCTCTTGTTGGTTGTAATAAAATTGGGAGGACCAGGCCTTCGTTTAGGGCCAAAATACATATAATTAGAAAACAAAAATTACCTTGCTCAATATTTTGTTGTAAGCAAAATATGCAGAGGGCTCGATAGAAAATATATAAATAATAACCTGTAAAATTGTGTCTCCTAACCATGTAACCTATTTAGGGGCAACCTACTTCCTAACATAAAAAATAAAATAGAATGAAAAAATGTATCCTAACTGAAATGTAAATATTATTACATACCCACAATAATGTACTCACAATACCCAACCAAGGGAAAATAGCCCTTATTAAAGATGAGTTGTGAAGGCGTAATAGCGTACGTAAAATTGAGCGTAATTATTAAAATTTAAAAATGGTAGCGTAACGTTCTAAACGTATCAAGCGAACGACTGAGGTAAAGAGGTTTCCACGCACGGTACCCCGGTACCCCCTTCCCTTGTAACAAAAACTCCGAGCTTGGCCGGAAGTAACCGAGACATACGAGAGATGCTACGGTTACACATAAAATAAACAAAAACTTAAACTATGCCCTGTAAGGCGCCAACAATTAGTATCTTATCACCACATTCCAGTAATTTTCATCGTGCTATTGGTTGAAAAATTTCATAGATTTTTCTTTAAAATATTTTTTTGTTTTGTTTCTTAGTTTTTAACAAATATCTATGATATATGTCAGACAAAAACTTAATGAAAAATTACCGGAATAAAGTGACATTAGAATTGCGTTGTTAATTAGAAATTATTATGGTGTTACTTATGTGCAATTTTAAATATTGTTAAGAAATATTCGCTTATAAATATAATGAAATAATCAGTACAAAATTACATTAACTTATATAGAAGAATGTTAAAAATACAAATCAAAACACAAAATATCAGCGGGAAGCCGAAAAATATTGATTTATTAAAACCTAAACTCATTCTTGTAGGAGGTTTCAATGAGAATACACAGAGCCCCTAAGAGCCCAAAAATTATGTTTTAGACCTCTCAGTGTATTGAGATAGGCTATGTCCCCTCTATGCGCTAACTGGTGGTCTTAAGTAGGGGTACCACCCTAACAACAAAACATTATTTCATAAATGTGTGATAAAAATCCACTAATGAAGGAAGATTGTAAAGAACAAATATAATAACTTAAAAAACCTGCTGAGTATTTAATAAAAGGCACTTATTTACTTGGTTCCCAACCTCAATTAATCTGAAAAATCGAATGAATTTGGGTATAGGAACTAGGTCTGTCTAATCTCCATTAAAATCTCTTAGTTTCAATTTGCAATGGAGTTAAGACTTTAAGAAATTACAAATTTTTTGCTATGAGAACAAAAATATTTTGTAATTTTCCTGGCACTTATTTACTTGGGTCCCCATTTTATGTTGGGAACCAAGGGTACTTTCTCACTGTATATCTTATTTACTTGATTATCAATCTTTTCTTTTTAACATCCCCTATGAAGAATGTTAAATACTTACTTTTATATAATTTAGTAAATATATTGTCGGTACCCAAGTGAATAATTGCCCTATATCGCCATATTTACGTGGGTCCCAACTTTATGTTGGGAACCAAGTAAATAAGTACCTAATAAAATTGTTCTTAGGAATCAAAAGGGTAACAGAATACAAGAATTTACATTTAGTTGACGAGAACTACTTTCAATATAATTTTAATTAAAAACGTTAAATTACAATTTAAAATGCTTAAATAATTATTATTTACCAATATTTATACTAGTATTTAATTAATAATCAATCATTAATTCGTGATAGAACGTAATATGCAAGATGGTAATAAGAAAATTGTAAATTGTTAGGGTGGCAGCATTACTTAAGACCACCAATGAATCGGCTTTCCTGTTATCAGTTATGCCCCTTCTACAACTAGTAGGTATTATTCAAAGTTATTGACCAACTCTTTAAAAATGATCCAAAATTTGTAAGGAAATTTATTTGCATTACTTTTGTGGCTGATTTTCTTATCATACTCACTAAGACAAACAAAATATCGAGCTACCTTTTGGCACCTCATTCATTTTATATCACTGTCAAATGTTTGTGTCAACATATATAAATTATTTATATAAAACAGCTGTGAGCACATCTTCTAAAATTTAAAAAAAAAGACACCAGGTCCCCTTTAATTCAAACAGGATCCCTATAGAGTGAGACTTCCTATTTTCCTTCCATTCAGATTTTTGTTTCAGGCAACGATAAAACCATTTTTTCCTACAACTCAGCTTTGAAAAGGAAACAGCTTCTGTTTTACAAAAGTACAAAATAACTTTCATTCAGGTTCAATAACCTCAAAACTGCGCATCAAACCTACCCCAAGCTTCGGTATATATGTCAACCGATATAAACAAAAATAATAAAGATTTGTAAACGCTTTCTACAAAAACTAAATTAAAAAATTATGCTGAATCATTATACAGCAATTATTTATTAAATTTACAGGTAATATAAGTTCTATCAGACGATTTACAACGAAACAAAGGTTACACCAAACATAACCTACTTATAGCGTACCGGTAAATTTGTGGTTATTTCTGGTTACTTACCATACCATCATCAGGTAATTCTTGGTCGAATTCGGCTAAATCTCCTTCATTCGAATGATTGGAACCATCGCTCTTAAATTCATCATCAAAGTCGCTTAAATTGTCGTCCGAATGTTTACCGTTGCGTTTTTTAGAAGGTCGTCCTCTACCGTTAGTACTTTTTCTTTTTGAAGACATTTTAAACGAATAATAACCACTTACAAATTAATTTAAATAATTTTAAATATTAATTAATTACTCGATTATTTATAAATAAAAAACAATTTTAAATTTCGAATGAAGTATTTAAAATTACAGAAAACAAACAAACATGCGCTCCAAAAAAATGTAAACAAAAGTTCACGGATGAAAGCCCGGCTTGATTTTTTTACTAATATTTTTTTATCTTTTCAAAGATCTACAACTCTTAACTTTCTTAAGTTTTTTAAAACCCTTTTTTAAATTTTTTTGGCGAGATAGGGAAATATTTTTTTTTATAAATGATTATGATGTTGTTTAATGGTTTGTTTGTGTATACAAATTAATAAATTGCAGAGCAAATCAGGGAAAATAGACTTAAAAGAAGAAAAAGATTTTCTTTAAAAAAATGGTGTAGTGGTGTACCTGTAAAAAAATCAGCGCCAAAACTTTAATTAATTATGAATAGACAGCTGGACTTCAGCTTCATAGTTGGCAATTCTTTCTAAGAAGAACAAAAAGAAAACGAAGAAACCCAAAGAAGAACGAGAAGAACAGTTGTGATAAGAATTCATTTTCTAAACAAAAGATTTTCCCCATGTATTAGCATAGGACAAATTTTTTAGGAGGTGTTTTTTAATATAATTTATTGTATTTAACTCTTGAAATGTTATGAAATCGAAAGTTGGACATCTATATTTACGTTAGGAAAGAAAACAAGTGTGGTTTGTTCGATTTTTTCCGAATAAAATACGGTAGTGAAATGTGACCTTTTTTTGTGCATTTTGGACTCTCCGTTTTTTGACTTTTTTTAATATAATTCATATTATTTAACTCTTGGACTGTTCTGAAATCGAAAGTTGGACATCTATATTATCGAAAAGAAACAAAATGAGTGAGGTTTAGTAGATTTTTCTGAAATAAATACGGTAGTAAAATCTAATGTTTTTGTTTACATTTTGCACTCGTTTGTTTCTGGTGTTTTTGTACTATTTTTGACTTCTTATTAAGATAATGTCGTATATTATTGGTTTCAACGACAAAGGTAATTCGTTTATACTGAAAGAAGTATGTATATCAGCATTTGTGGTATGGAATATTAGTAACTTTGTAGATAAGTTGCTCGAGTCACTTCTGTACATTGATGCCGTGCATAATTTAAGTGAAATGTCAACATCTTCTATTCATTTGTATAATCTAGAAGACGTGCATGCTAGATTTTTGTTAATTAATAAAGGATGCATGGAGACATTGGCACAAGTTGAATCAACTTCATGCATAAATAATTACTGTTGTAAGATGTCAATGTCATTTACTCAATTTATGTTAAAAAACCAAATAATCTGTCAATATATAACTGTGCAAGAGACACCTAGGAAATATAACAAGCAAAATGCAATACTACACCTGGGATTTGTTCCATCATTCGACATTTGTCTTCATTGATGGCTCTACATAACGTCATGCCTCAAGTTTCGTCACGTTTAACTTATCAGGGTGCCGACGGAGCCTGAACTCACTGTAACCTTTGATTAAAATTTCAAAGAATATAATGTGAAGTATTTACTAGAGATGAGCGGTGCTCTCTTACCACCATCATGCTTGGTAAGCAAAACATGTATCATTTGATACTACCGAGTTTTGAAAAACATGAATACTCCCACAATATAACTGATCGAGAGACACCTAGGAAATTTAACTTGCAAAATGCAATGCTACAAATTATCTATGTTCATAAAATGATATTGTAATGTCAATCTTTATGACTCACAACAACTGCGAAGCTATGCCCACCTCAAGAAAGTCAAGTTTCATCACGGTGAAGCCTTTACGAGCATCTGTTGCAACCTTCGTGCGACTGTAGTCAAACTATTTTATTCTTAATTAGGATTTAAACTTGTATTAAACCTTTCTTTCATTGTTAAAATTTTTTTATTATAATAAAATTTAGTGAAATTGATTCTTTTATTTTATTCTAATTTCTCTACCACCTACACCAATTTGGGAGGTTTGTCATATAGGTGCCTGGGCCACCCTAAATCTATAAGATCTGATATACCTTAGCTTGAGCTTTGTTCAGTCAAACACATACCTGACTGAGGTGTCATCAGTGTCAAGGCAGACAGCATACAAATTTGTGATAATTATTTGTTGTTAAAAATATTTTCTTGTTTTTTGAATCGAGAGAGGCATCACATGTGTAGTTCCCAGACTTCTCAAGATATATGAATGAATTTCTTGTAAACCTCATTACCTCAAATAGCTGATGCAATTTTAAACTTAACCAGCAAAAAAGACTACAGCATTTGAATATTGTGTAAATAGTGTAATAGAATACTGCCTCCGTGGCCGAGGTTGTTAAGGCGATAGTCTTTACACTGACCTTTGACACCATCCCAGGTTACGCTCTCAGTTGATAGAAGATTATTGTTTAATATATTATCGCCAATTTTTGAATACAATTTGAGCGTAACGGTTGCTACTACCACCCGTAGTGGTTCCCGCAGGTTATCACTGATGAGCTACAAGGCTCTAAACGGGCATTATTATTATTATTTTTAGGGTAATAGAATACCGTGTTTCTATTTGCGGGTATAGCAAATTTAATGAAACTTGAGATATGACTTCTAATGTAATTCACATTTATAGTTCATGGCACCTTCCTCTTTGCCAGGTTTTATTTATAAAGACTTCAATTATTGAGAGGGTTATAATATCACAAACTACAAAATGACAATTACTGTATCCACAGAAGCTAACTGCATTTGATTACAGTAGGTATGACTGATCCTTTTTTCAGTCTAAATCTTTTTGTGGCAGAACATTATGAATTCTAGTAGCATCTAAAATTTCAATTTGATAATTTTATATTGTTAGAAATGTGCAATACATAAAAAAAGTCTCAGAGGAAAATTGAGACGATTCCTCCAATTTTTATGTATGCATGATAAGCGAAAAATAGGGCAGATATCAATCATGAGTCTGTTTAAATTGTAGAAAAAAATTGAGTAGTCATGAGTCTGTGTTTTTGAACAATTCCTTTATTTACAAGTATACATACAAAAAGAAAAAGGAATACAAAAAAGTTAACACAAAAGTATACAAGTAACCCACAAGGCAAAGCCTGAGGGGGGGGGGTAGAAATTGTAGATAAACAGATCTTTAATGAGAAATACAATAGTGAATGTGCCAAATTGACTTTTAAACCGATTTTATATGAGTCGACTCAACAGATAATCGAGTGGATAGTTGATTCAAATCGCTTGATCTGATTTAAAGTCGATTCGGTTCAATTCAACTTGATTCAACTCAAATAAATAAAAGCTGAAGCAATAAGTAGATTTAATTTACACATTGACATAGGATATTTAAATCAAAACTAGTCAAATGATTAACTTGGGCCAACTAAAATTATTTATTCAAGTTAACTTAATTAGTCTTGTACCGACAGGAATATACATTCTATAAATGTAAAATAAAAACAAAGCATACTTGAGTTTATTTAAATCAGACTTAAGCCCATATGAATCAACTAATGTCTACTTCAATCGAGTCGATAGGGTCACCCTGGCTCCTATATGACAAACTTCCCAAATTGGTGTAGGTGGTAGAGAAATTAGAATAAAATAAAAGAATCAATTTCACTAAATTTATTATAATATAAAATTTTAACAATGAAAGAAAGGTTTAATACAAGTTTAAATCCTAATTAAAGAATAAAATAGTTTGACTACAGTCGCACGAAGGTTGCAACAGATGCTCGTGAAGGCTTCACCGTGATGAAACTTGACTTTCTTGAGTGGGCATAGCTTCGCATTTGTTGTGAGTCATAAAGTTTGACATTACAATATCATTTTATGAACATAGATAATTTGTAGCATTGCATTTTGCAAGTTAAATTTCCTAGGTGTCTCTCGATCAGTTATATTGTGGGAGTATTCATGTTTTTCAAAACTCGGTAGTATCAAATGATACATGTTTTGCTTACCAAGCATGATGGTGGTAAGAGAGCACCGTCATCTCTAGTAAATACTTCACATTATATTCTTTGGAATTTTAATCAAAGGTTACAGTGAGTTCAGGCTCCGTCGGCACCCTGATAAGTTAAACGTGACGAAACTTGAGGCATGACGTTATGTAGAGCCATCAATGAAGACAAATGTCGAATGATGGAACAAATCCCAGGTGTAGTATTGCATTTTGCTTGTTATATTTCCTAGGTGTCTCTTGCACAGTTATATATTGACAGATTATTTGGTTTTTAACATAAATTGAGTAAATGACATTGACATCTTACAACAGTAATTATTTATGCATGAAGTTGATTCAACTTGTGCCAATGTCTCCATGCATCCTTTATTAATTAACAAAAAATCTAGCATGCACGTCTTCTAGATTATACAAATGAATAGAAGATGTTGAACATTTCACTTAAATTATGCACGGCATCAATGTACAGAAGTGACTCGAGCAACTTATCTACAAAGTTACTAATATTCCATACCACAAATGCTGATATACATACTTCTTTCAGTTATAAACGAATTACCTTTGTCGTTGAAACCAATAATATACGATATTATCTTAATAAGAAGTCAAAAATAGTACAAAAAACACCAGAAACAAACGAGTGCAAAAATGTAAACAAAAACATTAGATTTTACTACCGTATTTATTTCAGAAAAATCTACTAAACCTCACTCATTTTGTTTCTTTTCGATAATATAGATGTCCAACTTTCGATTTCAGAACATTCCAAGAGTTAAATAATATGAATTATATTAAAAAAAGTCAAAAAACGGAGAGTCCAAAATGCACAAAAAAAAGTCACATTTCACTACCGTATTTTATTCGGAAAAATCGAACAAACCACACTTGTTTTCTTTCCTAACGTAAATATAGATGTCCAACTTTCGATTTCATAACATTTCAAGAGTTAAATACAATAAATTATATAAAAAACACCTCCTAAAAAATTTGTCCTATGCTAATACATGGGGAAAATCTTTTGTTTAGAAAATGGTTCTTATCAGTAGGTTACACCAAACCGTACTGTGGTTATCTCTAGGTTACCCTTGTCCAGCTGTGGATTCCAGCAGAGACTTATTTAGCTCTAAAAACATAGTAAAAAAAAGCTCTAAAATATATAATATATATATATATATATATATATATATATATATATATATATATATATATATATATATATATATATAATATATATATAATATATATAACTAAGATTAAGATAAGGTAAAATACAAACAATTACGAAGGTAAGAATTAACAAGTAAAAACAAAGTTAAACTATATAAGCCAAACAAGTATAAAAAATAACAAAATAAAAATATAAATAGAATAAACAGCTATTTAAAAGTAATTCTTTCTCATTCATTTGTCTTAATTTCTAGACTAATAAATTTTTTTTTATTTTATTTATTCATCTTTATTTTTATTTACTATTATTTTTCTTTTTTACCATTTATTTGTTTCTCTTTTATTATTCAACTGATCAAGGATATGTACGTTGTTGAGGTTTATGTATTTATATATATTGTTACATGAAATGTACTTTTTATTTATGAATGTCGGGAATTTCATCAAGTGTAAAAATTTAAGAGTAAATAATGAGTCAATTTTTTGATTACATTCATAGTTTAAGCCCTTGCGTCCTCACTGTTAAGATAAGTATGCCCTTGCCTTGATCTTGATGTATTTAAGCCTTTGCGTCCTCACTTAGAGTTGAACCACGAGTTGAACACCTGTCGTGTAGACGTTTGCGAGAATGAATCTCGATAACTTATTAGGGTTTCAAGCTGTGTTTAACACCTCGTGTGTACATAGTAATTATTGAATTTTTTTAAAGTAGTACATATTTATTGATTTGTCTATATATCTAAGTTATTTCATGAAACAGCTATAGTAAAACACACGACTAAAATCAATAGACTGCATAGGAAAATAATGCCAAGGAACCAATAAGGTTATCCCTGGATGTTAAACCACGCCCACCTCTCCACATCGGACCAATCTCATTGGTTCCTCAATGATATTTTCTGCTGTCAACTGACTTTAGCCATGTCTTAAACTATAGTTAAACCTTGTATTTATGGTTTTCTAGAATTTTATTTTTTCTTGTTTATGGATTCCCCTCCCCCCTGCCCCGACTCCCGCTATGCAACCCAATCTATTATTCTATTAGGGAATTTTTTAAAGGAAATTCGCTCTCTGTCGCTTTTACGCACATTAAAATTAAAGTAGCTTCTTCCCGACAAAGATGATTAAGAAAAACAGGAAAAATGTTATTTTTATTATTTTTTCGTTCTGCAACTTGCTTGCTAATGTGATTTATTAGTTATTTAGTGGAATTTAGTTTAATTTTTAGTTATTTTTTTATACCAGTTAGATCTGATAAATTTTAAATTTAAGAATGCCTTATACACGCAGGTTTTATTATTTACCCCGCACATGCGATAACAAAGGTAAGTTGTAAAGTGTGTTTTACACAAGCAAATAACTTCTGGTTGTGTAATTTTTAGTTTTGTGAATAAAATCTAAGTCTTCATTAGTTGATAGCCTGCCAGTTATCTGCTATGCAACATTCCCATCGGGAGAAGCAAAAGGATTATTTTGAGAGAGAGAAATATACGTTGTATTCACACTATTATAATGCATGGGACAGCTAACTGCCTGCACTAACTCGTGTTTACTATAGAAAGATAAGGGTTCGGCTTGGAGACAGTGTTCCAACTCACCCTTCACACGGCCCTCAGCAAATTTTGTCACTTTCCTCCAATATCCACATTGCAGCTCCACGTATCCCTCTCTTGTTTTAATTTTCACCGACTATAACAATATTTTCAAGCGGCTTTTTTTTAATTTGGTTTATTTGTTAAAATGGTGCTCTTAACTGACGCTTAACTGACGCTTAGCAACGGATATAAATCAACAAAGCAGGTTGTAGGAATAACTAAAGCTGACTTGCCGCATAATAGTTGAACTACAGTCTATCGTTTAGTTTAAGAATTCCCAAGGTCATAAGTATTTTGGGGATTGACAATATCAGAGAAGCCGCTGCCAACCTCTCACTTAAAAAGAGAAAAAAAATCCCTACCACAATAACCGCTGTAGGGAAAAAACCTTCTTCCCAGCAATCGTTCACTTTGTTTGTGGTTCTTCTTTTGATTAACTCGTTTTGAAAACTACTTTCAAATTAATCTTAAAAATGATATTTTAAAATAAAACTACACAAAAGAAATGTAAAAAAACATTGCCTAGAAAATGCGGGTAAAATAACCTGATTTGTTTACATAGTTTTTTCCCACTCCCTTCTTGCAGGGATTTTTTTTCTTAAGAATCAGTGATGTATAAACTGACCTGTCAAGATTTTTAAACTAAACGATAGACTGTAGATTCCCCCTTGATTGAAAGCTAGTCTATATCACCCATAGGGAAAACTTGGGAGTCGGAACACTCTCTCTACTGCCGACCCCTCATTTTTACATCACTTTATCCTGAACTAATTTTACAACTTGTTTACACCTTGAGAGTTAAATGCTATTTCCCCCCTTGCAATAGCCTCCTTTAAATGCTTTGGTTTCTTGGTTCCTTTGACTTTTGCCTTAGGAATTAACTAACTGTTTAGGGAAATGATAGCATTCTTTACTCCCTTGGTGCTAAATAACAATAATACGGTTAAAATAAATAGATAAGTACAAATTATTGTTATGATGTAAGATAAGATTGATTTCCCCTCAGATCATTATTTTACTTTAATTTACTCAGTCATTTATGAGGAGTCAAAAGTGCTGTTTAGAGTGAGATTGGTTACATAACACAGTGTAGTGCAGTATAGGGTAGTTTGGAGTTGGATCTTGGACCCGTCTGAACATAGCTATTACTCCAAGTTACTCTATAGTGTACACTGGAGTAAGGTTTCTATTAAGACAAACCTAGTGTTACGTTTCAATGACTCCTCATACTTGATCCATACAAATACTTATAATTCTTTACGGTTCCTTATAATATACGGTTGAATACAAGGTACTGTTGTTTGTTTAGAAACAGACGTGCTGACTCAGTGCGACAGTCTGTGGAAGTTCGAGGGGACCAGCCTTGACCCGCAACCTGCAAAGGTAATATTTATTTAGTATTTTAGTAAAACTTGCTTCTTAAATATGATTTACATTGAGGAGGTAACTTTAATAACTCCTTCCACTTAGTCAGTTATAACACTGCTGCATCCTTCTTCAGGTCTTCCGGTGGTGACCCCATAAATAAATAATAATTTATTTCCATCATGCTTGGTTACAAACAATAAGAAAAGGTCATACAATACAATACAGATAATAAAAAGATTTACACACTAAAATCAAGCTTAAAAAATTCTTTGGTACTATACAAGGGGTTTTCAATTAAGACATCCTTTATATGCTTTAATTCGATTAGGGAGATAGTTAAAAAATTTGATACCTAAGACACCCTGTCCGTTTTCACTTTTCACAAGTCTATGCTTAGGAATGATTAAGTCTAATTTATGTCTAGTGTTGTACTTGTGGTAGTCGTAATTGATTTTAAAGTTATTTACATTAATTTTTACAAATAAAAGAACATTATAAATATACAAATTAATAACTGTTAATAGCTTTAATCTTTTAAATATTGGCCTGCACTCCTCACGATAACCCACATTACAGATGATTCTTAGAGCTTTTTTTGTAGTAATAAGATACTATTTACATTCATATGTCCCCATAATACAATTCCATATGCCAACCTGCTTTGAAACATAGATAGATAGACAATTCTAAGTATCTCCTGGGGTAGAGTAGTTTTTAGTTTCCGAAGGACATAAATATATGACGACAGCTTGCTGTGGAGCATTTTGATGTGTGGCGTCCAGGTTAGCTTAGCATCGAGAATAATTCCCAGCATTTATATAGGTTCTTGATTAGTTGTGTTTCTAAGTGAAAAGGTTATGTATTTAATATAGATCATGATCTGATGATTATGATCTATTGATTACATAAGGTTATGTAATCAATATAGATGGTGAATCTGATGTATCTATTCTTCTGTGGGTTCTTTCCTGTCATTTACAAAAGTGAACTGTTCAGTTTTAGTTTTGTTGAGACATCCATGATGAGCTACATCCCTGAAGATGCCTCTCACAGTGAAAGAGCAATGCTGAAATCTTCAACACTGATGTGATCTATTCATAGATTTAATTAATTTACAATATTTTATAATATTAACTCGTGTTAAAGTCAAAGGTTCAGTAAGAGAATGTAATTGAGAGAAAAGGATACTAGTAAAGATTTTAGGAAAATTGTTCAACGTCTTGCTAATAGCAGGTAGATTATTAAATGTACTAAAACTTAATCTACAACTCAGGAGTCCGCCATAATATAGACTTCCAAATAAATAGATGGGGGAACATATTTTAATACGAATTTTGCATGGATGTTCCCCTTGGCAGGGCTGTAATTAAATAAAACTACGGCTTGACAACAAATCAGAGTTACCATACTTTTCCTGACCACAATCAAGAGATTGACTGTTCTTGAGAAAACCTTTCAGTGAGGCAAGACAGTAGTGAATTATGCATCAAGGGACTGTAGTACATTTTTTCAGAGAATTTAATTTGGTTCCTTAAATCCCTCCTGACTCAATCCCTCTGAGTCAAAAAGTTGATTTTATCTTCTTTAGAAAACAATGTTTTCTCATGCCTTCACATCAGGCTGTGGCTCGAAAATTTCAAGAAATCTACTAAGAATATTAAAATTAAATTCCAAAAAGATGTTCGGTTGTTTTTAAATTTGGAATTCCTAATCTAATGTTACCAATTACCAGTATTTTGGTTTGTTATTTCAGTTTCCTGGTGAGATCTCGGCCGATACTCAGAAATCCTTTCAAGATCTACCTGATGAGCAGCAGCTGAAACAGGTTTGCCAACCTTGTTTTTCTTATCTATTATTTTTATTCACTTATTTGGTTTTAGAAACTTGTTGTAGAGTTTGACTAAATAGTGTTTATTTCCTTATTATTTGTTTGATTTGCTTGCAATCATTACATGTTGTAGCTGATGTTCAAGAAGATACTGGGTATACTGAACAAGATGACTCCGAGCAAGTTTCACAAGCTGGTGGTTGAAATCAAACCCGAGACCCTGGATCAGACCGGGGTTCAGATGATGGCCGAAGTCATATTCAGTAAGGTGAGACCAAAGTCTTTTAATTTCTGTTCAAATAGCTTCTCACCAAGGACAGCAGGCTCACAAATAAATATATTTTTCATTTAACTTGACCAGAGTAAAACATGGGAAAAGTGTCTTTCATCAAAACACAATGGTAAAATAAGAAAAAAAATGCCAATAAAATTAACTTCCAGGAAATAATTTTTTATGACATCATTCACTCGCTGACTTGTCGGAAATTTTAAAAAATCATAAAATGTGGAACAATTTGTTGATATGTTTGAGATTCGGCACACATGTAGTCTTATATAAGACCACTATATGTGCCATGTTTCATCTCATTTTCGTTTTATCAAATTATGTATACGTTTTCGAGTTAAAAAAAAATGAGAAAATAGTCTAATTGAGTTGAAATTTAGTGCAAATATATCCCCCCTACATAATAAATGAGTATACTAAGTTTTGTTTGAATATGGAAATTATTGGATCATAAAAGTTAAGCAGTGTTGAGTGAGGTCAGTGCCTGGATTGGTGACTGCTGGGAATAAAACTAACGTATTTACTATCTGAGGACTAGTGAAGCGAGTCCAGAATTGTGCAAAATAGTTCCAAGGTACCCCGTAGTTCCCGACATGCTTTTGAAATTGACTACTTTAGAGTTTTTAATCTTTTCCTTTAAATAATTATCCTTTACATAGCCGAGGGGAAGTAAATTGTGGGATCTGTTGTAAAAAGTTGGGACATGATATTAAGTCGAGCCATCAATAATGAGGAATGATTGGACAGTTGCCAAATACAGCAAAAGATTTTGCTTGTTTCATTTCCTAGGTGTCTCTCGCACAATTATAACATATTTGAACCCTGACCCAGTCTTGAAACCTGTAAATAAAACCTGTGTGTACTCATCCTGGACCTGAGATACCTGAGGTTTTGCAAACCTTACCTTGTACCACCTGTTGAAAACTTAACAAATACAACAATAACATCAGAGCAGTTAAGCATCTATAAGTATTCTGCTGTCTATGTCTGTCCATACTGTGTTCAGGTGCCTGAACACCGTTTATACTGTGTTCAGGCACTGTTTATACGGTGTGTGCTTAGAGTGTTTATGTCTGTCTATACTGTGTTCAGGTGCTGGAAGACGAGATCTATGTTCACCTGTACAGTAGATTATGCGATGAAATCCTATGTTCCCTAACCGAACATAAAGAACATTTTATTTATGTTATAACAAACCTGTGTGAGACTGGGTGCAGCAACTTGTTGCAACATAACGATGATATCATCAGCAACATTAACATAGACAGGAGATTCATCTACAAGAGGAGATTCATGACTTTGATGAGGTCAGCTCTTCAATTTAATTATTTATTGCACCATTAATAGTTCTTCCTTAAGTTCTTCCAAAAAACAAATAAAAAAAACAATGAGAGATCAGTTATTGATCAGCCAGCAATTAATAGTAATGAGGTGATTGATTATCCAGCAATTAATAATAATAAATTAGAGGTGATAAATTACACAGAAATTATTAATAATAATAATAAGGGATTGGTGATAGATTATTCAGCAAATTATAGTAAGTAGGATTGTTGATACATCACTTGGAATACTTGGTATTAGTGATAGATCACCAAGCAATTAGAGAGAGGTGATAGATCACCAAGCAATGAGAGAGAGAGAGAGGTGATAGTTCACACTTCAATTAGGCCATATCGTAGTGTCTTTTGCCTTAGATTAAAGACAGTATAATGCCAAGTGCA
This sequence comes from Microvelia longipes, assembly GCA_018340805.1. Lineage (NCBI taxonomy): Eukaryota > Metazoa > Arthropoda > Insecta > Hemiptera > Veliidae > Microvelia > Microvelia longipes. The sequence continues at coordinate 7,119,111 of JACMZG010000032.1, read as the reverse complement.
GGTACTTTGTGTCTAACCCGCTGTTGTTATACAAGTTCCTACAGTTTTAACTAAAAACTAAACAAGCCTCTCTGTAAGACTATGATTTTTAATTTTTCTTTAAGCTGAAACTATATAAGTCAGGGGAAATATAGTCATTTAAAGAAGTTATTTATTGATTTATATACTTGAGGTTACTTTATTACAAAGTTTCTCAATTGTCAAAATTTTACAATTAAATGAAAAGAACAAAACAAGAAAACAAATAGATTATAAATTATTAAATAGACTGCATAAACATAGGCAGCATAACTTGAATAACAAACTTGATTAAAAATAAAAACAAAAAAAAGCATAACATTACATGAGAAACACTAAACATAGATGGGAATACTAAGTTATCAGCTAAAAACTCGTTAACATTATAGTAGGCTTTCTCAAGCAACTATGTTTTAATGCTTTTTTTGAAATTTTTGGGTGGAAGTCCAACTATTGAAGCTGGTAATTTATTAAAGCACCTTATTCCATTAAAATTTGGGGACTGATGTGATTTGTTGAGCTTACAAGTGGGAGAATATTGATGTTAGCAATATATCTAGTGCCATAATTGTGGTTCTTAATATAATTGAACTCCCCCTCATCATACTTTGCTTTAACGAACAACAACAATGAAAAAATCTAGGCTGAATTAAAAGTTAAAATTTTATACTTCAAATATTGTTTGCACTTAGCGTCATGTTTAGCATTATTCATGATACGAATAGCTTTTTTTGCAAAATAAAAATACTGTTGGCTACGGGGGATGCTCCCCATTCTTTAATACAATACAGCATACGTGAATGAAAATGCGCATAGTAAGCAAGCTTCATGGTATCAATATCTAAAGTTAAACTAAGTTTTCGTAGCAGAAATAAAATAGATATAAGTTTACTTCCTAACTTATTAACATGAGCTTTCCAGTTAAGTGTGCTATCAAGGGACACTCCAAGTATTTTAATGGGCGAAATGTTTATATTATTATTATATTTAAGAGTGTGAGTTAAAATCTGGTTTTTTGACTCATTTAAAGTTAACTTATTTACTATAAGCCAGTCATTTGCTAGCTTGATAATAGTTGTTATTACAGTCCTATTACAGCTATAAATAAATTTTAAAAAATTTAATAAGTCTATGATTGGGATTCTGATTATTTTCTTAACCAAATTTGACCTGCCATGGCAAAACAGCTCAATCCATATTCTGGACCTGACATTTCCATTCCTCCATAGGAGTTATAACATTTAGAAGACTATATTTAGTAATTAGCTACAGGACCCAGGCAAACAGCCTACTTGCTGGCTGATCTATCTCCTCTGCATCATTACTGTCTGTCAGAGGCCTTTTATTCTGTATTTCAAACCTGATGTTTATTTTAAAGCTGAATTTGTTTGTGCTAGGTTCATGGGAGAGTTATCAGTTATAAGCAACGCTATGTTTGATAACACTTACATACACTCCCTTATTGATAAGCTGATAGGGAGAGGCGATGAGGTCCACTTAGAGGCTGTCTATTACTTGCTCTTCACCTGTGCTCTTAGGAATGTCAATATCTGGGTAAGTTTATAATTAATAGTGCTTAGGTGTGACATTTGCTCGAGCAATACTGAGGTGTGACATTTGCTCGAGCAATACTAAGGTGTGACATTTGCTCGAGCAATACTTAGGTGTAACATTTACTCGAGCAATACTGAGGCGTGACATTTGCATGAGCAATACTGTGGTGTGATATTAGCTCGACCAATACTGTGGTGTGATATTAGCTCGACCAATACTGAGCTGTGACATTTGTTCGAGCAATACCAAGGTGTGACATTTTCTAGCTATACTGAGGTGTGACATTTGCTAGTTAACTGAGTTGTGACATTTGCTAGTTAACTGAGTTGTGACATTTGCTTGAGCAATACTGTGGTGTGATATTAGCTCTACCAATACCGAGGTGTGACATTTTCTAGCTATACTGAGTTGTGACATTTGCTAGTTAACTGAGTTGTGACATTTGCTAGCAAAATTGAGGTGGGAAATTTGCTATTATAGTGAGGCGTGACCAGGGGGAGGGGTAACCTAAATGAGGAAAAGTTTGGATTTATTACAATCTACTAGAAATCAGTTCTCTGGAGGACCGGTGTGGACAACTCGTGAACTAACAATGGTATCTTTCCTAAAACGCCCGATTCTATTCTTATATTTATGTTTACTTTGGTAACTATTGTTTGTGATAGTTACATTAATTGTAATAATAAAATTATTTTTCTCTTCGTTTCTTTTTATTTTAACCTAATGGCAGGTAAGTTTTCAATTTATTTAATCACATGGGGGGGGAGCATATCTTGTAGTTGTAATTAAAAGAGGAATTTGAATTGGCTGTTTCGGGCTGCATTAAATGCCCAAAATCAATCTTCTTATATATTTAATATTACCTGATTAAATAGATTAAATTCGTAAATTATTTGAAGAAGTGTAAACTTACCTGTCATCAGAAGGGTTCTGTGGAAGTATAAAGATGACAAAAGCCACATAAAGTTCTTCGGCTAGTTAGAACTGTGACTATAAAAAGTTAATTTCTGACTGAATATGGGTAAAAAGCCGGAAATTAAGCTTCACCCGCTCAGTTAAAGGGTAGGTTCATCATTGAGTTAGTGTCGACCGGAATCCAAATTTTCCCACCATTGAGTTGACAATCTTACTGTTGGTAAGATTGCTATATAGACATTTGCTAGCTATATAGAGATGTGACATTTGCTAGCCAATAAAGATGTGACATTTGCTAGCTGTATAAAGAATGTGAACATTTGCTAGCTGTATATGTGACTTTGCTAGCTGTTGTGACATTTTGCCTGACAACTGTATAAAGATGTGACATTTGCTAGCTGTATAGAAATGTGGACATTTGCTAGCTGTATAAAGATGTGACATTTGCTAGCTGTATAGAAATGTGACATTTGCTAGCTGTATAAAGATGTGACATTTGCTAGCTGTATAGAATGTGACATTTGCTGACATTTGCTGTATAGATGTGACATTTGCTAGCTGTATAGAAAATGTGTGCTAGCATGTGACATTGCTAGCTAGCTGTATAAAGATGTGACATTTGCTAGCTGTATAATAGAAATGTGACATTTGCTAGCTGTATAAAGATGTGACAGCTAGCTGTATAGAATGTGACATTTGCCTCCTTGATTTTGCTTTCATTAGCTCCTCAACTTATTTAGTATTCAATATCTCTTTGTTTTTTTTATGATAGTTTTTTCCTCAATAATAAAAATTGAACGCTAACTTGATTGTAAATAACTTATAACTGATATCTTTTTGTTTGTTAGACGCACTTCATGTAAATGCAATACTTTTTAGAAGATTTTTGTTTAAAAATATTTTATAACTAAAAACTTACCCAGTTGTTTCCGTCTTGTCTTTTCGTTAAAAAAATTATAAATTGTATTTCTCACGAAGAAAAGAACCAAACTGTTGCGAGCTGTCAATAGTTAGCATTCTACATAAAATATTTATTTGAATGACAGTGGCCTACCTGTTGGTAACTATGCTATGCAAAGAATTGTGAAAATTACCAAAGTGGTGACAAATTCATACTTGTGTAATCGTTACTAAGACTTGAAGGTAAACTGAAAACAAACGAAACATTTAGTTATGAGGTTTTTACCTGTAATAAGAATAAGAATTCCTTTATTAGTTTTTTATACAACAGACAGACAAATAAAAAAACAGGTACGGGGTACCTCGGAATATTTACCCAACACATGAGATTTGCCCAATATGCTCATCTTCCCTACTTGGAACTTGCATCGCTTGTACTCGGAATATACAATGCCCCAACTTTATACTGAAACGCATCTTTGGACTTTGCTCATTCTCAAATATTAATTACATTAGTTTTATTCCCGAGAGTCATCCAGGCACTGACCTTGCTTGATGTTACTTAATTTTTATGATCCTACAACATCCATAGATATATTGTACCAAATATCAGCTCGATTTTTAATTCCCCATTTTTTTAAAAAAAGTACAGTGCTTAATCTAATGCTGATAATATGATGAAACTTAGCACATATGTTGGTTTTATATAGAACTGATCATATAAAACTGATCAACAAATTTTTCCGCATTTTATGATTTTTCAATATTTTTACCAATTCAGTATTGCATGTTAATGACGTTAAAAAAATTATTTTCTATCTTTGAGGAGGTTATACCGAGCACCAGTAACATGTACAAAGCCCAAAAACATAAACTAAGTAACTAAGTTGTTGGTCCAAGGTCAATTTTAAAAAAATCAAATAATCAAAAATAAAAAAATGTTCATTTTTTATGAAAGTGTTTGTTTCTCTTGGTGGGAGCCACTATAGTACGACACATGGCTAAAATCAATTGACAGCGCGCCAAAAATCTGTGAGGTAAAGAATTCTATTGGTTCAGACCGACCCCGTTCTTTCCCCCTCCACCTTATGCCAACCTCGGTATAAAAAAATACCTTTTTCGTTAATAAAATCATAAAAAGGCAACACTGGTTGTAAATATTTGTAACCTCGCGTCGCTTTTATTTCCCTCATTGTGCATATTGATCTGTTTGATTTCGTTTCGTTTCATTCCAATCTGTTCAATTCATCCAATTATTGCGAAGTTGTAATATGATCTGAGTGCCTATATTTGACGCTTGGACATTGGCGTATTCTTTAAGCATTTCTTGCTATTTGAGTACAACGCAGGTTCTGTGCTCTGTCAACCAAAAGACAGCATTTTTTTTTTTTTTGAAAATGCCATGTCTTTCAATAGATGACAGTCTTTACTTTTTTAAGTTTTGAATGCATATTGTGTCATATTATTTTTATAATATGAAACAATACGCATTCAATTATACAAACTTGACACAAAAAAGCAGTTTGTTTTGGAAAAAAGTAATTATAGCTGACAATTTATTTAAATCGTCAAACTTTTATCAAAGAACTATTATGATCCATTGCATTACGTAATTAACAACTTTAACTCCAACTTAATTTATACTTCCCGAACAAATTTAAAGCAACACTTAGTTGGTAAATTTACAAGATACAACAATATTCCTTCTTAAAAAGTAAATAAATATTTTTTAAAATAAAAAAATACGATATCAAATAAAAACAAATAATAAAATTCAAAACATAACCTGACTTTCAGTGTTGCCAGGGTAGGGAATTTTTTTTGTTACATAAAAGAAGGAATTTTTTTATTAAAAAATGAGGGTTGAAAGCATTGAGATTTTGGCGGGCTGTCAATTGATTTCAGCCGTGTGTCGTATTATAATTAAATGTTGTTTTTATTTCTTATAACCAAAACCTCATAACTCTACATCTGTTTTTTTTTATCCGTGTGATCGAAAAACTCAAGATGTTTAAGTAAATTAAAACTTAATAGAATATAGTAAAAATAAAAAATTATCTACTAACTAGCGTGAGAGACCATTTTCGAAAGTCCTGGGCCTTCTTGTATGTTTAATGTTTTACTTCTGTAAAGTACATCTGAAACATTAGTCTGTTATTGTCGGGTTTGCTTCTACTTTTTTTTATTTACATCAGATTCTAACTAGAAACATTGTTTGTTTTTATGTTTAAGACAAAAACGGTCGTGGAGCTAATGAAGGCAATTTCAGAAGGGAGCAAATCACCGAAAATCAAATTTCAATTTTTGGATTTATCAGACTTTAAAAGTGGAAAAGTGAATTCATTTCATTACATTTTATGGAGTATGTATTTTATTGGTGAAGACAAAACGTTTGGAGAAAAAACTGATAAAAATCTCATCAAAAATGAAATGATTTCTAATTATAAGGAATCTGCTGAAGATTATTCTAGTTACAGCATTTTTGTGGCCGTTTTCCCCAACAGTTCTCAGATGAAGATAAGAGATATCCTTGTGGAGATCTTTTCCAATCTATGTTTAAATGTGAACAAGTGGGTTGTTTTCAATAAGATTAAATTAGGTAGTTCCGTTCAATTGAAATTGTTAATAGATAAAGAGTCTTGCGACGAGTTAGAGTTATTGGACTGTAAAATATCATTTAACGGGAGTTTGGTTACTTTTAAGAAGTTGGATACTTCTTTGCAGTACGAGTTGAATCTAATGAAAATTCCTTGGAAAGGGAGGAAGGATTTAACCACCGAGGAAGTGTTAGGTAAATTGAGGAATTACGCGGATTTGGAGTCTTCTAGCTCAGATTCCAGTGATGAGGAATCTGATTATGATGATAGTGGGAGTGAGGGATTTAGTCTGGGTGACAGGGGAAATATGGACCGTGGTGGAGACGATCAAAATGAGGAGGGGTTTCTTGTTCAGAATAATGATTTATGTGCCGAGGTTAAACATATAAATGACAAAGAAAATAATGACAATTATTCTGTAAATCATAAAAATGATCAACATTTGACATCTTCTGCTAATGCTTATCTAGATAAAAGTGAATTTGATAGTTCTAATCTCATTACTGATGTGAAATCAGAAAATGTTTCAGCTGATATGGGAAACACAGTAAAGCACGAAAAGGCTAAGAGTGGAACAGAAAAAGCTAGCAGTGCTCGCCCGAATAATGTTGATGGAGTGAATGTGCCTAATGTTATTCATGAAATAAAGTCGGAAAAAAATTGTGATTTCACTAACCCTGATGATTTGGTGAAAGTTAACGCTGCTAATCTCGTTTCCGAGGACTCTGTTTGCTTCAGTGTTAAGTTTCCTGAGAGTCATCATTTGGAATCTAAGGAAATACTCAAGGAATTGGCCGATTTCAACTCCGGCAAGGGTATTGAGCATTGGGAAATCAAGGGAAGGACTGATAACATGGATAGATCTGTGACTCTGTTATTGAATGTTCAAATCAAACATATGATCAATATGAAGTTTAAATTCTCTTACAGAATAAACAGTGTTTTTTTGATCCCTATTAATGGGTATGAAGTTCGCAAGATTATGAGTCAGGTTAAAGGCAACGACAGATTGGTTCCTGGTTACTCTCCTACTAAAATGTCTAATGTTAAGTACAAAGATCCTTTTCCTAAGTTATCCCATTCTGTTAATAACCCAAGTGCCTCTAAAGGTTTGGAATTTCCGCCATTATCAGGCGACAACGAATCTGACCCGCAACCTTTAGCTACGCCATTATCGTGGGCCAATATCCTATCAAGCTCTTCCAAAGCTAAACCCAAGTATGACGACTTAATATTTTATTTGATCTCATTTCCGTCCAGTTCTCATTTGAATAATTCTAATATCATTTGTGATTTGAAAAGAGACAACAAAGAATTAGACATTACCTGTTGGCAGGTGTTGAAAAGGAGAAATAATTTGAATCGATATGCCGAATTAGTTTTTGGAATCAAGAGAGATACTTTATCGAATTCAAATTTGTTAGAAATGAAAAGATTAAAATATAATGTTGATACGATTTCTGCCATTGAGTTAGAGGATATTAATTCTCTTGGGAATGATTTCATTGAATATAAAGATGTAAACCAAAGTTTTAACGATTTAGCTTTGTATTTAGTTGTTTTTCCCAATAGTTGTCAATCTTCCAATACGAAAATTGTTAATAAGCTAAGTAATTGCAATAAAGGTGTTGATGTTAAAAGTTGGATAATTATTAAGAGAGAAGTCAATGAGGATAAATCCGTTTCAATTGTTTTTGGTGTCCAAAAGGACATTATTGTGGTGAAAAAATTGAACTATCAAATTTACTCTCTTGTTGTGTCTCCTATTGATGATGTTAATAATATTCAAATTAAAGGTAATAGTTACAACATTTTAAATGTGAAGGACGATGTGAAGAAATCCACTCCTGCCAGTACTTGTTCGAAAGTTAGTCAGATAAGTTCGGATGATTCTCTTGCTCCAGATTATTACAGATTTACTAAGTCGGGAGCGTTGATAAAATTTCCAAAAATTCCTGAAGGCCATATAGTTTTTCAAGGCATGTTTGAAGGCACTAAAGCTTTACCTAACGATGCCTTCGTTAATATTTTAAAATCAAATAATTCCCAAGAGGTTAATCAATGGAAGATAATTGATAGAGTCGATGAAGGTAAAACAAAAAAGGGAAAAATAAAATCTCTTTTCACTTTTAGTGCTGATAAAAATTCTTTAAATGATTTGAGAGCTTTAAATTTCATTGTTATGTTTAGAAGTAATAAGGTTCCGTTGAAGCCATTCATGAAGGATTGGAATGATGTATTTAATGCTTCTCTAGATTCTAAGGGATCTATGACGTTCGGTTTTCCTGTCAATGGCTCTCAAAGTTCTAAAGGGAATTCTAACAATTTGAATATTACTTTTGACGATATTAATAGTGCTTTGAAGGACCCTCGAATGACTGCTAATGTTGGTAGTGTTTCTTTGAGCTCAAAAAGAAATTCTGTTGATTCCAATATGAGTTCTCAAGATTCAAATGTTGGCTCGACGGACTCGAGAGTTTCTTCAAGGAACTCTAATGCTGTTGCACAAAATTCAAAACTATCAGAAAATATTAAGTTAAGGGCAATAACCAGTGATGAGCAAGTCGGTTTTTTCCATACTAACCATCCTGTTAAAATTCTTGATCCTGATCAGTTAAGGAATATTAAGCACTACATACAAATAAATTCTAATTCCAACAAATCAGACATTGTGTTTGAAGGGTTTCATCTATTAAAAGGATGGCTATTGATTCTATGCTCGAATAAAGAGACTGTCGATTGGTTAATTAATGTTGTTAAAGATGGTAATATTGGCCATGAGGTTAAATTAGTTCTGGGAAAGGATATTCCGTCGTTACGTGCATTGGGATTTTTCCCGTCTATGGGAGATGAGGAAGATCAGTCAGTTATTACAGAAATTGGGGCCAATCATGTTCACTGTTATTTGGATGTTAGCAATTGGAGTGTAATGAAAAGGGTAAAGTCAATGGCAGGAGGATACCTTGTTACTTTTAATATTGATTTAAAATCCTATCATGTAATTCGTGCGTTTTTAAATAATGCCATCTATTACAAAGGTTTTAATGTTCACTTGGAGTGGAATCCATTGCAGCCGAGTGATTTAGTCAAAGCTGATGACACCTGTAATGACGTCAACGTAAATTATCAAAAGGTGAATTCCAAGGAATTGACCAATAAATGTGAGACTTCAACCGATGGGAAAGAAGGTAAAATCCTTTTCGAACCTGGTACTTCTAAGGAATTTGAAAATGCTGGATTTAGGTATAATGTAAATAATAAAGAATTATTTGATAAAGCTGAAATCACTTACTCAGAACATCAAGGGGAGCTTTCATCCAAAGTATTGTTTCAAGCCATCTTTCCCAAAAGTAAGAAGTGGACAACTAAAGAAATCATGAAACATTTGATAGACTGCAATAAAGAACTAAATATTTCTTCCTGGACAGCTGTTAATAGATGTGGTGTGCCAGATAAACACGTTTTAATTACGTTTTCCGCTGAGAGGGAATCTTTGATAGAGTTGCATCCTTTTAATTTTGAAGTCGTTTATGAAAATTATTTGCTTAAGTTAGCTCCTGTTAGTGAAAAATCGTGGGTTGAAGAGTTAAGATTAGATTTCAATGATCCAGGAGTAATTAAAAACTGTTTGCAATCGGTAAACACGAATAATTTGAGAAAAGTTGCCCAATTTACTATTAGATTCTTAAGGAGGAAAACATCTGTTATTATTGAAAGACTTGTTTCTGACAATCCTTTAGTCAAAAATGAAATCAAAAGTTGGGAAATTTGCGACCGACTGGATAAAGGAAAAGATATCATTATTACTTTTAAAACAACTTATAAAAATTTGTTAAATGTTTATAAACTAAGCTATTTTGATTTGAAATATGACGGTACTTTTGTTAAGTTAAAAACAGACAAGAACACAATGGATGAGATTTCAAATCTGGTTGCGTTGAGTGGGGAAATGGAAAAAACTGCAATGGATAGTGTGACGAAAGAAACTGCAATGGATAAATTGACGAAAGAAGTGGATAACTCGCAAGCAAATACTTCTGTTTCTAAAACCAAGTCAGGTAATAATCCTGCTTTAAATTCAGTCATGAAAAATAAAATAGAATTTATATGTGTGTTACCACAAAGCGATCATTTAAAGAATATTCATATCCATCGTCATATTATAGATGAAAATCCATCGGTGAATAGTATTAAGGAATGGGATATTGTTAAAAGGCATGATGCCGGTCAAAAAGAGGTTTCAGTGCTTTTCCGTTCTACCGTGAGTGCTTTATACGATCTTTATCTACAGAGTAACTGCGTTATTCAATATTTCCAGCATAACATCACTTTGATTCCTAAAATGTCTAAATCATGGGATATCATTTTTAAAGGTATTTCCAATCCTGTTAAAGATCCTGTAGCTTGTAATTTGAAGCAAAATATTGTCGATGACTCTCATGTAGATGTTAATGAAATTTCATCTCTAAGTATTAAACCAGCTGGAAATAGTCAAAAGATGTTGCCAGTGCCTTTTACAAAAAGTCCAACGGTAAAAATTGGTGAGCAAGTCTTGAATGCTAATACGGCGTCTGTGTCTTCTGTCAAAATTCTTTTCGACGGTGAATTCCCCGGTTACGCTTCATTTAAAAATGAGAAGTTACTGAATCATTTGAAACAGTCTAACCCTAAATTAGGCATTGATAAGTGGGATATAGTTAAGAGAACCAATAAGAAGAAAACGGCATTGCTTACATTCAGCGCTGATTTAAATACAATTAAATTATTAGAACCAGTATCTTTTAGAGTGAAATTAACTTCACAGTGTTTGAGCGTTTTGTTGTGCTCTTCTGACGGTCGAAGTTGGGAGCAAATTTTGAACGATGACGCTGCCCAATGTAAACTTAAAAACGCATCTACCTCTACACACGAGGTATCCAAAGAAATAGTCAAAACTAATTCAAATCGAATTCAATTTCAAGCTGTATTCCCTCATAGCAGTGGATTAAAAAATAATGATATTTATCAAATTTTAGTGGTTGATAATGGAAATTTGGGTATCAATAAGTGGAAAATCGTTGATAGAAGTAACAAAAAAGATGATGCTATTATTAAATTTACGGCTGAAAAGAGTGTGTTGAAGGTTTTGATCAATTATGGTTTTGTGGTTGTGTACCGTACCTTATATATTGAGCTTGTACCTTTGGATGAAAAGGGTTGGAATGAAGTATTTAAAGAAGAAATGAGTAAACCGTCGACTAGTGGATCGATAGTTAATAACAGTATTGATGATATCGTCAATGTAAAAAACTCAAAAGATGTAAAAGCTATTTCATCTGATTTATTCAATATCGTTGAATCTAAATGTGAAATGAAGTTTCAAGCATGTTTGCCTGATAGCGCACATTTGAAGAATAAAGACATTCTGGAGTGCGTCTTAAATTGTAATTCTAAATTAGGCGTTAAGAGCTGGAAAATCGCTAATCGTACAAACGTCATAAGAACGGCTATTGTTATTTTCACTGATTATTATAAGAATTTGGAGATTTTAAGATCGTATCAGTATAAGATATATTATCAGAAGCATCAGATCGTATTGAAACCAGTCAGGGTGACGTGGAGTGAGTTGGAAAAAGCTTTCGATGAAGTGTTTTCCAATGGAAAATAAAAAAAAGATAATTAAAACAGTGCTTACATTCTCTGTTCGAGTTTAGTTTTGAAATACTACAACTTATATTTCAAAGTCAGCAAATCCTTCTAAGTTTTCCTATTGGGTGTTCACGTATGTTCTACTGTCAATCATCGAAATCAGTTTAAAAGATTAGTTTAGTGTCAGTCTTTTGAATCATCAAATATCAACAGGTGGTTGTTGTTTTTTTTCAACAGTTTTAGTTTGAGGAACTGGGTTAATTAATCGGTTTATTGTAGGATCCTGATTTTAAGGGCTGTTGTATGATTGTTATGTTTGTAATTGTTTAAAGGTTTTGACCTTAATTAGAGTTGTGGTATTGACCATTGGTAACTTTAATCCTGTATTATGACACTATAATACGGCACACGGCTAAAATCAATTGACAGCCCGCCAAAATCTCAATGCTTTCAACCCTCTTTTTTAATAAAAAATCCCTTCTTTTGTGTAACAAAAAAAATCCCTACTCTGGCAACACTGAAAGTCAGGTTATGTTTTGAATTTTATTATTTGTTTGACGATTTAAATTAAATTGTCAGCTATAATTACTTTTTTCCAAAACAAACTGCTTTTTTGTGTCAAGTTTGTATAATTGAATGCGTTTTGTTTCATTTTATAAAAAAAATATGACACAATATGCATTCAAGACTTAAAAAAGTCAAGACTGTCATCTATTGAAAGACATTGCATTTTCAAAAACAAAATGCTGTCTTTTGGTTGACAGAGCACAGAACCTGCGCTGTACTCAAATAGCAAGAAATGCTTCAAGAATACGTCAATGTCCATGCGTCAAATTAGGCACTCAGATCATATTACAACTTCGCAATAATTGGATGAATTGAACAGATTGGAATGAAACGAAACGAAAATCAAACAGATCAATATGCACAATGAGGAAATAAAAGCGACGCGAGGTTACAAATATTTACAACCAGTGTTGCCTTTTTATGATTTTATTTACGAAAAAGGTATTTTTTTATACCGAGGTTGGCATGAAGTGGAGGAAAGAGCGGAGTCAGTCTGACCAATAGAATTCTTCCCTCACAGATTTTTGGCGCGCTGTCAATTGATTTTAGCCGTGTGTCGTACTATAGGTATTGTAAAAGATGCATGGCATGGACCCTAGATATTACCTATGGCATGGACAATAGGTATTTTAAAAATGGCTTGAATGGAAGATAGATATTTGATCAACAATTGATAAGAATGATAGATATTGTTGTAAAAAATTACGTATAATAAATATGTTGATAGGTTCAAATTGTAGGAAGATAAGATATTTTGATCACAATGATAAGATGATAGATATTGTTGTAAAAAATTACGTCAATAAATATGTGGTTGAAAGACGTTAAAATATTGTGGAAGACAGAATATTTTGATCAACAATTGATAAGAATGATAGATATTGTTGTAAAAAATTACGTAATAAATATGTTGAAAGGTTAATATTGTGGAAGATAGATATTTTGATCAACAATTGATAAGAATTGATTATGAGATATTGTTATAAAAAAATTACGTGATAAATATGTTTGAAGGTTAAATTGTGGAAGATTACGATAATTTTTGATCAACAATTGATAAGAATGATAGATATTGTTATAAAAAATTACGTGATAAATATGTTGAAAGGTTAATATTGTGGAAGATAGATATTTTGATCAACAATCATAAGAATGATAGATTGTTTGTAAAAAATACGTTATAAAATGTTGATAAGGTTAATATTTTGTGGAAGATAAGATATTTTGATTCAAAATTGATAAGAAACTGATAGAATATTGTTGTAAAAAAAATTACGTGTTAAAATGTTGGAAAAGTTAATACTGTGGAGATAATATTTTGATCCAAACAATTGATAAGAATGATAGATATTGTTGTAAAATAAACTTACGTAATAAATATGTTGATGAAGTAATATTGTGGACTAGAAAGATATTTTGATCAACAAATTGATAGAATGATAGATATTTGTTATAAAATTACGTAATAAATATGTGAAAGGTCATATGTGGGAAGATAGATATTTTTGAATCAACAATTTTGATAAGAATATGATAGAATGTTGTAAAAAATTACGAATAAATATGTTGAGGTCAGAAATCAATGATAAGAATGATAGATATGTTGTACAAAAATACGTTAAATAGTGAAAAGGTCATGATGTGAGAAGATATTGTGATTATATTCATAAGCTGAAGGACGAATGACAAGAATGATTCTAGCCATCTAATCATATGGCAGAAGATAGTCTTCCGCAAAAATACAAAATTATTTCTCTTTTATCTCCTCCTGTTTGTTACCTTTTGATATCCCTTTTGTTTTTATTTTAAATTAATATTTTATGCATAGAAAATGTTATTACTTAACATTTTACTTTATTGGTTTGGTATTAGAAGTTAAATGATTAACATGTTATTTATTTGCCTCAAATGCCTTTGATATTGTATGAAAAAACTGTATATTATGTAACTTGGCTGTAAAGTGTGACGAGCGAATCTGTCAGTAAGCTTGATAACATTTGTGTCCTCGGGCACAAAGTTTTACTTTAGGTCCTGCAGATTAAGTGGTTACTTTATAGCCAGTCCTTAAAAAGACATTACTGATTTAAAATTGTGATTTAGTTGTAAAGAATCATAGAGTAATGAAAGTATATTTTTATTGTACATAAATGAGTTCAAAAAATATTTTTACTGTTAAATTATACGTATTTTATTTTGATTTTTTTAAACTTCCTTATTATTTTTCCTGAAATTTATGGGAATTGTGTTGGGTGCATTGATAATTCAAAATAACTCTAATTGCGACCATAAGGTTGAGGGTTGGACCTGGCTGGGGGAGGACCTTGCATGAGGATGTACGTAGATATTCTTTTTCAGAAAGTCTTGAATTCAAGGCTGGAGGCACCCTCACTGGGTTTTATTATGTTTCACGTAGTGTAGCTAGTTGCCTTATAATTCCATTGTCTTCGGCTCATGTATGGAAGAGTGATGTGAGCTGGTGGAGGGTCGGAAACACTAAGTGGTGGATACCTGGATTAATAGACGTTGTGGTCCCACAAGTAACACTAGGATCTAGGAACACTGTGTCTGGTTGTGGAAGACGTCTCCTAGAGATACTGTGGAACCTTGGTTTGCAGGCCAGGAATATAGAATAGACGTTGTGCATTGCAACATCAGAGTTGATACTTAGGTTTGTGCATTGCAACATCAGAGTTGATACTTAGGTTTGTACATTGCAACATCAGAGTTGATACTTAGGTTTGTGCATTGCAACATCAGAGTTGATACTTAGGTTTGTACATTGCAACATCAGAGTTGATACTTAGGTTTGTGCATTGCAACATCAGAGTTGATATGTTTGTGTGGGGTAGCATTGGATCAGAGTAATGACCTGCATGAGTGGAGGAGGGGAGTATGAATCACATGCTCGCAGGGTAGAAGTACTGAGGGCTTCAAGTACATATACCTTAGAAATTATGAATTTGACAGGGCAACTCGAAAATGATCCTCTGGAGGTTTTAGATAACACAAGACCAGCTACCAAATATTCAAATAGGATCCTCTATCTGATATTTTACAATCCTTGCTAACCCAAGGGCACTCTGTTCCTACATGCCTGGAGATTTGAATTGTTTTACAGGTAATAAATTATGCTGAAGAATCCTTTTTTATTTCTCCTTATTTGTACCGTAGGTATATAGAAGAAGTAATATGTTGGCACTAAGAACTTAGAATAATTCTATTTATAGAAGGAGCACTACTGATAACACGAAAGCCGGTTTACTGGTGGTCTTAAGTGATGCTGCCACCCTAAGAATATACAATTTTCTAAAAAAAGTTGGCAATACTTCCGGTTGCTGATTTATTATGTTCTATTATTAATTAATGATTGATTATTCATAAAATACTAATATAAATATCGGTGCATTACAATATTTTAAGCATTTTAAATTGTTGTTTAACGTTTTTAATTAAAATTATATTAAAAGTAGTCCTCGTCAACTAAATGTAGATTCTTGTACTCCGCTATCCTTTTGTCATCTAAGACCAGTTTTATTAAATACTCAGCAGGTGTTTTAAGTTATTATATTTGTTCTTTACGATCTTTCTTCATTAATAGATATTTATGACACATATTTAAATAATGTTTTGTTGTCAGGTTGGCAGCATTACTTAAGTGCACCAGTCAACCAGCTTTCGTGTTATCTGTGGAATTACATTGTGTTTACGGTCATGTGCTCCTTCTATATATAGTATTATTCTAAGATTAAGAATCTGAAACTGGAATGAATAATTAATTAAAGATGAGAGAAAAGGACGATCAACAAGACAATTAATTAAACGATAAAGGAAAGACAGATCAAGAGAAAAGCTAGGCTAATTGAAGGAGGAGTGAGATAGAGGAGAGATAAGGAGTGTTAGAACAATCAAGACCTAGACGATAAAAACACATCCTAAGAAATTTTAAATAAACAGAAGCCTACTTTTCTTTATACGTAGTTTGGTGAGGAGACCAGACAGAGGAAGCGTATTCTAGACTGGGATGAACGAGAGAAACAAAAAGATGTTTAAATGTATCACTTGAAGAAAAGTCTTTGGAAGAGCGGTAAATAAAACCTAAGAGCTTGAACGATTTATTGGCTGTTTGCTGGATATGGTGGTCGAAGAAAAGTTGGTGATCGAGGAGATCACCAAAGTCATTTATTGTGGACACACGTTCGAGAGTCTCGTTGTTGATAGAATAGTTAAACATGATTGGGGTCTTCTTTCTATAACTTAATAATTCTTAATATTTAATTTCAAACCATTTGCTGTACACTAGTTAGAGAAGATTTAAAGAATTTTGTGGGTTATGGCAATCGTCTGTCCTAATGAAGGACAACTCTGTAAATAGTTGTTTATAGAGTCTTGTTACCTCGCTCCGTAAATGCTGTATTCCTTCCTAGGGTGTGTAAGTAACATTGTATCACTCAGGCTGGCCAAATTATGATTCATATTTACATTGGGCGATAAGAAAGTGTGGATGATGCGATGCTTGGTGTTGACCGACCTCGAGTCCCCTCTCCCCCCTCGCGTCCCCCCTCCCCCCTCTCGTTACCCCTTCCCAGACAGCTCTATGTTTATATTTATATGTTATATATTATATCTGCAGTGTATCAAATATGCTTGATTTTTAAGACTGTCTGTATCGTAAACATGATAACATGGAAAACATACGATTTCAAGGGTTGAGGGTGTTAATTAGTGATTTCGTTCAAAAATTATGATATAAATGATATGTTACAAATTTAATGTAATAAAACCAATAGGAATATGGCTGTAGGGCAAAAACTGATTTTGGGGCCATTTTACGGACATTGAAAGGGCCCAGAGGTCAAAATTCCTCTATCTAATGACAGGCCACCTGATCCTTTATCAGGGATCCAAAAACAGTCAATCTAGAAAGAGAAAACTTGGGGACTTGGCGGTCAAGTTTTTTTGCGTCCGACTCTTGATGTCACACCTTCCAGGGGCTATTGACATTATTTTATTTTTTATGACACATGTTTGTGTGTGTTAGTTTACAAGTCTTCGATGAAATTTAATGTGCGACAGGGATGGAAGATTTCAGCTATTGTCTTCCTCGGCAGAGCTTCGAGAGTTAACTGGTTTATTTCCCTCGGCTAATCAAGTTTCCTCATTCGTCTTTGCCTTAGTAGGAAACTTTAACTTGAGCTGTTGCTTTTCTCACCACTTGTTGTATTGCTACTCAATCTATTTGCAGCCGGAAGAGTTGTGGCTGGTAGTGGCAAGACTGTCCAAGGGACTGGGACCTGCAGGTCATCCCGTGTCTTCCAGAATCAGGTTCATGTTCCTGTCTCTGGTCGAGTCGAGGGTGGGTGTTCTTCACAGGCACCATCAACTCACCAGTCAATCTCCCCACACGTCAGACTCTGAGACTAACGAACAGGTAATCTATCCCTGGGTTATTTCCTATTGTTTAACTGTCTGTTGGTTTGTTTTTAGACTTAATCGGAATTAAGAAATATTCGTGAAAATTCGAATATCTGTTACTGTTAAGAAGAACTCGAATATGTATGAAGATATCGGGGATGGAGCTAGGCACAGCTTTTGTCGGTGATTCGTGCTTTGTCCACTACACGACAGGTAGGACATTGTTGTCCTGGATCAATTTGTCGTATCTCTAGATTTCTAAGTGGTATACGGTATTAGCGAATATCTAAACGTATTGGTCGAATGACCAGGTATGTTTACATAAGGTTATACATGTCAATTGATAAAATTTTCATCAATCATTAAAATTAAGTTTATTTTTATGAAGGCATTAAAACACATGCGTAGTAGTATGTATATTGTTTATTGATGTAAATCATTATTGTTAGCCAAGACGTCAGACACATTTCATAAACATAAGATTCAGGACAAGAGTAAGGTCGATGTACAAATATTCATTTAAATCCAAGAGAACCTTCGAATGTTATAGTGTTTTGTAGAAATGTCTAGAAACAAAATCTCGTGCACACACACATACATATTAGTAGTGTGTGCACGCACTACTATTATTATTATTACTACTACATTTATGTAGTGCGTGTAACTAAATGTAATTAAATGTAAACTTTTAATTTTATCAAAAAAGTATACGGCTTGACCTGTAATTAATACTATCAAACCAAATTTGATCAAAATCGGTAAATTCTCACAGCAGTTATCAAAAGACGTTCAAAAATCAAACACACAACCTCAATATCTTGTCATGTCATCTTGTAATTAAGAACTAACTGACGTTCGTTCAATTAAGATTAAATGTAGGGTATTGTCATATGTATTGTCATATGTTCATTTGATTTTCAGGTCACATCGGACTACAAAGGATTTTGAAGTTGCAACCTGGTTGTACTGACAACATCAAAGCTTACTGTGACAGCTGTCTCATATTCAAACTTAGAATAATACAGAAGGAGCACTACTGATAACACGAAAGCCGGTTTACTGGTGGTCTTAAGTGATGCTGCCACCCTAAGAATATACAATTTTCTAAAAAAAGTTGGCAATACTTCCGGTTGCTGAATTATTATGGTCTATTATTAATTAATGATTGATTATTCATAAAATACTAATATAAATACCGGTGCATTACAATATTTTAAGCATTTTAAATTGTTGTTTAACGTTTTTAATTAAAATTATATTAAAAGAAGTCCTCGTCAACTAAATGTAAACCTTCCGCTATCCTTTTGTCATCTAAGACCGGTTTTATTAAATTCTCAGCAGGTGTTTTAAGTTATTATATTTGTTCTTTACGATCTTTCTTCATTAATAGATATTTATGACACATATTTAAAATAATGTTTTGTTGTTAGGGTGGTATCCCTACTTAAAACCACTAGTCAACCGGCTTTCGTGTTATCAGTAGAATTACATTGTGTTTACGGCCCTGTGCTCCTTCTATATATAGTATTTTTCTAAGTATTCAACAATAACCAAGATGTTAGAAATTTATAAGGTGATTCAATTCGTTGTAAACATTCTAAACGCATTCGGAGGTTATAACCTGACGTTTTTATGAATGACGTGTGACGTCATTGCAGGACTCGGTATAGGCCAGGGGGGTTAACTTAAATGAGGAAAAGTTTGGATTCGATTTTTGCAAGCTACTAAAAATAGCGCTGCGGCGGACCGGTGCGGACAACTCATGATCTAACCCCAATAGCTTTCCAAAAATGACTGATTATATTTTTATATTTAAATTTATAAATACCATGGCAATTCTTGGTTATGACAGCTACATTTATTATTATTATAAAATGATTGTTTTCTGTATGTATTTTTCACAAAAACGCATGTTAATATTGTTTATCTATGCAAAAACGGTTCGCCGTTGCATGTTCTGTATTTTAAAAATTCAGAAACTAAAAGTAAATAGAAACCTTTTTTAAACTTCCAGAAAACCTAACTGATGGCAGATAAGTAAATTTCATTTAATTAATTTATTAATTTAGTCGATTTTATCAGGTAATTACATTAAATTACATGTTCGCATCTTGCCGATGTAATTAAAATACAGGCTGCATTAAATGCCAAAATTTATCTTTTACCACGTGTAAACTTTAGCCACTATTTCATATTACCTGATTGAATCAATTAAAATAATAAATTACTTGAATGAAAAACTAAAAAATAATCAGAAGCGTTCTGTGTAAGACTAAAGTGGTAGGGTTTGTGAGAAGTATAACTATACAAAGTATAAAAATTTCAAACTGATTGTGGGCAAAAAGCGGGAAATCAAGACACGCCCACTCAATTGAAAGGTAGGTCCCTCGTCGCGCTAGTGTCGACCGGAATCCAAATTTTTCCATCATTGAGTCGACAGTCTTACTGTTTAAGTATCTATAGTCTCTGCGATCAACATTGAAAATTTACTATTTATTCCTGCAATGACGTCAATTCCGGACTATAACCTAACATGTCAAAAAAAAATTTCATTCATAAAAACCCTCCAATCGAATCACCAAATAAAATCTATCAGCTTGAACAATGGCAAAGCTTCTTGTGACAGCTGTCTCACATATAAACAACAACAAAGCTTTCTGTAACAGCTGTCACACATATAAACAACAGAAATGTTTTTTAGATATTTTAAAAACTACGATACCATAGATGTTTTTAAGGTTTGGTAGACTTTGAACATTTCAAACCACGTCTAGAAATAATTTGCTGTAAACAAATAAAAAATTAGAAAATTAACAGTTATGTAAATAAATTTTAAATGACCGCCTATATAACTTGGACTTGATCATTTGCTTCTGAAAGCCCCTAAAACTCCTGTCTCCCCTCATCAAACCTGGTGGTTAATACCTGGTGATCTTTTAACCCCAAAAGGCTCAGTATTTGCTGCTGAAATTCTCCCCCTTTTAACTTTTCCTCACCTTCTTATACAGAAGGTATATAGAGGAAAAGTATTGGTTTCACCCAAAAAAGTTTAACCCGAGATTTCACTTGAATTATTCATTTTAGGTGTTTTTAGAACCATCTGAACCGATTTCAGCTTGATGTCTGTGTGTGTATTTGTGTGTGTCTGTGTCACGCATAACTCCCACTGTGTTTATGCTAGATAGCTGAAACTTGGTACAAAAATCAGTCTTTGGGCCTAGTTGTGCTGCCCGGAATATCAAAATTTTATGTCACCATTAACCCTATTTGCTTAGTCAGAAAAAAATTTTAAAAATCGATAAATGACTCGATGAACTTGAAATTTGGCTGGAATATACCTCTCAATATGACAAACAAATCTTCTGTTTACAAAACAATATTACAAAATTTCGTTTTGATATTGGCCGCCATTTTGAAATTACTTACTTTTGAAATTTAAAATTTTGACGCTTAATGTATTATTAAAAGTATACTCGTGTTTTTGACACATAACACGTCGTTGGAATCGCAAAAAAAAGGAACAAATATAAAAAACACCAATCAAAATCTACTAATTAGTTAAAAAGTTATAAGCGAACTTAATGATTAATTAGTGCGATACTTTTGTTAAACGTAAAAGTTTGTTTACATTTGTCAAGATTACAAATTTCTGCCAAAAGTTTAAATAATTTAATAAAACCGAGGAAAAATCGAAACTTTTTCTCATATAAGATTATGCGAAGTTTAACGTTCTTGTATGCTATTCTGAGGACGAGCGAAGCGAGTCCGAAGGGTGAGGAAAAGTTACGAGGTACCCCGTACCCGATTTTTATAATTATTATAGAAATTTAATGAAATATTGATTTACTTAAATTCAAAATTTCTTCAATAAATCAAAATGTTTATTACGAGTTTACAAATAATCTTGCTTTGTAAAAGTCCTTTGGGGTTTTTACCGATCAGTTTAGTTTTTCCAACAACCTATCCTATTTTGGAGGAGCCATATTTTACTGTCTTTGTCTTGTAAAATTATGTAAATGATGTAAAATTTTAATTAAAATGTACATTAAAAAGGTTATAATTCTTTTTCTATCCCTTATTATCAAATTTACTTCCAAAAAAAATATCAACATGAAAAGAAAAAGATGGTTTAAACTGACCTACCCCAAAGTAATATTTAAGGTCAGATTTAAATTATCCATTGTTTTTATTCATAATATTGTTAATAATATTTATATTAATTTATATATTAGAAATCCCAAGAAAAACACATGCGTGTATAAAAAGCGGTAAGTCTAGCGTAAAAAGTTGTGAGATTACTGAAAAAACCAAGTCGTACGTTCCCAATAATGCTTGTGAATATATGAGGTCTTGGTGGTTTCACTTTGTGACTTGGCTATTATGCAGCTAAGGTAGTGTGGTACTAAACATCTAGTATAGAGTGTAGACATACACTATAATAATATATTCAGCCCATTTAATAAGCTTATGCATTTCTGTGTGTACTGCGTAATGGCCAAGTCACAAAGTGAAAAAACCTAGACCTCGTATGTTTACAAGCATCATTGGGAACCTACGACTTGTCTTATTCAATGATCTCACAACTTTTTACGCTAGAAAAGGCTCTTTTTTTACACGCATATGATTTTGTTGGGATTTCATTCCTTTTTGTAAGTTTAAACTTACCATTGGAATGTGTGTTTCTATGCTTAACTTGCTTAGGGGTGCGGTTTATGCTTTATAACTTGAGCAGTTACTCAATTATCAAGCACTGCTCGTAACTCATTTTTTCTGTATTTTTCAAAGGAAATGCGCATAATTATCCTGTTTTTTTACGCTTTAACCCGTAGGGTCATTTAGCGTTTTCCCCTCACTCAAATCTCACTCAACATTAACCCCTGAGTTTGTACACATCATCTAGGAAGCACACCCTCCGTACATGGTGGCACATATGACCAGTTCACAGTGTGTCTAGTTCATCCAGCCCAACCAGACTCTATCCAAACTCACTGCTCTGGCTAGTGCCCGCGACTAGTTCACAGTGGGCCTAGTTCATCTAGACCAGCTAGACTCTGGCTAGGCTCACCGCTGTGGCTAGCGCCGACTACTAGTTCACTGTGTGCTTGTTTCATCTAGTCTTACTAGCTCCTCTGATCACATTAGTCTCACTTGACCTCGTCCTTCCAGTCTCACCAATCTCATCAGTTCCACTAGCCACCACCAGACTCCAGCTAGGCTCACCACTCTGGTCAGTCCAGCTCCACCCGACAAAGAACTCTAGCACCCAGATGTCAGCGTGCACAAACTCATTCTTTAGCCCTGACCTGAAAGTCAAAGCTCCGCAGTGCTATTAGGAGACGTCTGTCTACAAGAACCGAGCACTTTGTTCCTAGTCACTTACATTACTCGTGTCGCCGAATCATGCAGTTGTTTATACAAAACTATGCCTCTAAAATTGGCAGTGCACACCATTATTTGCACTTGTTTAATGCTCCGTTGGTTTCTTTGAAAGTTTTAGCGCATTTCCTTTAGAAAACACTTTCTTACCGCCATCATGCTCGACAACGTATATCATTTGATACTACCGAATTTTGCAAATCATAAATAGTGGACACTATATAATTGTGCGAGAGACACCTAGGAAATGTAACAAGCAAAATGCAATGCTACATCTGGGACATGACATGAAAACAACAGAGTGGGACATGACATTATGTCGAGCACAACTGAGTGGGGCATGACATTATGTCGAGCAATCAATGATGACGAATGTCGAATGATGGAACAGTTGCCAGGTGTAGCAAGGGTTCCCAAGGTTCGACTCCTGGTACCGAGGCTAATATTTTATTATCTTATTTACTCTATTTAATTTAATAACTTTAAAATTTCTTAGAAATGCGCAAATTTTGCTAATGTTTTTGATGCACACAACACATATATATATATATATATATATATATATATATATATATATATATATATATTATTATATATATATATATATATATATACAGGGTGTACAAAATAAAACTCCCTTCCCGAAAGGAGGTGATACTACAGCTAATTTCCAACAAAAAACTTCATATTAACTATAGTCCGATTTTCAACTGTTCTCCCACAAGGTCAAATTTTGTGATTTTAAAAAACGCGTTGACTTAACTTCATAAAATGACCAATTGTGGCTAAACTATAACTGCTAGCTTCAAAATATTGGTTTCGTTGGAAAGCTGAGAAAATTTGCTAATAAGACCACTCACTTGTATTTTCAAAAACAATTTAACATAACAGCCAAAAATTGCATGAAATCAAAAATTAGTAAATTTTATGATTTTCCAAAAATTTGAAGTTACTTTGATGAGAAACTAGCAAACTTGAGAACCTCTTGGTTTCAGGAAAACTACCTTGTTTACTCCTCTTTAAGTCAATACCCATATCATTATACGTTGATACGGTGATTTTTTCAGAAAAAGCAAAAATAGGCTCAAAAAACACGCTAAAAATGACTCTTACAGAAGTGATTTCTGTATAATAGTCCAAGAGCCAGACGCAAAAAACGTGACCGTCTAGCCCAAAGGTTTAACCCACTAGATCGACTATTCTGGCTCCCTGATAATGAATCAGGTGGTCTGCCGTTTAGATAAGGGAAATTTAGCCCCGGGGCCTCTTTAAAATCCGAAAAATGACCCCAAATCTGTTTTCGCCCTATAACGGTGTTCCTATTGATTTTATCTAAAAAGTTAAAGGGTTGTTTTTTAAAGTTTATTAAATTTTGATAAATCCATTTTTTAACCATCAAAATCGGTCCAGTAAAAACGGAGATACAAATGTTGAAAGATCACCGAAAAAACTGTAAAAAGCATACATTTTTTGTCCAAAAACCTTAATATGTCATGTTTTCCATATTAACATGTTTAAGAATTCAGCAGACTTAAAAATCATGCATATTCTGTTAAACTGCAGGTAATTAGAGTTGTTCTAGAAAGAAGTCAGCACAGCTCTAATATGTGATGACTTACTGACCGACATATAATGCTGAAAGATAGGTTAAAACATGAATTTTAGAAAAATACACTTTTTTCAGCATTATATGTCGGTCATTAAGTCATCACATATTAGAGCTGTGCTGACTTATTTCTCTAGAACAACTCTAATTACCTGCAGTTCAACAGAATATGCATGATTTTTAAGTCTGCCTAATTTTTAAACATGTTAATACGGAAAAACATGACCGTTTAAGGTATTAGTGCGTTTATGGACAAAAATGTATGCTTTTAGATGTTTTTTCGGTAATCTTTCAACATTTGTATCTCCGGTTTTACTGGACCGATTTTGATGGTTAAAAAATGGATTTATCACAAATTTAATAAACTTTAAAAAACAACCCTTTAACTTTTTAGATAAAATCAATAGGAAACACCGTTATAGGGCGAAAAACAGAATTTGGGGTCATTTTTCGGATTTTAAAGAGGCCCCGGGGCTAAATTTCCCTTATCTAAAACGGCAGACCACCTGATTCATTATCAGGGAGCCAGAATAAGTCGATCTAGTGGGTTAAACCTATGGGGCTAGACGGTCACGTTTTTTGCGTCTGGCTTGGACTATTATACAGAAATCACTTCTGTAAGAGTCATTTTAGCGTGTTTTTTGAGCCTATTTTTTTTTTCTGAAAAAATCACCGTATCAACGTATAATGATATGGGTATTGAAAATTTTTGGAAAATCATAAAATTTTACTAATTTTTGATTTCATGCAAATTTTTGGCTGTTATGTTAAATTGTTTTTGAAAATACAAGTGAGTGGTCTTATAGCAAATTTTCTCAGCTTTCCAACGAAACCAATATTTTGAAGCTAGCAGTTATAGTTTAGCCACAATTGGTCATTTTATGAAGTTAAGTCAACGCGTTTTTTAAAATCACAAAATTTGACCTTGTGGGGAGAACAGTTGAAAATCGACTATAGTTAATATGAAGTTTTTGTTGGAAATTAGCTGTAGTATCACCTCCTTTCGGGAAGGGAGTTTTATTTTGTACACCCTGTATATATATATATATATATATATATATATATATATATATATATATATATATATAATATATATATATATATATATATATATATATATATATATATATATATATATATATATATATATATATATATATATATATATATATATATTGTGTGTGTGCATCAAAAACATTAGCAAAATTTGCGCATTTCTAAGAAATTTATATATATATATATATATATATATATATATATATATATATATATATATATATATATATATATATATATATATATATATATATATATATATATATATATATATATATATATATTATATATATATATATATATATATATATATATATGGTTCAAAAGGCTGAGAGTTGGTGATGAAGAGCATGACTGAGATAAGGCGAGTCTAGACTGGGCGCGCTCTGTTAAGCACGGAGTAATTAAAGTGAAATATTTTCTGGACCTCAGTATTCTCTCGTAATTAACTAATCTGCTTTACGTACTCAGCTCCCCATACCAGACTCGCAACCAACTCATGTTCCTATTTAATTAACCAACGCATTGGTTGAGTTGAGGACAGTTATAACAGGTTATAGATTTCTAATAACACGAAAGCCAGTTTTCTGGTGCATTTAAATAATGGCGCTTCCCTGTACTCTTGGTCCCTGTAACGATTTAATATACTCGTCAATACTTTTAAAATGTTTTTTAGAACAACTCCAGCCTTTATTTGATATCATTTTTGCTACATTTGATGAACAACGTATTGTAACGTTAAAATAAATATATTTATTTCAAATCGTCTGTTAATGAAAAAAGTTTATATACGTATAATAGACCAAGAGCCCAGGGGTGTTTTGTTAGTAAAAAGTGTAATGGCTGGAACCGGTCTCAATTTTTCGTAAATATCTTCCTGAACAAGGATCTGCAATTCTGCCGACTCGTATCGGATAGGTGTCCCAGGCAGAACCTTTGACCCCTAAAGTGCGTTCTGCCTGGGACACCCATCCGATACGAGTCGGCAGAATTGCAGATCCTTGTTCAGGAAGATATTTACAAAAAATTGAGACCGGTTCCAGCCATTACACTTTTTATTAACAAAACACTCCTGGGCTCTTGGACTATAACAAAGTAACTAAATATTAAAAAAATCGGGTACGGGGTACCTCGGAACTTTCTCATCACATTGGATTCGCAACGCGCATCCTTTCTACTTCGGACTCGCATTACTCGTCCTTACATAGTAAAAACATACATTTCATTCCCAGCAGCAACCCTTCCAGGCACTGACCAAGCTCGATGCAACTTTTTTATGATCCAAAAAAAATCATGGATATACTTCTCGTATAAGGCGCGGTCGAATATCCACGGCCTTCTAGAACGTTGGATCACCAACAAACTTTTTTTTATAACTTTTTTTTTCAAAATTTTCAGTAATAAGCCGGATTTGTGATAAATAAAGCCTATTTCCGTAATCTGCACGCTTTTTTGGTTAATCTCAAAGAGTATTTACATTCACTCAACGATTTATTTTTAATCTAACTTGGTACATACATAACTACTGATAGACGTCAATGTTAACAAATATGACATGTCCAAATATAACACAAAATATTGACGTCTAACAGTAGTTATGTATGTACCAAGTTAGATTAAAAATAAATCGTTGAGTGAATGTAAATACTCTTTGAGATTAACCAAAAGAGCGTGCAGATTACGGAAATAGGCTTCATTTATCACAAATCCGGCTAATTACTGAAAATTTTGAAAAAAAGTTATAAAAAAAGTTTGTTGGTGATCCAACGTTCTAGAAGGCCGTGGATATTCGACCGCGCCTTATTAAATCAATATATACACAATATAAGTCACACAATATAAGTCAATGTTTACACTTGTGCCAAATTTAAACTCAATTAAATCATTTTCTGATTTTTACATGTTTTTAAAAAACGTGGACAATTCATTCGATAAAAATTGAACCAATGCTGATAATGATATAAAACTTGGCACATATGTTAGTCTCTTACACATATGTTAGTCACATGCGTGCCAAATCTCAATATGATCGCATTATTTTTCCGCGTTAAATAATTTTTCAAAATTTTCGCTGAGTCATTATTGCGGGTTAATGACGTCATAAAAAATATTTTCTGAATATCAAATTTACAGCGGTGGACTGATTTTTGTATGAAGTTTCAGCTCTATAGCATATATACATCTTTAAACAAAATTAACCCGAAAGTAAAAGCTAAAACTAAAAATGAGTATGTAATAAAGGTGAGGTTAATGATAGTTTATAGTGGTTATTGGTTAATTGATAGATATAGACAGTAGTGGTTAGTATAGGATAGTTTTATAATTATTAAAAAAATTCAACAAATATGATGTACATCTTGAGAATGAGCGTGAATGGAGTTCATCATAAATAATTAAATGAAAAGTCTCTCTTGAAAATAAAAAACTTTATTGGCAAAGCGCTTTCAACCTAGCTAGAGGCCATCATCAGTGCAAAACCGTTGAAGAAATAAAAAGGAAGCCGAGTGAGTCTATGATTTAGCATTAAATATTAGATTCAGACTCATCTAATATCTAAAGCTAAATCATAGACTCACTCGTCTTCCTTTTATTTCTTCAACAGTTTTGCACTGATGATGGCCTCAAGCTAAGTTGAAAGCGCTTTGCCAATAAAGATTTTTATTTTGTGGAGAAACTTTTCATTTAATTATTTATAAATATGATGTAAGTTGTTTTGGCAAACAAGCCGCATTTTATTACAGAAAGCCTTTTAGAAATACAATTTGTATACCATACAAGTTATCTCAAATGGCTTGCTAAGTAGGAAGAGGATGCGACATAGATGTGTTTGTTTTTAAAACATCTTAAACTAGTTATTTGTTGCCATGTTTAAAAATATTTTTTTTATAAACCATAATAAAGAGAAGCCAACTTCCAGCCAAAATGTCTGGAAAAGTTGACGAATATCTCATTAAGTTTCAATGTCTACTAACAGACATCTCATCCTCCATTACCTTTCAACTATCCGTGGCACTGGATAACATTCCAACACTCTTTCGGATTAAAATTTCAAGAAATTAAAATATCTACCATATACATTTCCCTAAACCCGTATTGATTATGAAATATGTATGCTGTTAAGAACAAAATAAGGAACCAAAAAATTTCAAAAGTTTACAACAATTAAGTGATAAGATCGATAAGCTATACTGCTGTATAAGTTAATGATAAAGATCAAGTCTTACTAAGTTATCTAAAGATCAAATCTTATTAAGTTATTTAAAGAACAAGTCTTATAAGTAATCTAAAGAACAAATCTTATTAAGTTATCTAAAGAACAAGTCTTATTAAGTTATCTAAAGAACAAGTCTTATAAGTAATCTAAAGAACAAATCTTATTAAGTTATCTAAAGAACAAGTCTTATTAAGTTATCTAAAGAACAAGTCTTATAAGTAATCTAAAGAACAAATCTTATTAAGTTATCTAAAGAACAAGTCTTATTAAGTTATCTAAAGAACAAGTCTTATAAGTAATCTAAAGAACAAAACTTATTAAGTTATTTAAGGAACAACTCTTATTAAGTTATCTAAAGAATAAGTCTTATTAAATTATCTAAAGAAAAAGTCTTACTAAGTAATCAAAAGAACAAGTGTTATTAAGTTATCTAAAGAATAAGTCTTATTAAGTTTCAGCATTGGTTGTCATTTTATCGATTTACATAATTTTTATGTAAACAGAACATTGGACTGATACATTAGGAAATTCTCTGCTATGTACCATTTACAGAAACTACTAATATCAGACAAGCAGACATTGCCACAAGGAAACAACAATGAGGCCGTATAATGACAACCATAGAGATATATACTAGAGGGGGTATAGCCTATCTCAATACATTGAGAGGCCTGAACATTTTTAGTGGGGCTCTCAGGGCTCTGTATAACTCATTGAAACCTCCTCCAAGAGGGAGTTAAGGTTAAATTAATCAATTGTTTCGGCTTCCCGCAGATTGTATGTGTTGTGATTTGTATTTTAAACATTCTACTATATAATTTACTTTGTTTTGTTCTGTTTATTTGATGAAAATGATAATCGAATGTGGTCAGGTTACTATTTCGATGTTTCAAAATTCAACAAATAGGGCCCCTCTAGTAATATATCTCTATGATGACAACGATTAACGCTGGACCGAACAGGCCAAGCGACGAAGGAGTGTTACAAGGAACGACGAGGAGACGTCAGGCTTGAACATCTCTGGTTTATTTTGTGGTGCTGATGCACCTGTTTACACAAATTTCACTCCAACTAATATCATTATTAATAATCTTATCTTATGATCAAAATTAAAAATATATTGAACTATCTTGAAGAAACTGGACTACTGTAGAGAGAGTTTGGTATTCAACATGGCGGAACAATATGGCTTTCTTTACTATCTGCCATCACGCTAATTAGCTAGGCATTCTGTCGGACAAGTAATTGCTTTTTGCATGTCGACTATCACGCAAGATGTTTGCACACGTGTCAATCATATGAGATCCCTATTGGTCAGGGCTGCATTTCCTTGTAAGTGCATTATTGATAAAAATTTAAAATCATAGAGATATATACTAGAGGGGGCATAGCCTATCTCAATATTGAGCAGGCATTGAGAGGCCTGAAACAACGTTTTGGGGCTCTCAGGGGCTCTGTGTAACCTAATTGAAACCCTTATAGGCTTCCCGCGCATTTCTTGTGTTTTTAAAGTTCTAAAATATATGTTATTGTGATTTTGTACTGATTATTTCATTTTATTTCTGAGCGATTGTGGTCAGGTTACTTTCGTATTTTCAAAATTTAACCTATAGGGAAGCCCTATAGTGCATTATTGAGAGACATTTAAAATCATAGAGATATATATTAGAGATAGGGCATAGCCTATCTCAATACATTGAGAGTTCTGAAACAACGTTTTGGGGCTCTATAGGGAAACCTACTGCTAACTACCCATAGAGATATTATTACTAGAGGGGCCCTATAGGTTAAATTTTGAAACACCGACAAAGTAACCTGACCTCCTTCGTTTATATATATAATCAAATAATCAGTACAAAATCACAATAACTTTTATAGTAAAATGTTAAAAATACAAATCAAAACACAAACAATGTGCGGGACACCGAAATCAATTGATTATTGGTTAAACTGGGATTTAGGGTATTGTAATCTAGGCTGGGCTAGAGACTTTACACTGTCCATACAGTTCACTAATGTTGATGGAAGTATATATTGAATTAAATATTTCCGGTACCCTATCGTTCTCTTTTTGATATTTCTCTATGGAGCTTAAAGACGATTACAATAAGGCGCGGTCAAATATCCACGGCCTTTTAGATCGTTGGATCACCAATAAACTTTTTTTATAACTTTTTTTTCAAAATTTTCAGTACTACAAATAATTCAATTCGATAATTCATTAGTTCAGTTTTGTTTGTATTTTTTTTTATTTACTTCGATTTATTTATTCATTAACATTCTACTTTAAAAAAATGTGATTTACAATTATTGCTGTCAATTATACTAGGTTATTGCGTCAATTGCTATACTTCATTTAAATGAAGTAATGAAAGTATATAATTATGTTTAAGAACTGGCTACCTTTAATTACAGTATAGGTGTTGAATCTTGGTTTGAACCCCAACCGTGTACACTTTTGCGGGGTTCAAACCCGTAAACAACTATAGGTGTTCAACCCAGTGCTCAACATATCGTGTTGAACACGATATGTGTTCAACACGATATCGTGTTAAACGACATGTGTACAACACATATTGTTGTACACATAAGTACAACGATATGTACAACACGATATGTGTTTAACATATCGTGTACAACACGATATGTTAAACACATTTTTAAAAAAACGATAACCAACGATATCATAGGTTATGTCAATCATCAATGATTAACATAATCATTAATTTTAATTAATTAACATCAATTAATTATTGATGTCAAAATAATTTAACATCAATGATAATATTTTTTATTTTTATTTAGACCGCAGGTAATTGAAGCAGCAAAATTTTGAGAAATGGAAAAAAAATACGGAATAAAGATCACATTAATGCGAAAATGGGCCACGTGTAGTGCTGTCTATTAGACCCAGAAACGTGCCAAGTTTCATCAAATTATCAGTATTATAATTTTATCGAATATCATGAATTATTTTTTTAAATTAAATAAAATACGGGCCTTCGGCCTGTAGCCGATACGCGGCGTCGGCCCACCGGGCCGCTTCGTGACCACATTGTTGTTTTGTATTATGTGTTGTTTCATTATTGTTTCTTGTTACATGGCATTTTGCCACGTATTTAGCGAATTTTCATTGCTTCGCAATTTTAGTTTTATAATTTATTGTTTGACGGCATTTTGCCATGTATCTAGCGAATGTATGTAATAATTGAATAATGCACCTCTCCTCACACCTATAAGGCTTTCTCACAAATTTAATTAAATCTCTATTCTTTATAGTAAGCTATAATATTAACATTAACAAGCATTGTAAACAAAAATAATAAGTATATGTAAATACATAACTAATACCTTGTTTATAGAGGTATAAAGAATACAAAAAAAAAATATGCACGCGTTGCAACTGTTGGAGTAACCTTGTATAATTCTATCAGTTTTAGCTTCCATTTGCAACACAAAGTATTTATACTATTTTATTTTGAAAATAAAATTAATTTCATTTCCTTTATTGCGTGGTCCTCTGTTCATAACATGCCCCCACGAGTTCTTTTATAGAATTTAGGCTAATTATAACATAAAGGGCATATGTACTAAATATAACATCAATGATATTATTTTTACTTAACATAAAAAAAAACATATACTTGTTATGTACAAAAAAATAAACTAATGCTGTTGATAAATGAAACTTGGCTCATTTATTGGTATTTTATGTAGCTACGCTACATGCAGCTAAAAAATAAATACAAATATTTTATTATTATTTAAAACGTGCTAAATTTCAAAATTTAGCAAATATGAAAGGAAATTTATTTTGCGATATAAGAATTTTAGGAAATTTTTGGAAATAATAAAGCAATTATTTCCCGGATAGCACCACTAGACCTAACGATTGATTTTTGAACCAAATTTCAACTCTCTAGTATAATACACTGGGAGTGATACACACACACACACACACACACACACACACACACACACACACACACACACACAGACAGACAACTTTAAGAAAACCGTTTAGGAAAACCTTAATAACAAATAATTCAAGTGGAATAGCAGTTTTGGTTTTTTAATGCAAACACAATGCTTCCTTTAAAGCTACGCTATAAAAATGAAGAAACGTAAAAACATCTCGACGCAAAATACTATATTTTTACATTTATTACTTCGGCCAGAATTTTTATTGAAATTGAACCAAATTTGGAATATATGCCATATTAACACCTGCCGAGTTCGTCTAGCATTGTCAATTTTATGAAATAAAGGGTTAGAAGTAATTTTTTTAGCATGATACCAAGATACCGAAAGTCGGAAAACTTATTCAGCATTATTGGCTGAGTAAGTGTACAAAATTTTAAATTACTAAGACAAATTAATAGTGACCGAGCAATTTAGGAAATTGGAGAAAAGTGCGGGTGACACCTCCTTTATCTTTTATGTAATACTGCACTGTAATTGTAGCGCTTACAGTCAATATGTATCATAGCTGCTTTTTATAAAACTGTTATATTATAATAATGGTATTCAGAAAGATTATACCAAGCTAAGTATAATCGATAAAATATTTAATCAAATCTAAATTTATTTCCAAACATTAATTTAATAAATCCGGAATGCTAATATTAACGAGTTAAAATTCATTGTACTTGGTTATTTACGCTATTTTCGACGTTATTCGTCGACATACATAACTGCACGACGGCATAAGTGCATATGTACAGTAGAGCGTAACAGTGTTGCCCCACTCTCCGTATATAAGCAAAGTTAGATCTCTAATTAGATCCATTTCATAAAAAAGTGTAGTGTTAGTTCTGATCGCAAAATACGCGCATATTTAGTTTGTTTTAATTTTGTAAGTATTTTTTTTTTTTTATTAATGTAATAATATTTTTAATTCGTTCTTATAGACCAAGAGCCCAGGGGTGTTTTGTTAATAAGAAGTGTAATGGCTGGAACCTGTCTCAATTTTTCGTAAATACCTCCTGAACAAGGATCTGCAATTCTGACGACTCGTATCGGAAGGGTGTCCCAGGCAGAACGCACTTTAAGGGTCAAAGGTTCTGCCTGGGACACCCATCCGATACGAGTCGGCAGAATTGCAGATCCTTGTTCAGGAAGGTATTTACGAAAAATTAAACCCGTTTCCTGCCATTAAACTTTTTATTAACAAAACACCCCTGGGCTCTTGGTCTATTACAGTAAAAGACTTAATAGAATATGATTTTGCGAATTTTCTTATAAATTGGGGCTTATTGATCTTATTAAAAATAAGAGTACTACAATGAGTGATAATATTATATCTCCCGACTCGGCAAGCCTAGTGAACTTTATTGATTAACTTTTGCATTCTAATTAGTTTATTTTTTAAATAATTTTAAAAATTATTATTAAATATTAATATTAATTAAATATTTTAATTAGGGATTAAATCCCTAATTCTTATTGATGTAAGAAATTATATCAATGTAATTTTATAATTAACGTATTGCACTGAAAGTTAGACTTTATTACAGTTTGAAATATATGTATATCAACCAATTTTGGCAAGCCTCGAGAGCTTAATACTCAGGTTAATTTATATTAAAACTGTTCGGGTCTCCCCACCCACAAAAATCTTTAATCAAAAATATTTTGTAGATATATGAAGTACAATACATGTTTAGAGTAGATGTATTAGATCTGCGTGTTCATGCATATTTAACATAATGTTTAAACACATGTTGAGATTATCACATATTTAATTTGATGTTATTAAAATGTTGTTTGACATATATACACTATCTAGTAAGTATTGGATCGTAATACTCATTGCCGGCGAAGCCTGATAATTTGATTCCTTAGTATACATAGTAAAAGAACTTGAAGACCAAATTTAATCTGAATCAAATATTTTTTTACATTTTTGTTGGGTCATTAATGGAGGTTTTTGACGTGATAAAAAACTTATTCTTTAAGGAGTACCCAACTAGATCTAAAAGTTCAATTCTTGTGCTAAATTTCAACTCTAGCATTAAGGCTAGATGATCAGAGACACACGTCAATGTATTCTTGTAGTCATCACTTGAAAATGTACTATTATTCACGACAGCAAGTTCGAAACCAACCAGACTTAAATTAGGCGAAATAAGATAAAGAAATAAATTATAATATATAAAAAAATTCCGCTATGACGCCTATCCCATTAGGCGAATTTTCAAAGGAAATTCGCTAAAAAGAAGAGTTTCATATTGCAATTAAGCAAATGACATTCCCCTCCCCTCTCTACCAAATTAGCGAAGAGCTTTAAACTAAATATATATTCATAGTATTATTAATTATTACTTTTTTCAACTTGTTTAAATTAAACTAACTTTATTTATTACGATATTTATTAAATTTTTTAATAATATTTATTTTATTTTAACGATATTTATTAAATATCGAAAAAAAACAAATATTACTCGCAAAAATGGACTTATTTAAGAAGGGCACACAAAAAAAGTTTAATTAGCCGCTCGTTTTAATAAATTTAAACAATCCTAGTATTTACAGTTTTGCACTTAAACTTTTATTGGATGTGACAAAATCTATTTCTTACACATTTATTTTGTTTAAATGTGTACGTATTGATTTACACAATTATTAACATTTTACACTAAAATATACAAATAAATTCAGTAAAACATTTTTTTTTAGTACTGTAAATAGTTGTTTACATTTGCTAGATTAAAAAAAATTGCCGCGCCCATAGGAGTCAACTTTGAAATTTTGAGACAAAATGTGAACTACATGTCAAAAAAATGTCACTACATGTCCGACAAAAATCGCTACTTGGTTTATATATTACTTTAGTATGCATATAGGGTATGTCCCCTCTAGTAATGTATCTCCATGGTTGAACATATTTAATCTATTTTTCATGGCCACTTTTTACCTCATTAGCTGCTTACGCAGCTCTTGAAGTAACTTAAGTTGTAACTTTGGGACCGTGTTTTTCAATTTACAATGAAAACATCATACAAAAGTTTACCAGAAAGTGCCCTGCCACGCGTTCTCTCGCTGGATGTTCTGTCAAATATCCATCGCTCCCTCAGTCCTATCCGTGTTTAAATTCTCTATGGTAAAGACTTAAAAACCAAACAACTACAAATTTTCACCCAAATTAAAAACAGGCTAAAAAGTGAACAGACTCTCTCTTTTCGCACATTAAATTCTAACTCAGGAGTATATGTGATTTTCGCGCTCGGCTACGCATCAGCAGTCATTTATAACATAATAATTAGGAAAAAGAACGTATCTTTTAAACCTTTGCTGGATAACGGCTTTAATTATCACGAAAATGTATAATTAGACTTTTTAGTTGTAAAATAAATTAAATAATAAATTATGGGTGTTTAAATAATGGGAATCTGGAGATGTATTTCGTTAACGAGCGAGACGTCAGAAGCTATCTGACCGTGAAAATAGTTTAAATGATTTTATGAGTAAAATGCAGGTTGCGTTAGGTACAGGTACAGGGCGATCTACAAGGAGAAAACCCGCTTACAGTTAACACAGGCTGCCAAATTCGAAACTAGGCTTCCCTTGCAATTAGCTTCCCAATGCTTTCAAAACTTTTAAAAATTATTTCTTATCTTACAAACCGTCCGGCAGCCCGTAAAATTCAAGACAATAGGCGGGTTAAATTTAAAAAAATCAGTCAGGTGAAGTATTAACATTACCTGCCTTGGGAATAAAATTTTGAAATCTGACTAATTCGGTTTAATGCAATATGTCAATGAAAAGTTTTCTTTTTAAGTTTTAATTATTTAAAGTGTTCATTAATTATTTAACTTGATTCAAAACAAAATATTAAAACAATTTAACAAGTAAGGCACAGAGTGAACATTTCCTCTTCACATCGGATCCTCTTCACTCATCCTATCTGATTTCAGTCTACAGATAGTAAATTTCATTTATTCCCAGCAGTCACTGATCAAGGCACTGACCTCGCTCAACGGTCCTTAACTTTTATGATCTAACAAAAACTATAGATATACTTGTCATATTGAAACGAAACTTAGTGTACTTATTTATTATGCAAAGGGATACATGTATACTAAATTTCAACTTAGATGATTTTTTATATTTTTTTACAATTTTTTAAAAAAAAACGTACACACATCATTTAAAAACACTTGAACTAATGCTGAATATTGGTTAACGCGTTTTTATTTTATTTTTGCTGAGTCATTATAGCGGGTTAATGACGTCATAAAATATATTTTCTGATCAGCCTAACTAAACTTATGGACTAATTTTTGTGTCAAGTTTTTAACCATAAATACGCGTGTGTTACACGCGTATCAGCGTATGAGCTACAATGATAAAACACACATATACAGACAGACAACTTTGTGAAAACCACTCAGGAGGCCTTTAAAACCTGAAACAGATAATTCCGGTTTCATCCCGGTTTCGGATTTTCTTGCAAACACAATACTTTTCCTATATACCTACGGTATTATTGAGGAAAAGTAAATGAAAAGTTCTTAGTTTAGAAAAAATGAATTAGAGGCAACAGTGCCACACGCAGTATTTTATTAACCAAGTTTATAATTTTTTTTATTCCTTTTTGTTCAATCCTTTTAAATAGTTCACTTAAAATTACACGAGATTACAATATGGCAATGTTTTGATTAATTATTGTAGTTTTATTTTTTTATTTTGGTTTAGTTCATTAAACATTATTATTTTATTGTTTTTATATCAAAATTAAAAAGTCTAGATTAATTATTTGTTTAGTAATTAATAATTATTTTTCCTAATAGAAGAGAGCAGGTAAAATATTGTATGTTTGCAACAAGGCAGGAAAAGATACATTACTGACATGAAGCATTTCTATCTACTTCAGTTTCGCTTCGGCAGTCAAATTGTAAATTATCTGGCTCGCCTACGCCTCTCGGGGCTAAATGTATAACTAGTCAGTAATAGTTATTTATGTACCAATGCAGAAACAGAGTCATTACACCCCCATTTCTTGTCGGTTTCTAAAGCGCAAGCCGAGGGAACCTAAAGGTAAAGGTGTAGGCGAGGGGTTTATAGGGATGGGTTCTGAGGCTGAGACGAGGGAACCAGCAAGTTTACTCCCGAGGGGTAGCCGATAGAGGAAATCAACTGTTTTCTACAGTGGTACGAACACGTACAAAATGTTTTCTCTAGAAGGGAGAAAAGACAATAAAACTTGTATTTGACTTAATTTTATTAATGAATACTACCTACCCACTACAACTCTAACTTCCTATTTCTGGAAACCATAAAATCATATTTCTTAAAAGCAATAAAATTAGAAATAAAAACAAATCACAGATTAATAAAAATTACGGCAATTGGCTAAGAGGGGTCTAATTAGTTAAATTATGAAAAATCAAAAAGTAACCTCTACCCCCTCCAATATTAATATAACCAAATGACCAGAAACAAATACAGCATTTTATATAATAGAACGTTTTATAACAGAAAACAAAACAGAAAAATTGGGTACGGGGTACCTCTGAACTTTTCCTCATCACATCGTATTCGCTACGCTCATCCTCCCTGCTTAGAACTCGCTTCACTCGTCCTTAAATAATAAATACATTAGTTTCATTCCAAGCGGTCACCCAACCAGGAAATAACCATGCTCGATGCTGCTTAAATTTTATGATCCAACGAAAACCATAGATATACTTGTCGTATTGGTGAAAATTTATTACGGTTAAGGTACATACTTGTACCAAATTTCAACTGAATTGGGTTATTTTTTAAATTTTCACAATGTTTAAAGAAACTTACACAAGTCATGTAATCAAAATTGAACTAATGCTGATAATAAGATAAAGCTTGGCACATATGTTAGCCATATACATAGCAACGTGCGTGCTAAATTTCAATCTGATCCCATCATTTTTCCGAGTTTTATAGTTTTTCGTAATTTGTGGTGTCATTATTGCGGGTTGATGACGTCATAAAAATATTTTTCGAATATCACAAATGAAGCAGTAGACGGATTTTGTACAAAGTTTCAACTCTCTAGCATAAATACACTGGGAGCTATGATGATAACAGACACACACATATACATACAGAAAACGTTGTTAGAACCACTAAGAAGGCCTTAAAACACCTGAAACGGATAATTCCGATGACACCCTTGTTTCGAATTTTTTGCAAACACAATACTTTTCCTCATTTATTCCCTACGGTATAAATGAGGAAAAGTATCAATATAGGAAAAGCCGACAACGAGTGATTTATTATAACCTTATTAATCTTTTAGTGGAGGTTTCAATGAGGTTAAACAGAGCCTCAAAGAGCTTTGAATGTTTCATGCCTCTTAATGCATTGAGATAGTACATGACACCTCTAGTATTAATATCTCTAGGTGCTTACTAATTCATTAAAAAAAAAAATCTGATGCGAAAGTCCACCTTTTCTTTCATTTTTAATGTTGATAGTCCAAGAACGGAATAATAAAAAATGAATTAATGTGGCGACGTTTCGGCCAAGTTGGCCATAATCATGCCTTAAAAAGAAATAGCAAAATCCACCCTGTTGCAAATATAGGGTTTTATTAAAAATAATTAAAAATTAAGTAAGGCATATTAAAAAACTAGCAAACAACAAATAAATCAATGAAATAAAACTACAATCATTGTTTTATTATTTGTTTTATTTCTTGTTTGCTAGTTTTTTAATAAGCCTTACTTAATGTTTAATTATTTTTGATAAAACCCTATATTTGCCACAGGGTGGATTTTGCTATTTCTTTTAAGGCATGATTATGGCCAGCTTGGCCGAAACGTCGCCACAATAATTTAATTTTTATTATCCTGTTCTTAGACTGTCGACATTGAAAATAAGTTCAAAGGGACACAGCTCAACATATTGATCTATTTTCTTTCATATAATCAAGAATCAAAGGTCAAAGCTTTTCTTTGACATGTGTGTTTTTTTACTGACCAATGCAAGTACACTTAAATTTTCAATATATATTTAATAATGTGAGCAGTAACGTCACAACTTGTTATTCAATTTTTCAAGGAAAATGTAACATATTTATGCCATATATATTATACACCACATGACACAGCATAATTTGCACTCATTTAAAGCTCATATTATGCTAA
Organism: Microvelia longipes; assembly: GCA_018340805.1. Lineage (NCBI taxonomy): Eukaryota > Metazoa > Arthropoda > Insecta > Hemiptera > Veliidae > Microvelia > Microvelia longipes. The sequence continues at coordinate 7,079,139 of JACMZG010000032.1, read as the reverse complement.
TTTGTAAGACATTTTCTTTGGAAAAACACAATAAATTAAAAACACTTTATGACGTCACTTACCACACAGCTTATTAAACAAATATCGAAAACTTAAGCAAAAATTGCATTGCCAAGCAAGAAAGTGCCATTTCAATGAAAATTCGCCCAGCTTGCTCAGACCTCCGTGCCAAAATGTTTTTGAATTTAATATAATATAATTTAATTTTATGTATAATAGTTATTATAGATTTAATATTATTATTATTATAATATATATAATTGACATATTATATTTATATATATATATATATATATATATATATATATATATATATATATATATATATATATATATATATATATATATATATATAATTGTCTTTTCTCGTCTAAAAGCGGCATAACAATTGCGGGAATATTATAAGTGCAAAGCTCTTCATTCTTAAAGGATTCAGTTTACTTATCAGTATATTGCTCGCAAGTTTCGTTTCAATACGACAAGTACATCCATGGTTTTTGTTAGATCATAAAAGTTAAACGGCATTGAGGGTGTTCAGTTTCGATGGGTGACCGCTGAGAATGATGACGGATGTATTTATTATACGAGGACGAGCGAAGCAAGTCCGGAGTTGGGAGAATGAGCGTAGCGAACCCAATATGACGAAGAAAAGTTTCTTCGTAGGAGTATTCGGCTCCCGATTTTTTCAATCAATATCCAGTTATTTAGTATTGTACTAAAGAGTATACAAGAATATATACTTCTCATTTTCATGTAAGTATATTGAAAGGAATTTAAAAAGGATCTATAAAATATTTCTACAAGAGATTCGATGCCTAGAAGCTTTCAGTCTCTAGTCATGTACGCTGACCCAGCGTCTCACTGTGCTGGGCACAATTTAAGTCCCTTAAGTCAGCTTAGGCAATAAAAATAAAATACTTGCAAATAAAATTATTCTAGTGTTGGTTTGACAAGGTCTTGAGATGTCATTAATTTTAAATTTATTTTCATGTATATATTAATATTATAATATTTGATATGCGCGATGTGAACGATTAGTTTCATATTTGGCAGTTTGTTTTGAAATAAAACATAAAATATTTACATTCTACACTATAACTTGAAATTAAAAACATACAGAGTAATGTTTCCATAAGCGCGCATAGTTTACGGTATCGTGAACTCCGTGCGCACAGGCGGATGCGCACTGGCGCACTCTACGCCACTGATATGGTCAGAGTTATTATAAACACGAAAGTTTTTCTCCTACGGTCTACTGGGTACTCTTACCCACAGTGTTTATTAATAGGTTGTTAAAGTTGTCAAATTGTGACGTCATTAGTTTTCAGTACTAATTATAGTTCAAATGTTTTATGTAGACCTCTCAATAATGTTACATGTGTGCCAACATTAAACCATTAACGTTCTTCCTCTGTAGAGAGGAAGGGTGGTTAGCAACATTAACTTAATAAACAAATGTATTAGTCGAAAAACCAAGGTTCAAGGGGGGGGGGGGGGTTCAGGCTATTCATATCCACGGTGTTTAAACTTTGTCTTGAAATTTTGAGACTGAGTCACTGATACTGAGTTAGAGATAAATCACTTTTCAAAAACCATCACTTATATATGTAGAATTATATATGGCCAACGATAATGATAATAATAATAACCATTTAATAATAGCAAATACAAAAATTATAGAATACATTTTTTTTCTAATAAAAAATATGCATAATTTTATACTTAAATTTAACTTTCAAACTCATGAAAAAATTATAAAAAAAATATTTCTGCTTATATTTTTATGGCAAACGATATTTCTGTCAAAGCTAACTTCTAAGTCGAAATACTGTGGTAAATTTTATAATTTGTAAGCGGCCCGTAATAAATTTATTAATATTGAAAGCTATGTTCCATTCTCGGCAGCATGTTTTTCAAAGTGAGCCCAAAACGAGAAAATTTTACATACATACAAACCATGTACGAGTATACTCACACATGTATACACAAACATGTATACACACACATGTATACACACACATGTATACGCACACATGTATACACACACATGTATACACAAACATGTATACACAACACATGTATACGCACACATGTATACATGTATACACAAACATGTATACACACACATGTATACACACACACGCTATAATACTTTTTTTTCTTTTGGGAATCGTAAGAGCTGAATTGTGGACATTGGTTTGCGTGGACATTATAGTACGACACACGGTTAAAATCAGTTGACAGCGTGAGAAAATAATGCGAGGGAGCCTATGAGGTTAGTCCTGGATGTTAAACCACGCCCTCAATTTCAAATCAAGCCAACTATATTGGTTCCTCAACACTATTTTCCCACGCTGTCATCTGATTTTAGCCGTGTGTCGTACTATAAGTGATTCATACAAAGAGTCCAATGACGTCATGACCACAGCTCCTGGATTAGGACACGTGACTTATTGATATAAAACAACCTTTGTATAACTCTCTTCAATACCATTACTAACTAGAACAGAATCAGTGCATTAAACGGCTACTTACACAGAGATGTAAATGAAAGTTCAAATAATTCTAATATAGAATAACATTGCCCGTGTAATCACTGATAGCAGGGATGCTGTCCTGCATATAGAGATATATGTTAGTAGAGGGGCTTTCACCCTATCTCAATACATTGAATGCTATCTCTACCTATCTCAATGCTTGAATCACCTTTTTGGTGCTCTCAAGAGCTCTGTGTAGCCTTATTGTAACCTACAAAAAGTGTGTGCTAAGGTTATAATAAATCAATATTTGTCGGCTTTTTTATAAACTGATTTTATATTTTGTACCGCAGTGATACCTGAGCTAATCTCGGAAAATAGTTGATTTATCCGACATCAAATGATTAATTAATCCATTGAGAACTACAGAAGTACAAGTTATTAACAGTTGTTAAAGCAAGAAAGTTCTTTGATGGGGTTGTTTTGTCTATTTGATTATTGTTAAACCATGCTTTATGATTGCTTAGGACTAATAGACCAGGAGCCCAGGGGTGTTTTGTTAATAAAAAGTGTAATGGCTGGAACCGGTCTCAATTTTTCGTAAATACCTTCCTGAACAAGGATCTGCAATTCTGCCGACTCGTATGGGATAGGTGTCCCAGGCAAAACGCACTGTAGGGGTCAAAGGTTCTGTCTGGGACACCCATCCGATACGAGTCGGCAGAATTGCAGATCCTTATTCAGGAAGGTATTTACGAAAAATTGAGACCGGTTCCAGCCATTACACTGTTTGTTAACTTGGGTGGTAAATTTGACCTGTAAAGTGCGTTCTGCCTGGGACGCCCATCCGATACGAGTCGGCAGAATTGCAGATCCTTGTTCAGGAAGGTATTTACGAAAAATTGAGACCGGTTCCAGCCATTACACTTTTTATTAACAAAACACCCCTGGGCTCCTGGTCTATAAGTTCCTTCGATAAATTAACAATCAAGAATGGAAATCTTAAATAGTTCGTTTTTTACTTTTAGTATTACTTTAGCACATATCTACACCGTTCAGTTAATTATAGGCTCATTTGGGAGGAGCCAGCGGTTCTACTATTGGCTGGCAAAAAGCAAGGTCGCTTAAAAAATGTGTTGATAATACGACTAACAATAGGTGTAATACAGTGATCTGTTGTTGCCAAGGAGTATCACCACTGGGTTATTCATCCTATCAGATCTGCCAAGTCACTCTAACTGATATGAGCACTATGTCTAGTACATTTGCTGTAGACAATAATCTATCAAATTTTTAAAAAATGTGTTATCAGGTATAATCTAGAGAGAGAAAATGACTGACGAAGATTTAGCCGCATTAGTGGTAGACAATGGAAGTGGAATGTGCAAGGCAGGTTTTGCCGGTGACGATGCTCCCAGAGCTGTGTTCCCGTCCATTGTTGGACGTCCCAGATACCAGGTAACTCACCCTAGTGATAATTAACCTCTTATTTACCAATAACTAATAATTACACAGAAGGGAAATATGAAAACTCTATGTTCTATCATCTAGCAATTGCTAATTTTGAGTAAATTTTGTCAACTCCCTATATGGATGTAAAGACACTTTAGACGGTCTTACGCTGAAACCAGTGGCCAGATAACAAAAATAGACGCATACTATAGAACACTAGCACACCATTTGCCACCGAAGCAAATAAAACTAATGCCTTCCTAACCTCGATTCGAACCCCGGTTGAATCAGATATTGCTCTTTAGCTGATAAAATATTATGGAAAGTACCTTTCCTGAGCAGTGAAACCTGAGCTAATCTCGGAAATAGTTGATTTATCCGAACAAATGATTAATTAATCCATTGAGAACTACAGAAACAAAAGTTTTTAACAGTTGTTAAAGCAAGAAAGTTCTTTGATGAGGTTGTTTTGTCTATTTGACTATTGTTAAACCATGCTTTATGATTGCTTAGGACTAAGTTCCTTCGATAAATTAACAATCAAGAATGGAAATCTTAAATAGTTCTGCTCGACTATTCTAAACCCTTTAAACAATCCAAACTTTTTCCAGTGTTAATGCATTCCTGACTCCTTAGGAAATCCCTAGAACGGCATGAGTGAGACTCCTCCTTAGATGCCGTGGAACTCCTTGTCTCTTTTGGAACGTTTAAGCCATGCCCGTCCTTAACTGGAAGGCGACTACCGCACATCTTCCTGTCAGCGCCAGGACCCGTTTTTGTGTCCTAGGAGCTGTTTACGTTAACAATTTCAAAATAGAAATGGCAATTTGATACAGAAATGAGTCTCTTTACTGTGAATTTGTATTTTTACAGACACTAAAACACGTTTCAGAAAGTAGTTGTACCGAATTGACTAGGATAGTATGAAATTAAAGACGATGCTCAATAAAGGTTTAACTAAAACTCAACCCTGACTAAAAACCTCTTTACCAACTTATTGATGATTTGCAGGGTATCATGGTTGGCATGGGCCAAAAAGATTCATACGTGGGAGACGAAGCTCAAAGCAAACGAGGTATCCTTACAGTCAAGTATCCTATCGAGCATGGTATCGTCACAAACTGGGACGATATGGAAAAGATATGGCATCACACGTTCTACAACGAGTTGAGGATCGCTCCAGAAGAACACCCTGTTCTACTAACTGAAGCTCCACTGAACCCAAAGGCCAACAGAGAAAAGATGACACAGGTATAGTTGAGGCTTTTTAGGGATCAAAAACGTTTTCAAAAATGAAAAATCTTTCATTTTTATTCTGTATAGAATGTTTCTCTTTCTGTCAATTATGAAGTACAAGCCTCTACAGTTTGGAGTATTCCAAGGATCAGCAGTTACAAATATTCCTAGAACTAATTAATGGAGAACTAACATTTCTCAAACCTGTTTACACATTAAAGCTTTAATATCGTTCAGGTTATATGCTAAATGTTCATAATATTAAATAAGTAAAAGTTCACTCAAAAAATCTCTTTTGCTTAAAAAAATTAATGTAAAGCTGCCGAGCAATTATTATCAAAACATAACAGACGAATCTCCAATTCGCAGCTCAGATTCAAATTGATGAGCTGTTTTTAGAAATTCTTCAAGTAAGACAATTGTTTAAAATCTGAAATATAAAACATGTCCGAGAGGTCGAACAGAGTTTCTTGCTGTGGAAAGGACAACGTCTTAGAATAAGCATTTTATATAACTTGCTTGACAATAACATGCCTCTGTTGCAGATAATGTTTGAAACATTCAACTCACCAGCCATGTACGTTGCTATTCAAGCTGTCCTGTCATTGTATGCATCAGGAAGAACAACTGGTATTGTTTTGGATTCAGGGGATGGTGTAACTCACACAGTACCAATCTATGAAGGTAATTAATCAATTTATTAATACATCGATGACTCTCCAACCTCTGAAAAGAATAGAACTATGGACGTTCACGTGCACTTGTTTTTGAGGACGTGAACTCGTCCACACCGGTACATAAAATATCCACATATTTTATACCGGTGGTATAAAGCGAGCATGTCTATTGAGAATTATGTCGAACTTGGAGCACGTACACTCATTCCAATGTTACAGATTTGTTGGTTGAAATGACACGAACATCCAGGCAGTTATAATACCACTAAACAACTTTCAGATGGAACTCGGTTCGTATAAGAACCGAACGTATAAAATAAGATAATGTTTCAGCATGTTTTAAAAAAAAACAATATAGAATTTTGACGCGTCTTTAAAACACATTAAAATTTTTTTTGAACACATGAGTAAGGTTTGTATTAATGAGTATTTTTGTCACATTAATATTTAAAATGACCTAATAGCTATGTACAGCTATGGGGTCAAAGTTTGCTAATTTTTATGCAAAATAGTAAAATATTTGTATCTGTTTTCAGGTTACGCTCTTCCTCACGCTATTCTCAGATTAGACTTGGCCGGAAGAGATCTGACTGACTATCTGATGAAGATACTGACAGAGAGGGGTTACAGCTTTACCACAACCGCTGAGAGAGAAATAGTCCGCGATATCAAAGAGAAATTATGTTACTTAGCTCTAGACTTTGAACAGGAGATGGCTACAGCTGCAGGTTCTTCATCGCTTGAAAAAAGTTATGAACTTCCCGATGGACAGGTAGTAGTAGTAATTGTTAATTTCATAAGATTTTGGTTCTTTGTCAATCTTTTCTAACTTCAGCATGGAAGAAACGAATTAAAACACTTTATAAATGGAAATAAATATTTTACAAAATGCAGTGGTGATACTAAATACAAATTAAAAAATAAGAATTAACAGTAAATAGGTCCTGAGGGTTTAGTGTATTACGTACCCGGACCTTGAGAAGAAATTTCGGCATAGAAATGTTTTAGTGTAACTTCTTTTAACGTCCATCTTTATGAAAGTGCTGTTTTGTGCCCCGTATCTCGCCCATTCTCCTCTCCCCAACTTTAATCACATCTTTCTACAAATTTAAATTCAAACGATTTTCATGTAGCCTAATATTAATACCTTTTTTGAACGAATTTTATTATTTTAACAGAAAATATAAAAAATATTTAGAATGCAAATACTCTATTCAGCATTTGAATTCCGATATCAGGATTGCCAAATTATGCTCTTTTTGAAGGAACTAAAGTCCGATAATGTTAATAATTGTTGAATTAACTACAAAGGCACTATGGGAATATCAGGTTGTTCAGGTTAGGTGGCTGTCAAGTGACCAGTTCAGTGACAAGATAATCAAGGTGGGAATTATATAAAATAAATATAATTCCCTTACCGTTAGAGGTCCTTACCGTAAACATTGATATCGTAATTATTTGATACCCTTGGTTGGCATGATTCAGCCCAAGGTCCTCTTGTAGGTAAGGTAATGGTTTTCGTTGCAGGCTACATTGCACATCGGAGGCGATTAAGTATTTGATCAGTTGACTGCCAAAAGTCATTGTAATTATATGCTGATCCCTTCGAAAGAGTGGAATCAGGATCATCGTCAATGAAATTCCGCCCAACTGTCACGAGATAAAAATCATAATCACGATTCTAAATGACTAAGACTTACTTTGACGTTTTTGATACAGGTTATAACTATCGGTAACGAACGCTTCCGCTGTCCAGAAGCTTTATTCCAGCCTTCCTTCCTCGGCATGGAGTCTTGCGGTATTCACGAAACAACTTATAACTCTATCATGAAGTGTGACGTAGATATCAGGAAAGATTTATACGCTAACACTGTACTCTCTGGCGGTACTACTATGTATCCAGGTAATATTATATCATTTGTAGGGTAAGGGTATATTATACCAGATACCAACAGTGACATTTCTCATACTCAAAGTAAATCTAATAGCGTTGGTATTTATTATTTTCTAATCTAGTCTGTGCTATTTTATTTACTAATTTAACATATTGGGCACATAAATATTATATACAGTTATATGGTTTACCATATAAAATATGGGTTACCATGTCCTAAATTTGAAAAAGCGGGGGAAATCCATAGAAGAGTCCTACACCGGAATATTTTTAGAAATGGTCATAATTCTTTCTATTTGATTTTCAATTTTCTTTATCATTTTGTGATATTTAAATTAAATTAATCATATAATTTTTTTAAAGCACCTTAATTCCTTATTTATAAAGTTAATTATTAAAATTGGTTGAAGAGGAACCCGCAATTTTTTTTAATAAAAATGTCTGACAAACGGTGTTAGAGTGCTAGAAGTTTAACTTTTATTGAACTAAAACCACACTAAACTAACTTTATTCAACAATTTTAGTTAGCTATAAAATTCAACTAATATAATATATAATGAACATAAAATAATATGTTTACATATAAACAAAATGTAAATTTTCTATAAGGAGCTACAGTAAATAACAATATACTAGCCCTTCCCAACTCTAGGGTCGAGAAGAAGTAATAAATAATTATGTTACTTTTTTAGTACTTATTTTTATACTAGTAATGCGTTGCATGGGTAACTAACGTCAGAAGAATACACCTAAAAAAATTGACAACGGGCACGCTTGGATCGGTAGCTTGGTAAAAAGTATGTACATTAATCGAAGCGAGTAAGCACTCGCGCACTTCACAAGTGCGACTATTCTACTCGCTTCGCTCGCTATATGCTATAAATATGTATGCGACATTTTGTAATGAGGCTGGTTACACGTGAACTACTAAGTATCGTAACCATGCGTTTACGATACTTGATCAATACTAGAAAAATATACGATACCAGAAAAAAAATCTTACTTCATGCAAACAAAGATTTTTTTTCTGGTACGTACGAAGATAAAAATTTATTATCAGCAATAGTTCCAATTTTTATCGATTGACATGTAAAATAATGTAAACAAATTACGTTTTTACACTAATACATTTGGAAATTATCCAATGATAATTTCCAAATGTATATATCGTTATAGTATGTCACTTCTATAAACTAGTAATATGACAAACTGATAATTCTGATCAAAGACAACATCCATGCGGCCACAGGGAAGCGCGTTGTTCGCCTTGTGGACCCCAGTGCAGTCGCCTCGTAGCGGAGAGGCTAAGATGCTGAAGTGAAGGCTTATTGTTTATATTTTAATTAAATATTTATAATCGATAATCCGCAGAGATGAGCTAAGAGGCGTTTGGGCTAATATTTAATTTGGCAACTTTTTTGTATTTGTGTTTTGTGTATATATCTAGTCTATAAGGCGCGGTCGAATATCCACGGCCTTCTAGAACATTGGATCACCAACAAACTTTTTTTATAACTTTTTTTCACAATTTTCAGTAATAAGCCGGATTTGTGATAAATGAAGCCTATTTCCGTAATCTGCACGCTCTTTTGGTTAATCTCAAAGAGTATTTACATTCACTCAACGATTTATTTTTAATCTAACTTGGTACATACATAACTACTGTTAGACGTCAATATTTTGTGTTATATTTTGACATGTCATATTTGTTAACATTGACGTCTAACAGTAGTTATGTATGTACCAAGTTAGATTAAAAATAAATCGTTGAGTGAATGTAAATACTCTTTGAGATTAACCAAAAGAGCGTGCAGATTACGGAAATAGGCTTCATTTATCACAAATCCGGCTAATTACTGAAAATTTTGAAAAAAAGTTATAAAAAAAGTTTGTTGGTGATCCAATGTTCTAGAAGGCCGTGGATATTCGACCGCGCCTTATATAATAACTAAAACGGTTGGCCAAAGTAATTACTTAATTACTTTGGCTGCCCATTATGCATAAAATCCAACACAACATAGCTAATGTGACTTTAATTTAATTTTTAAAATATTTTCTTTGACTACAATTAAGTTAGTTGTTCTTCTAAAGTGATTAGAAGAATAAGAAGGGTTTCCTCTTCCCCACCAAGGTAATAATGTAAAGTACAGAAAAATGTGTTTTTGCTGCTTTGTGATTCTTTATTTGTCTTTATCATTCTTTAGCAGTGCTTTATCGTCTTTAACCTTTATTTTACTTATTATATAATAATAATTTGTTCAATTTTATTATTTAAAATGCACGAGAATACTGATGTTTATTATAAATAATTAATAAATACTTAATAATTATTAGGTATTCTTTTACATAATTATTTCCCAATCAAGTAACCATTTCCCTATCCATTCATAATGAGTGTCAATTAAAGTGATATTTATATACATAGAGATATATTACTAGAGGGCCTTATTGGTTGAATTATGAAACATCGAAAAAGTAGCGTAGTAACCTGACTCTATTCGGTTATCAAAATACTTAATTAAACAGAACAAACTTACTGTAACTTATACAGTAGACCGTTTGAAATACAAATGAAAACACAAAAAAAATGTGTGGGAAGCCGAAAACAATTGATTTATTATAACCTTAACTTACTCTTGGAGGAGGTTTTAAAAAGGTTACATAGGGGCACCTAAGAGCCCCAAAAAGATGTTTCAAGTCCCTCAATGCTATGCCCCCTCTAGTATATATCTCTATGCTTATATATATATGATTATTTGTTATTTGATTATTGCTTATATATGATTAATGTATCTGTTATCACATTGACATAGATATTATACATAACAGCAAGACAAAGTGATAAATTAAGCTTTATTTATCACTTTGACCAAATTTGATAGTTATTATGTATACAGTCTATCGTTTAGTTTAAAAATCCCCAAGGTCATAAGTATTTTGGGGATTGACCAATCAGAGAAGTCGCTGCCAACCTCTCACTTAAAAAGAGAAAAAAAATCCCTACCACAATAACCTCTGTAGGGAAAAAACCTTCTTCCCGGCAATCGTTCACTTTGTTTGTGGTTCTTCTTTTGATTACATCGTTTTGAAAACTACTTTCAAACTATCTTAAAATGATATTCTAAAATAAAAATACTCAAAAGAAATGTATAAAAACATTTGTTTACATAGTTTTTTTCCCGCTCCCTTCTTGCAGGGATTTTTTTTAAGAATCAGTGGTGTCCAAACTGACCTGTCAAGATTTTTAAACTAAACGATAGACATAACCACATTAATCAGTTTGGCTGTGACATGTAAATATATAGTCAACAGTTTCATGCCCTAACAATGCCATATCTAAATCTGGATAAGTTACTATAATACGACACACGGCTAAAATCAGTTGACAGCGTGGGAAAATAATGCGAGGGAACCAATGAGGTTAGTCTTGGATGTTAAACACGCCCTCAATTTCAAATCAGACCAACCTTATTGGTTCCTCTAAATTATTTAGCCGTGCCGTTTAATTGATTTTAGCCGTGTGTCGTACTATAATTGAATAAAATAATTTTATCAATACTTTATCAAAGCTCTTTTCCTTTTTTTATCAAGGTTTTATAAATAGAACTTTAAACTTAACTAACTTACTTAGTTTAACTTAACTTAAGTTTTATAAATAGAATAGTTGTATTTATAAAACTTGGCCTTAGATCATGGCCGAGAGCACCCCCTTCCCTTCTAGCCCCACCACTGATAATCCGTTGATTAATAAAATAACTTGTTTTTGTTACTTTATGCATTAATTCTAAACTGATGCATTATTATTTATTATAGATTTAAAAATAAATAGCTTTGTGAAGACTTACTTGCATATAGTACATTCAGCTTCATTAGAATTCCTTCCTTCCTTTAAAAACTTAAACTCTACCTTAAATGTCTTTGAATTTACACCTATAATGGTCTTTCGGCATAGTAAATATTCAAAATTTAATAATTCATACGGGCAGAACAAAAAATCTTAAAAAATAATGATTTAGTAAAAAATCTTCTAAATAAAACCAAGCTGGTGATGTATGAATCCATTATGAATCAGCATAAATGATAAAATTTCGAATACTTCAATACAGTGTTGTCACTTAATTTTATTCTTTTCATATTGTTGAAAAAATAATAATTTTATTAAAAAGTGGATTGACTTAAGTTACATTTATACCATGTTTCTTTTTTTGCATCTTTTCAAATTATAATTTTAAATTGTGGTATTATTTGAATTAATAAGTTCAATTACATATTATAAATTTAAATATCTGTAAACAGATTTTTTTTAAACGGGGGGTTTTACTATTTCGGGGGTATTGAAATCGGGGGAATTGAAATCGGGGGAATTTTTTCCGTTATAAAAACGGGTGGTTCTTGGAAAAAACGGGTGAAATGGTAACCCTATACAGTTAAAAATTTTTCACGTTTTGAGATTTAATATCTTATTGGAATCATTACTTAATACATCATTGAGTATTTGAGAAATACTCCAATAGGACGCCGAGGAATTGAAATTAGCAGTAAATCAGGTTTAACGTACACCCAATTATCAATGTTCTCATGTATGGTAATTGGATGCCATGGGGTCTTAGAATCCAGGTTAAGTACAGACACTCTGGATGTACTTAAAATACCCTCCTGAAAATTTCTTCAAATTTTTATTATAGGAATTGCTGACCGAATGCAGAAGGAAATCACAGCTCTGGCTCCCGCTACCATGAAAATCAAAATAATCGCTCCTCCAGAGAGGAAATATTCAGTATGGATCGGAGGAAGTATTTTAGCTTCTCTATCCACCTTCCAGCAGATGTGGATATCCAAGCAGGAATATGATGAGTCAGGACCTGCTATCGTACACAGGAAGTGCTTCTGAGTCAGGTATGAAGCAATAGTATCTACAATGATCATTTTTTTTTGTAATGATCATTAGTACTTCGCCAATTAGGACTATCTTAAGTTGAAGCAGATGAAGGAGTATTACGGGCTTATTTTCACATTTCTACGCTATTTCCAACGTGCATAAAGAGTTATCCCTACAACTTGTAAAAATCTCAAATATTTGTTGAGGTTATATGTAAGCACAAGAAATGAAAGAAGGAATCAAACAATTTCTCAATAATCTCTCATATAATTACTACAAATAAAGAGATAACAGTTAAGTCTGTTTTACACTGACTCATAAGAAATACTTTATCTTACCGTACAATATGTAACAGGCATCTTAAAAGTCTGTCTAAGACTAAAGACAGGGCAGACTGAAACCGTCATAAGAGGACAAGTTGAGATGAAAATTGTCTGAAAGTTACCTTCAATAGACTATTGTAGATCATTTGATACTACCGAGTTTTGAAAAACATGAATAGTTGACACAATATAATTGTTCGAGAGACACTTAGGAAATGTAACAAGCAAAATGCAATGCTACATCTGGGAACTGTTCCATCATTCCACATTCGTCATCGTTGATGGCTCGACATAATGCCATGTCCCACTCTGTTTCGTTACGTCTAACTCATCAGGGCACCGACAGAGCCTGAACTCACTCTGACCTTCAAGGCTCTGTCGGCGCCCTCATGAGTTAGACGTAACGAAACAGAGTGGGACATGACATTATGTCGAGCCATCAATGATGACGAATGTGGAATGATGGAACAGTTCCCAGAAGTAGCAATGCATTTGCTTGTTACATTTCCTAGGTGTCTCTCGCACAATTATATTGTGTCACTATTGTAGAGCTTACAATTTTCAGCCCAATTATATATGTAGTACCTAATTATAACTCTTTAGGTGTATTGAGTCACTAACTAACATTGGTCATAGAATCAAGGCAATTCATAATCTCACCAAGCAACTCTGTAATTGCTTGTTCATATTTGTTTACTCAGAATCCTTATTAATGCATATTTTCTACCTTATTCAAGTCACCTATTAGAGACTAATAAATTGGTTCCCCCTCTCTCACACAGTATGTATATATCCAAAGTAATTATAATGGAAAGAGGAGAATCACTTGTTCAAACCCACTGAGAGGCGTTCTAATACCAACACGAGAAGTGTTTTATAAGGTGGCAGTAAAACACTGATGAGGTCAAACAACCTTTTATCTTCCCTTCTTTAAAAAAATGTTAACTACATTCAGGAACAAATTAATTTAACTAAACATAAGATTAAGTTAATTAACTAAACATAAGATTAAGTTAAGATTTAACTAAACATAAGATTAAGTTAATTTAACTAAACTTAAGATTAAGTTAATTTAACTAAACATAAGATTAAGTTAATTTAACTAAACTTAAGATTAAGTTAATTTAACTAACATAATTAAGTTAATTTAAACTAAACATAAGTTAATTTAACTAAACTAATAATTAACTAAACATAAGATTAAGTTAATTTAACTAAACATAAAATTAAGTTAATTTAACTAAACTTAAGATGTGTTGATAAGAGAGCTTGCAAATCAATATCTCCTAGATTTCTCAGCCACTCATCTATAAATTGTTAGTACAAATATTATGGTTAGATGTAATTTTTCGCTTTCAGGCTTTCGGCGGCCACATCTCAAAAGATAGAGCCGTCAAAATCGGATAAAAATCTTCTACACGCAATCACTTTATCATCAACACAAAATCATCAAAATCGGCAACTTCTTAATCATCCCAACAGGCCCCTCCCCTTCCTCAAGTTCATCGGACCGTCAAATCGCTCTGTGTCTACGCAAACGATTCCATCTCACCAACAGACTGAGGACAATCAGCTTCATTCATCGCTATTTGATAATCTGATGCCTTCAGTAATAGACAATCTAATGCCACATCATCATTTCGATGCATCAGACTATAACTACGACAATGGTTTCAACTATTACCTGTTTCATATTCTTGTTATGCTGTGGCTATGCAAATTAATTTATAACTTGTGCGACATTGTGACTGATTCTTATGCCGCATGAACACTTATTGAACTCAGAACTATTCTATTTAATGTCTTATTTATTTTATAAATTATTTATTTTATTCTAATTCATAAATTATTTATTTATTTGTTAAATAAAAACTGATTATTTATAGTTTTGGTGTTGTTTTATAACCTTAAATGCTGACAGAGAATCAAAACATATTAGAAGTGCACTGATGATGCTCAGTGGAATAGTAAATTTCAGTCACTTTTATGTGTAAACACAACGCTTTTATGTGAAATAATTACTTTGATATTCTTCGTTCCTTTTGCAAGAACTCTGTAAGATTCACCTTGACCTGAAAGGTCTTCTATCCAAGATTACATAGCCTCAGTCTCGTGCAAGTTAGTGGAAAGAATTGGGTAGAAGAAAGAGTCACCGTATAAAACAAATATACTCAGACATACATCCAGTTACAGAGCTGTAACTGGATGTATTTTGTTGATCTGTTAGTTGACAAAACAAAATAACATTTTAAGAGAGTCAGATGCCAGGATAGCTACAAAGAGACTAATACTTAGAGGAAGGACTTAAGTAGAATAACACAGTGATAAGGGGTCTAGAAGAGTGACTGTTTCCAGTGGGTTCCATAACTGTACTTATTCCTACTAGAGCCTCACTAGATTGAGACTAGAGACTCCCCATACCTCTACAATCTCTATCGAAGCACATATTTATTATGCACGCCTGCAAGGCAGGCATTTTTCAGTGACGCCAGATTAAATCACTTTTTATTTAACATAGATATTTAAAGGATATATGCGATAGATAATTATTGCAACTCATTTTTTTTAATTTAAGACAAAATGGCCAATAAATATTGTAATATTTACAAGATTAGTCGTATTGTAATTTACAAGATTCGTCGTATTGTAATATTTACAAGATTAGTCGTATTGTAATATTTACAAGATTCGTCGTATTGTAATATTTACAAGATTAGTCGTATATTTACAAGATTAGGTCGTATTGTAATATTTACAAGATTAGTCGTATTGTAATATTTACAAGATTAGTCGTATTGTAATATTTACAAGATTAGTCGTATTGTAATATGACATTTGTCATTGGTGACGTCAAAATTACCAATGTAGAGTTATGGTACCTCGCTACCCATGGAATGATTACAGAGCTGTTATATCCTCCTCTAAGTATTAGACTCTTCGGACAGCTACAACAACCAACCAAAACTAACTGTTCAAATTGTTTTTAAGATATTCTTCCAAGTCACTATCTTAAATTTAATAATAAAAGGAATAATCAAAGAAAACAAATAAAAAATAATAATTTTTACTTAAACAAAAAAAAGTTACTAAAATTATATTTACAAAATGATAATTACATAAAGCTTTTTTTTTTAAATCAATGATACCATTTTTATAGTTTAATTCATAATTAACTAAATAGAGGGAGGCGTGAACTACGGGTTGCAGTTGATGAAATATCAAATTCAGGCGGACCACACCTTTAATGGAAAAAATCGTTAACATAGGACTCGGTTAAGATCGGCTACATACAGCAGTCACATAAGTTATGGCTAAAAGCAATAATACATAAGTGGGGAAAACTCTAAAAGCTCTCGGAGCAGTATTTCTTTCAACCATATTTAGCTACTAGCACAATTTATAGGCAAAAAAGAGACAAAGTTAACCCACTTAGTATTTTACACATTCTTTTAACCATAACTAACACTACTGGCATAATGTCGAGTCTCAGAACGTTACCAAGCATTTTAGTCACAGACCATGATTTGATATATTCAGAGGATTTATTTCATATTTTACCATTTGGTCTGAGCTTTAGTTAAAAATTTACCAAGTTTAAATTTAGACCACATCTGTTCAAATTAAGAGAATTTTAATCAAAGTTGAGAACTTGGTCTAAAATGAGGTTGCTCTACGTTATGAATTAACATCAAACACAGGTTTTTCATCATGCCCAAGTTCACATCTCCTCCCATCCATTTCCCACAAAAACACTCTGAATAGAAATAAAATTACAGCAATTTTTTATTCTAAATTTTAAATACATGTAAGTAAAACACACATGGCTTTGAAACTGATTTTATTTTAAGTTTGAAAATATTTCAATCATTATTCACCTCTTTCAATGATATTCAATAAATTAACACTATGTCAAGGCTGAAACGGGGACTAAGTCAGTCCTTCAGGAGCAGTAAATACTCATTCAACCATAAATAATACTACTACAACTATCAATAGGAAGAAAAAGGGACTAAATTAGCACTCTACAGTCTATCGTTTAGTTTAAAAATCTTGACAGGTCAGTTTAGACACCACTGAATCTTGAGAAAAAAATCCCTGCAAGAAGGGAGCGGGAAAAAACTATGTAAACAAATCAGGTTATTTTACCCGTATTTTCTAGGCGATGTTTTTTTTACATTTCTTTTGTGTAGTTTTATTTTAAAATATTATTTTTAAGATTAATTTGAAAGTAGTTTTCAAAACGATGTAATCAAAAGAAGAACCACAAACAAAGTGAACAATTGCCGGGAAGAAGGTTTTTTTCCTACAGCAGTTATTGTGGTAGAGATTTTTTTGTCTCTACAAAAAAAGTGAGAAGGGAGCGAGAGGGAAGCGCTCAACTTCTAAGTGAGAAGTTGGCAGTGGCTTCTCTGATTGGTCAATCCCTAAAATACTTATGACCTTGGGGATTTTTAAACTAAACAATAGACTGTAGTACTCTGTCCACCAAACTTTTACTAGTGCTATCTCTTGGCAGAAAAAAGGAACTAAGTTAGCTCTCTAGGTGTAGCACACACTATTTCAACCAAAATTGATACTACTAGCGTAATCTGATGGGAGAGAGAGGAACCCCTTTCAGGAGGAAGTTTGACGTCTGGGTTTTGTAGATACCTGTTGAACCAGGCAAAGTGAAACTATTTTACACCTCATCTCGGACTTATCATAATGTCATTGTCACATTCGATACACCTAAGTGAATTTCACTAACACTTATTTATTTAAATTAAAAATATAAATAACAAAATTTGTTCTAAATAATAAATTTCATAAACAAGTACAATAAATACAAATAAATTTTTTGCAAGATTACACAGTGCAGGTTCCGACACAGATAAATAACAGTCTGACACAGTGCAGGTTCCGACACAGATAAATAACAGTCTGACACAGTGCAGGTTCCGACACAGATAAATAACTGTCTGACACAGTGCAGGTTCCGACACAGAAAATAACAGTCTGACACATTGCAGGTTCCGACACAGAAAATAACAGTCTGACACAGTGCAGGTTCCGACACAGATAAATAACTGTCTGACACAGTGCAGGTTCCAACACAGATAAATAACTGTCTGACACACTCACCTCACTTCTTTAGACTTATTTATTGAATTCAGTTCTTATCTGTTTCAAGTATAAACCTTTTTAAACAAATATTACTTACTTGTAAAGCCTACGTAACGGACAAAAATTAAAATATTAGTTAGTAAACTATTTGGGTTTTCTAAGAACTACAGGAACTAGGGGCTCAGTGCATGCAGGCAAGGCGGACAAGTTTCAGAGGCAAAGTTAATTTAGTGGTTTCATACTCGTGCTACAGGCAACCAACTATGAATGATACAGCTGGTCTATCTGAGTTAGCCCCAAGTTAACTGAGTTAGCCTGAAGTTAGCTCCAAGTTAACTGAGTTAGCTCCCAAGTTAACTGAGTTAGCTCCCAAGTTAACTGAGTTAGCACCCAAGTTAACTGAGTTAGCTCCCAAGGTTAACTGAGTTAGCTCCCAGTTAACTGAGTTAGCTTAACTGAGTTAGCTCCCAAGTTAAACTGAGTAGCTCCCAAAACTGAGTTAGCTCCCAAGTTAACTGAGTTAGCTCCCAAGTTAACTGAGTTAGCTCCCAAGTTAACTGAGTTAGCTCCCAAGTTAACTGAGTTAGCTCCCAAGTTAAATGAGTTATCAAACTTAATAGCACCACTCTCTTTTCACCAATTATAGAACTCTCAAACCCCTGTTTTCAGAAGGGACTGAAAACTGGCCTTTAGGTTCAACCTGGCACTGAGTCCCTCGGCTGAATTTCTTTTTAAGTGTACTAAGTACCATTTGAACAAAATATTTAATAATGGAAAAAACAGATAGGGTTTATTTACAAAGAACCTAATTATAGTTGTTTTTCTTTTAAAAAAAACATTAGTTTTTTAGTCCATTTTTTATGTTATTTATGTCAGCTTTGAATAAAAAGTTATAATTATTTACCTATGATTTTTTCTTAAATATATATATATATATATATATATAATATATATAATATATATATATATATATATATATATATATATATATCATAAAAACAAAATGAAAAAATCACAAAGGTACAGCACAGATAAGTCCTACTAGGACTGCATCAACCTGCCTAATACACGGAGGGGAGGTAGACACTGTCATCTCTATGTACTAATACCTTAATGAATTTCTTACATAAATTAACAACAACTAATATATATTAAAAAGGTAGAAAAAATTTGAATAGATTATAGAAAATCATAGTTTTAAAAGTTTAGTGATAGGTTGGGTTGAAATCATGAATACAAAGTTAAAAAAGATAAGTTTAAAGTTACATTTAAAAAAGTCTTAGATGTACTCAATATCTTAAGAACATAAGACACAAAAGGGAGGTAAAAACCACTAAATGTATGATTAAAGATTTTAACAAAATGTAGCTTCAACAAGAAACAAAGCATGTTTCCTGTAATACTAAACTTTATTACTCTTGAATCCATAGAGAAGAAACATACATTACATATAAGGTACTATTGAGAGTCCTAAATCCTTAACTCGGCTTAGCTAAGGGTTCGGCCTAGCTAAGGGTTCAGCCTAGCCAAGGGTTCAGCCTAGCTAAGGGCTCAGCCAACTCAAGTTCACATAAGAAACTGTTACTTGCTAAACTATGTTAACAACACCAAATATGTATTTTTGTGGGTTTTGTTTTTCATTTGGAAGGTTTAAATTTAATTGATTGCAAATTGAACTTTCAACATAAACAACAAATATGTTGAGACAGAAAGAGAGCATAATAAGGTTACTTGGTCCCATTATAGTCCTTCTAGCACAATCTGTTGAGGACAGAAAAAAATATGAAATTAGGAAAATTAGCACTCTAAGTAGAATACTCTTTGGACCAAAATGAATGCTACCAGTACTGTTTGTAGGCAGAACAGAGTAAGGGACCAAGTCGCCACTCTTTCTACAACGTTACAACCAGCGATATCTATTGATTCGGTAATTCTCCCATTTTTTTATCACTTTACATAATAAAACTATATTCATGATATTGAGCAGAGCAGAGACTAATTATTATTATTGATTTATAATTACAACTATTTGTATAAAACGATAAAAGAAACAAGAAAATTAATAAACAGACCTAATAAAGAGATCATTGCAAACACAGTGAGAGGTATAGTCAGGGTAGAGTTAACCAACAAAACATGACACTATTTCTGCACCAGTAAGGCGCGGTCAAATATCCACAGCCTTCTAGAACATTGGATCACCAACAAACTTTTTTTTCAAAAATTTCAGTAATTAGCTGGATTTGTGATAAATGAAGCCTATTTCCGTAATCTGCACGCTCTTTTGTTAACCTCAAAGAGTATTTACATTCACTCAACGATTTATTTTTAATCTAACTTGGTACATACATAACTACTGTTAGACGTCAATGTTATCACCTGATTTGTGTTATATTTTGAATGTATTAATGAAAATTAGCACAAATTGTTATTATTTGCAGTCAACAACACCACAACAAAGAGGTAATTCGTATGTAGGTATATACGAAAAATACTCTTTGAGATTAACCAAAAGAGCGTGCAGATTACGGAAATAGGCTTCATTTATCACAAATCCAGCTAATTTTGAAAAAAAAGTTATAAAAAAAGTTTGTTAGTGATCCAATGTTCTAGAAGGCCGTGGATATTCGACCGCGCCTTATTCAGGTTACTAGTTTAATGTTTCAAAATTGTACAGACAGGTTCTCTCAGATAATAACATCATTATGGATGTACTCGCTGAGTAATGACATTAAATTATACTTATGTACACAACACGACATGGAGAGTTAAACTTGATTTAATTTCATGTTTCATTGGTCGACCAAATTACATTAAAACTTGCTCATACCTCGCTTTGACAAACTAATAAACATTACCAAAACAATAATAGGATAAAGGAGGAATAACAAAAAAAATATACTTCATAAAGAAATAAAAGAAAAATCATTATAAACAAAATAGTAACTATACAATGAAAAAAATTAAAAACAAGCAACATAGAAGAGACGACGTTGACTTGAGGTAAGTCGAGCAATATCTCAAACTGTAGACGAATATATAGACGCCAGCAACAAGATGGGCATCACAACAGTGGTTTCAAAGACAATTTAAATATTGATGGCTTAGTGGTGTAATGGAATAGATTCAACAGGTTCTCTGACTACTCTGTATTTCTAGATGTTCATATTAACCAGAGAGGCCGTATCCATTGAATTTCATAACTTGGAAAAAGTAACCTCAACACCTTCTACTATTAATATCTTAGAATAATACTATATATAGAAGGAGCACTACTGATAACACGAAAGGCGGCGCACTCGTGGTCTAAGTAATGCTGCCACCCTAACAATATACAATTTTCTTACAAAAAAGTTGGCAATACTTCCGGTTGCTGAATTATTATGTTCTACTATTAATTAATGATTGATTATTCATAAAATATTAATATAAACATCGGTGCATTACAATATTTTAAGCATTTTAAATTGTAGTTTAACTTTTTTAATTAAAATTATATTAAAAGTAGTCCTCGTCAACTAAATGTAGATTCTTGCATTCCGCCACCCTTTTGCCATCTAAGACTGGTTTTATTAAATACTCAGCAGGTGTTTTAAGTTATTATATTTGTTCTATACAATCTTTCTTCATTAATAGATATTTATGACAAATATTTAAAATAATGGTTTGTTGTCAGGTTGGCACCATTACTTAAGTGCACCAGTCGTTATCAGTGGAATTACACTGTGTTTACGGTCCTGTGCTCCTTCTATATATAGTATTATTCTAAGATTAATATAATCAAGAAAAACAATAGAAAATTACCATAACATATATTAGAGTGATCGCGATACAAGATAAAACACATAGTGCAGTGCGAAAAGCTGACAATGATTAATTATAACCTTAACACACTTTACGTGAAATTTTAAGTGAGGTTACACAGAGCCCTAAAAACATGTTTCAGTGCTCTTAATGTATTGGGATAGTGTATGGTCTGGCCTCTCTAGTGATATTAGCGTAGTGTATGGTATTGAATGTTTCTAACTATAATGTTGCTTGTCATTGAAGGTTTTTTGGAGTAACATGTTTTATACCTTATTTCTATTCCATGATGACAATGACAAAAACAACACACAGAGGGACCAGTCAGCAATGCTGACACTAAAAAAACATTTGTCATTCATTTCCTTGCACACCGTCAGCCGTCTTTAAAATCCAGATTGATTGAAACTCACAATGAGGAAAGTGAGATCACTTGTTGATTCTATTCCAAAAGTTAATAGTTGACCTCACTACTAAGAAGTAATACAATAGTAGTGAGGTCAACATTATGTCACAGTGTTTACTAAGAGGTCATCATCAGTGCCAAAGCCAACCAGAATCTTCAAAACCAAATATTTATAAAAATGTAATAAATATTTTATCATAAAATGTGACAACTGATTGCACTTATTAAATATGTATTTATTTAAATTGACTCCGATTCATCACTTTGGAGGAAAACTAAGCTTTTCTTCTCCATTTAAGCTCAATTTGCAAAGAAAAGCAGTTGAAAACAAAACATTAGTGACAAATTTCAAGTTCATATCTTTAACTGTTGAGTATAAAAACAAGACTTGCGACTAGGTCTACAACTCGACTCCAGTCGACAGCAACACCTCAAGCCAAGTAGACGCTTCTCATTAAATTCAAAGTAAAATTATTCTACATAGAAATTTCATTTTAAAAAATTTATTTTACATTTTAAGGGTCCTGAGGAAGAGGACGACACGTTGACAACAATTTGAGACAAATTACAAACAGAGACCAGGGATGGAGACTGTGTTTACAAGTAGGGCTGATTCCCTATTGAGTTCTGACTGGGATTTTGGAATAAGCCCTGGTCTGGATGCACTGCTCTGAGCTGAATGTTGTCAACTTCATCCTATTCTTAGAACCCTTCATTAAACAAGTTCATGTATATATATATATATATATATATATATATATATATATATATATATATATATATATATATATATATATATATATATATATATATATATATATATTATATATATACCAGGTGGAACAAATAATCAGATGCACCAACTTACCCACAGAGCAAGTTGAATTCTGAAAATTCAAATTTACCATTATATTTTTTTTTGTAACTATTACCCATTAGGTCAATTTATAACTACTTTTGGTGAAAGTTAAATTAGAACAAACCATATATATTGTCAGTTTTATATAAACTGCATTTGATGGCAATAGCATCGTATTACTGTAATATCTCACCACATTGTTCACGTTGGTACCTCTGATATGTTGCACCTAGTATTGTATACATATTAATATCGAAAGCCTTTTATGAAATTATGGGTTGACCTTGCAACTAACATCCTTAACATTAGAACAGAGGTCAAGTCAACAATTTCATACACAAAGTTTTAAAGTTTAGACCATCGACACTATGATTTTATACATTAAAAAAAAAACTAATACAATTCAAGTCTCGCACCTAATCTTCTCCTTTGTGAATTTTTTTCCAACAAAAAATCATTTATTTACTGCGGTACAATAATTTATTCCAATTAATTACAATACTCGTCTAATTTTAATTTATTTATTTATAATTATATTAAAAAAAAAACAAAAAAAAATTACAAAAATTGAATGTATTTTAATATAGAGAGAAAGAACTTGATAATTATTATTTAGTTGCATTATATTTATTTTTTGCGTTTTTATTATTATTATTATTTCAAGTTGTTTTGTTTACCATCACATGAAATGCCTGAAACATGAGAACCAAGTATGAGTAAAATAAAACCAGGTTGGAGACACTCAGTGACTAATGCTTTTATACTGACTAGTAGACCACAGATGCTCTCTTTGCAATATGAATGCCATTGAGGATAATCTCCACTTTGTAGCCATCTGCCCAGCTTTAGCAGAGTTTAGAT
The DNA here is from genome assembly GCA_018340805.1 of Microvelia longipes. Classification (NCBI taxonomy): domain Eukaryota; kingdom Metazoa; phylum Arthropoda; class Insecta; order Hemiptera; family Veliidae; genus Microvelia; species Microvelia longipes. The sequence goes on along the minus strand of JACMZG010000032.1, from coordinate 7,055,168 downwards.
CCACTCATTTTAAGAAAAAAATACTCTCTGAAAGCGAATATCTAAAAATTTTAGATAATCCCACTGTAGAGAATTGTCACTCTTCAGCTTCTTATTTTAAGAACCATTTGTAAATACAGATCATACCTTGTCCAACAATTTAATTACTAAAAATTACAAACAAAAACTAATACACTTCAAGAGACTAGTGTAGTCTCCTTGAAAATAGAATGATTTAAATTCATTTTTTATAATCTAAAACATTGTAACCCTCCTCCTAACGGTCATAAAAATGACCCTGGAGTAGGCTTTTGAGTGAGATTCCAATCTTAGTACTTTCTCCTATTATGTCTAATAAAGCCACTTTATTTATTTAATTATTTACTGACTAGTATACAAGTTAGTCAGGACAGTGAAACTTTGCTTCACTATATCAGGTTTGCTGAGAGGGATTTTATTCCCAAATTATTATTTTCTCATTTACCTAAGGTGTAAATGAGAAAGTAAAAAAGTTGAAAAATTTTAGCCATCATTTGGCAAAGAAGAATAAAACACTGGGTGAAAGGAAAATTTAATGACAAATGTTAAATACAAATATATTTACTTACGTTTTTATTTATAAAGGGGAGTAAAAAAATTAGGAAGGAGAGTTTACGCAGTCACACTGTCTGGAGTGGGGGGAGGGGGGTGAGGCGCCGATGTCGTGTTGGTCTGCGTAGGTGTCGTGTAGGGCCGAGATCGCATCGCACGTCTGCGTTCGCGTCGCTGTCCCAGTACTAACCGAAGTCGCTCCATTTTACCTCGTGTAGCACGGTTTTCTACACTCTCTTCTGTACATTGAGACTCCTCTCGACTGCTCTCTAGACAATATAGAGCTAAAGGTTAAACCAGCCTTTTCAAGCTTACTTAGAACATAGACATACAATTCTAGAAAGGACAAATAATATATTTTCAGATAGGTGATTATTGTTTCCCATATGTAAACATTTTAAAAAAACTAGGGCACTTCATAGAATAAGAAACATCTACATTACATTCCGACTAGACTGTTCGAAATGAAACACTTTGGTCGAATTTTAAAAAGTGAATGATTTATTTGACATACATAGACAAATATATAAATTTACATATTAACAAATTAATTATTAAAATACTGTGTATGACATTCTTAACATAGACTATATTTCACCATCTTCCATCAGGTCCATTATCAAATAGCAAAAAAACAACTTCTTAGAAATGCAAAATATTTGTTTTAATTAAGAGAATATTTTTCGTCAATAAAAATTAAAAATTATTTATTTTTAAAGAAAAAATTGGTAATTTAAAATTGAGAAAAGAAAAACTATGAAGAATGATAGCTATAGACACTAAGGAGTCTATAGTTTGAGTCCTTCTTTTGAGTATTTCTAAGAAGTTGTTTTTTGTAACTTGATAATGCTGATAATGCTTGATAATGCAAATTATTTGGCCATGCTGAATCAGGAGAACTTTTATTAAAACAAAAAAAAATTGTTGGCATCATAGCAGGAGCAAGAAGACTGGCAACTTGTAAACCTCTGTTTAAAAAACTCCAAATAATGACCTTTTATAACTTGTTTATATGTCACTGTCTAAAATTTATAAAATTAAATGAAGATAAATTACTAAAAAATAATTTCAACCACTTCTATGACACTAGAAACAAAGATAAGTTAGTGATTCCATCCCATAGATTAACAAGGTACAGAACTGGCACTAACTTATTAGGCATTCAATTTTTTAATTTGCTGGAGAAAGAAACAAAAGAGACGGATATTGATTCCTTTGGAAGTCGAGTAAAGGATTTCTTATTGAAAAACCCATGCTACTCAGTTGCAGAGTTTTTTAATTTAAAACATATTGTTAATTATATATTATGACGATTGTATGCCATTGTAAATTTTATATATAATATTGTATAATTTTGTATGGTTTTCACAATAAAATAACATTCATTCATAATGCCCTGATGGCTGATATGTTGGCTATGAAGTTATTGGTGGCTGCGTGACCAGGTCAGATACAGGTATAAACACAGCCGCCCTCATCTCTAATCTTCAATTGAGTTTTGTAGAGAATTGTGTTTTTATTCATGATCCCTGAAAATGTCTACCACAGTGAAAGCACAACTTTGCATTCTACATCAACATTGATACAATCACTACTCCATGACAATAACTTGGAAGCCAACACAGTTTAATATCCTCATCAAAGACCTGCACATTACAGGATTTCCATGCTTTGTATCCTGGTCTATAGAGGTTACGACTAGGATCGATATCAGGGTGACAGCACAGTGCAAGCTGCTACACCTCTGATACTCTATCTAGTGTTTTGTTATCTTGACAATACATACAAGACATGCTAGTTACCTGGAGCTGTGATTCTATTGGTTAATAGAGAGGTAGGGTTAGTAGATATAGAGTGAGAGATTTGTCCTATATCGTGGTTGCTTTGAGATCCGTTATCACCTGAAATCATAACAATTACAGATATCAAGTGAGGTGATAGAAGGCCTGGTGCAGAGGTGATAGAAGGCCTGACATCCTGCGTCTCTCAGACACAGGGAAGATATTTCAAGATGAAAAGCCTTCCTTGTAAAGGATTGCCAGAAATCTGAAGGCAAGGAAAGACATGAGAAGTTTACGCTCTGTCTGCACCCTGCCAAGCACACAATTCATGTTCACTCAAATTTTCTACAAAACTAGTAATGAAGTGTTTAGAATGATTTTTCTTGTAGAGCAATATAAATGTTTAGTTGCTATTGAAACAAATCCATACTAATAACAAGGCAAATCATACTACACTACATAGATATAAATATCTAGACATACATAGATCTCTAAGGATACTTGTCTTGTTTTACAACTACTTCATTCTTGTGAGTAATATTTGCTGCAACAAAATATAATTCTATTTGCAGCTTTTGCATTACATAAATAGTTTTTTCCTCAAGAAAATATTTTTACTTCAAAAGAGAGCTATCAGAACTATGTTTAAACTCTCGTCTTGTGTCTCATGCTTAGCATATTTCAGAGAAAATAAAAAACAGTTTATTCCCTGTATTGTTTATTAATTCTTAAATATACTCACTCTACAGTCTATCGTTTAGTTTAAAAATCTTGACAGGTCAGTTTAGACACCACTGATTCTTAAGATAAAAAATCCCTGCAAGAAGGGAGCGGGAAAAAACTAAGTAAACAAATCAGGTTATTTTACCCGTATTTTCTTGGCGATGTTTTTTTACATTTCTTTTGTGTAGTTTTATTTTAAAATATCATTTTAAGATTAATTTGAAAGAAGTTTTCAAAACGATGTAATCAAAAGAAGAACCACAAACAAAGTGAACGATTGCCGGGAAGAAGGTTTTTTCCCTACAGAGGTTATTGTGGTAGGGATTTTTTTTCTCTTTTTAAGTGAGAGGTTGGCAGCGGCTTCTCTGATTGGTCAATCCCCAAAATACTTATGACCTTGGGGATTTTAGGAGCGATTTTATACTTCGAGACAAGTCTTTGTTTTTGACTCCATCGTCAGAATCTTTTAATAAATTAATTTTTTCAGATAGGGACAGCGATTTTTGTATTGACATTTTAATAAACTCGATTTACAAAGAAATAAAAAGTTTCACAAACGAAATGGTCAGACCGAATACCAAATTAAAGCTGAAAGATTTTTGTTCTATGCTGTGTTAATCCTAATTTCATAGAAAATTGTAAAGAAAGAGTTCGCAAAATTAAATAAGGCAGGGCGAGAATCAATAAATAATTGTTCTGGGAAATTACAGAAAAACAGAAGTGCCGTTTTGGTCAATTCCTTGAGAGTTTGCGGGTCTTGTCTTTATCTTTATTTCTGGAAATTTTGTTCGTTATATAGAATTTTTTTTGTTAAATAGAAACACTTTTAAACACAAAATTCAAGGGAACGTAAAAAAATTTGTTACATAGAGACTTTCATTGTATAGAAGTTCGTTATATGGAGGTCCGACTGTATTTCCAATATTAACATATTAATTAACTAAATATGAGTATATTACCTCCCCTTCCCCTCTTGAGCCATAAAAACCACAGTGTTAACATGACATTATGTCAAATAATATTTAGATACATAATAAAGCAAATGGTAGTTTGAATTTGGTGAGATGATTTCGATACGAGCAGTCATGTTTGTTCAACCTGTTCTCCAGGGCAACATCTCAGTGGAATACACCAAGCATGTCCCTTCTAGTATCATATATAATGCTGACTCACCATGACTCTGGAGTTGCTGAGTAGCTGCAGCGGTGAGAGCACTACTAGCAGCTCTGTACTGAGGAGTAGCACAGAGCAAATCATTGAGTATGTGTATTATAGTACTAATATCTCGCTTGGGTCGTCCAAACTTATCTTGTAGTGCCGGGTTCAGAGTACCACTGAATGTACCTGAATAGACACCCTTGCCATGGTGATGCATGCTCTCGATGATAGCTCCCTGCCTCCGCCCCACTCCCTCCTGCCAACAAACAAACATCTCCTCAGTTAAATAAAACTTTATCACTTACAGTCTATCGTTTAGTTTTAAAATCTTGACAGGTTAGTTTAGGCACCACTGATTCTAAAGAAAAAAATCCCTGCAAGAAAGGAGTGGGAAAAAACTATGTAAACAAATCAGGTTTTTTCCCACATTTTCTTGGCCATGTGTTTTTACTTTTCAAAAAGAATTTTAGTTGAAAATTCCTTAGTAATTTTCAACAATTACTAAGGAATGCAATACGGGATAAATTGAAGACAGCAGTGCAGCTACTGAGTTACTATTCCTTTGTGTTATATTTGCAATCTAACATTTAGTTTAAAAATCTTGACAGGTCAGTTTAGACACCACTGATTCTAAAGAAAAAAATCCCTGCAAGAAAGGAGCGGGAAAAAACTATGTAAACAAATCAGGTTATTTTACCCACATTTTCTTGGCCATGCTTTTTTACAATTCTTTTGTGTAGTTTTATTTTAAAATACAATTTTTAAGATAATTTGAAAGTAGTTTTCATAACGATGTAATCAAAAGAAGAACACAAACAAAGTGAACAATTGCCGGAAGAAGGTTTTTTCCCTACAGCGGTTATTGTGGTGGGTATTTTTTTTCTTTAAGTGAGAGGTTTGGCAGCGGCTTCTCTGATTGGTCAATCCTAAAATACTTATGACCTTGGGATTTTTAAACTAAACGATAGACTGTAGTTAAGTTTATAAAGTTTTAACAAAACAAACTTACAAAGAGAGAAAACAGTTCCCTTGTGTCAGAGTTGCTTCCTCCCCTGCTTAGTTTCATTATTTGATGCGACAATTTTGCAACTTCATGAAAGATGTATTTTGTAATATTGTAATATTACACTATAATATTATTTAATTTGTGCACTAATAAAATAAATGAATATATAAAAAAAATTACTAATTTTTTCCTTAAAAAGTTTTGCTATGTGACAGGTGGTTGCACCAGGCATAGCACGTCATGTTTTAGCCACATGGTACATGTCTTGTGGCCTCTGTCACAGTGGCATACTGCCACCATATTGGCCATATATAATAATTGGATAAATTAGGTTCAGGTCATTACCTGAACCTAATTTATCCTTAGGAAAGTAGCTATAGCCATAAATCATAGAGATAACATAACAACTTCTACAAGGGAAGATACCAATTAATTAGCTCTTCCTTCCTTTCTGCCCCAGCACCTGCCCTGTACCTTATATCAAGACAATGATCTCAGAGCAGTAGGATTTGAGCGTCGAAACTTTTTATCGTGAGTTACAGGTTACAGGTTACAGGTGAATCCTAAGACCAGACCCAGCTCCCCTCTCATCATAGTCTGCTGTTCTGTATTGAATCTACACCGGCTTTTATAACTACAGTCTATCGTTTAGTTTTAAGATCCCCAAGGTCATAAGTATTTTAGGGATTGACCAATCAGAGAAGCCGCTGCCAACCTCTCACTTAAAAAGAGAAAAAAATCCCTACCACAATAACCGCTGTAGGGATAAAACCTTCTTCCCGGCAATCATTCACTTTGTTTGTGGTTCTTCTTTTGATTACATCGTTTTGAAAACTACTTTCAAATTAATCTTAAAATAATATTTTAAAATAAAACTACACAAAAGAAATGTAAAAAGCATGGCCAAAGAAATACGGGTAAATAACCTGATTTGTTTACATAGTTTTTCCGCTCCCTTCTTGCAGGGATTTTTTTTCTCTTAAGAATCAGTGGTGTCTAAACTGACCTGTCAAGATTTTTAAACTAAATGTTAGACTGTAAATATAACACAAGGGAATAGAAACTCAGTAGCTGCACTGCTGTCTTCAATTTATCCCGTATTGCATTCCTTAGTATAAAAAACCTGGTACGGGGTATCTCAAAACATTTCCTTACAACTTCCAATTAAAACAGTAAATACAATTGTTCTATTCCCACCATCCAGGCACTGACCTTGCTCCATACAGCTTAACTTTTATAATGTAACAAAAATTTCAATTTAATTGATTTGTAATATTTTTAAAAAACTTATATACAAGTCATTTAGTATACATTTAAATGTTTATAATGAGATGAAACTTGGCTTATTTTGTTTGTCTTATATGAACCTACATGGGTGCTGAATTTCAAAACAATGCTTGTGATTTATGTTATTAATTTTTGCTGTTATTATCACAGTCATGATAAACACACACACACACACACAGACAATTTTGTGATAACCTAGTAGCACCCTTCACCTGAAATGGATATATAAATATGATACGAAATATAAGTCAGCTGAAGATAGTTGGATTCGCTGGATTCAAAGTAAAATATTTTAGGAATGTTATCAATGATATACAAAAGGGAAAATCTAACGAATTACAAAAACAATTGGGGTTATTTTTAGATGAAAACAATTTGATAAGACAGGTGACATTTCAGTTTCAGATTTTTCATGAAAATTGTAAGTAAATGTGGTTTTCACAAAATGATGTTTGTCAGAGAGGGAAACCCCCCCCCCTGGGAGGGAAAACTTGCTCCACCCCAGGCTACTGGACTCGACTGTATACTCACATGAGAGGAGTGTTCAGACTTGGATGTGAGAACTTCAGAGCTAAGTTGCTTGAGTGTTTGAGTTAGATTTCTAGAAGCCTCTGCCAAGGCTCGTGTGTCGAGCAGTGTGCTGCCACTAGGATTCCCTGTACTCGATGCAGCACAGTCACACCGACATCCACTCCCTCCAGACTGTAACACAAGCACACAATCGAAAACTGAATACTATCAATTCAATATCCCTTGAGAGAGAAAATTAACACAAAGAATGCAAATACAGGGAGGAAGGTTGAGCCCCTCCCTAAGAGAGAGTGAAAATTAAATAGAATATAATATGAGGGGAAACTGAAATGAGGGAGTTTGAGGTTTCTTAATTAATAATAATAAGAGCTTTATTTTCATTATGTTTTACAATTATAACACTATAGAATAATGTCACAGTTTTACTTAACTAAATACTACATTACACACATACATTACACAATAACAATTAGTACAATCAACAATCTAAAATTAAACTAAAACTAAATATATCAAATGATTATTTAAAATCTAAAATTAACTAATTGAACTAAGTGTGTTCATTATATTTTACTTCTATTTAATTCCCTTTATATGATGAGGTTCTTAATTCCTTTATAAGGGAGTTTGAGTTATTCTTTATATGAGGGAGTTTTGAGGTTTCTTAATTCCCTTTATATAAGGGAGTTTGAGGTTTCTTAATTCCCTTTATATGAGGGAGTTTGAGGTTTCTTAATTCCCTTTATATAAGGGAGTTTGAGGTTTCTTAATTCCCTTTATGAGGGAAGTTGTTTCTTAATTCCCTTTATATGAGGGAGTTTGAGGTTTCTTAATTCCCTTTATATGAGGGAGTTTGAAGTTTCTTAATTCCCTTTATATGAGGGAGTTTGAGGTTTCATAATTGTGTCATTTTAATGAATAATGCAACCAAAAGCAGTGCAAGTTACTTCCTCTCAAAACTTGATTATTTTGCCCTTGACCCGGAACAATTGGTTTGCCTCGACATCTACCTGTTGAGCACAGTCGCAATGAGATCGAACCGAAGGTGTTCTGGAACTAGACGAAGAGGAACTAGTACTGGTTGAGCTGGGTGTCGAGCCCTGGGTGGAAGTACTACTGGAACTCCCAGTGGGACCCGGCGCCACAGTAGAGAGTTGCAATTGTATTAACATCATGTGATCTCCCAGACGCATCGTAAGGTTCAGCGGAGCTTTCCCTGAGAGGAAATCATTCACCTGTAACAACATCAAACAATTCAAGTTTTAATTTTCATTAGGCTGATTCCATAGGCAAAGCCAAGGTTTATACAAATTCAAAATGTATTAAAAATATAATATTTAAATATAGTGTATATAGCTACACAAAACATATTGAGTATATATCTACCCAAATAATAGTGAGTATATACTCAAAATGTAGTATATATCTACACAAAACATATTGAGTATATATCTACACAAAACGCTTTTAACCCTCTTTTTTTAATAACAAAAATCCCTTCTTTTATTTGTCTAAAAAAGTTCCCTACTCTGGCAACACTGAAAGTCAGGTTATGTTTTGAATTTTATTATTTTTTTTTTTGATATCGTATTTTTTTATTTTTAAAAATTATTTATTTACTTTTTAAGAAGGAATATTGTTGTATCTTATAAATTTCCAACTAAGTGTTGCTTTAAATTTGTTCGGGAAGTATGAATTAAGTGGAGTTAAAGTTGTTAATTACGTAATGCATGGATCATAATAGTTTTTTTGATAAAAGTTTGACGATTTAAAATAAATTGTCATTTTATAATTACTTTTTTCCAAAACAAACTGCTTTTTTGTGTCAAGTTTGTATAATTGAATGCGTATTGTTTCATATTATAAAAATAATATGACACAATATGCATTCAAGACTTAAAAAAGTCCAGACTGTCATCTATTGAAAGACATGGCATTTTCAAAAAAAAAACTGCTGTCTTTTGGTTGACAGAGCACAAAACCTGCGCTGTACTCAAATAGCAAGAAATGCTTGAAGAATACGTCAACGTCCAAGCGTCAAATATAGGCACTCAGATCATATTACAACTTCGAAATAATTGGATGAATTGAACAGATTGGAATGAACGAAACAAAAAATCAAACAGATCAATATGCACAATGAGGGAAATAAAAGCGACGCGAGGTTACAAATATTTACAACCAGTTTTGCCTTTATATGATTTTATTTACCATAAAGGTATTTTTTTTATACCGAGGTTGGCATGAGGTGGAGGGGGAAAGAGCGTGGTCGGTCTGGACCAATAGAATTCTTTCCCTCACAGATTTTTTGGCGCGCTGTCAATTGTTTTTAGCCATGTGTCGTACTATAGATACCAGGAGGTAAGTTGACATGTTGGGACTGTCACAAAGATCCTAATATGATGTGCTTACTTATTGGTTTGCTCAATAAAGTCATTTTCATTAAGGATCCGGGACTGTCACGGGGACAGGAAAATACAGTTTGTATTGTATAGAAACAGTACTAATTTAGTTGAGTGATACATTTTTAGTAAAATTAACATTAGTACAACTTTTGTTGTTTTAACACTTGTTTGTAAGTTTTTACTACAGTGATAGGTTTGACTTCATCTAACATTACATTTACTGCACCTATGAGATGTCAGGTATTTAACAAATTCCTAATCCTTAATGTATTCAGGTCACTCTTGATGACTTCTTTAATCTATATTAGTGTCTTAGCTATACAATAGTACTACAAATGTTTATCAGATAAAAGTGAGGGAGCCAATGAGGTTAGCCCTGCATATTAAACCAAACCTACAATTTCATATCAGGCCAACCTTACCGGTTCCTCCAGGAGTCACCCGTGGTGTAGTGGTTAAGGTAAGCGGCCAATACACAGAATGAATGGACTTTAGTCATGGGTTCAATCCCAGCACGGGCCTCTAGGATTTTTATGAGAGGGATACAAATTCTGTGTATCACGTCCTTCAGAAGGGACGTAAAGCTGGTGGTCTCGACCCTGTGCGTTGTTAGGTACTCATTAAAGATTCCCTACCCTAAATGAAACTGGGTATAGACAAAATTTAGGACCCTCATTGTAGATTCATTATAATTGTAGTTTAAAATGTGTGGATGCTTGGTTTAACAGTGAGAGCACGTGTTGTTCCCAGTTTTCACCAGACTATAACAGTCAGTGAAAATATGTATGATTGCTTGAAAAAGCATGAGAGGAACCATAGAAATTCAGGGCTCTTCTGTCTAGATTAGATGAAATATACCTACACTTGAAATTAGAAGGGTAGACACATATCTTAGGGAGCTGGAAAAAGGGCCCAACAACGTAGTCTACTTGCCAGGTAGTTACTACTCCTCCTACCATATTACTATCACTATCACTACTACCGGTTCCTCCACAATATTTTTTCACTCATTCATCTGGTTATGAGTTATACTAGAGTGTGAAGTATCCCTGGTAGTAAGGAGGCTGCAAGGAACAGATGTACAAAACATCTTACAATACAGGGTCTTTGTCTTCAAGCCATTTGTTAGGTACCGGCACAAAGCAAATATGCTTAACAACAGATGAGCACAGCTGTAGTTGACAAAGTATCGTTATATGTTAAATACTTAGAAAATACTATATATAGAAGGAGCAACTACTGATAACACGAAGCCGGTTCCTGGTGCAATTAAGTAATGCTGCCAACCTAACAATATACAATTTTCTAATAAAAAGTTGGGAATACTTCCGATTGCTGAATTATTATGTTCAATTATTAATTAATGATTGATTATTCATAAAATACTAATATAATATTGGTGCATTACAATATTTAAGCATTTTAAATTGTAGTTTAACGTATTTTTAAAATTATAAATAAAAAGTAGTCCTCGTCAACTAAATGTAGATTCTTGTATTCCGCCACCCTTTTTGCCATCTAAGACCAGTTTATTAAATACTCAGCAGGTGTTTTAAGGTTTTTATATTGGTTATTACGATCTTTTTTCATTAATAGATATTTATGACAAATATTTAAAATATTGTTTTTTGTCAGGTTGGCAGCATTACTTAGTTGCACCAGTAAACCGGCTTTCGTGTTATCAGTGGAATTACATTGTGTTTACTGTCCTGTGCTCCTTCTATACATAGTATTATTCTAAGGTTAAATATGTTTTGTAGTTACAGGTAATCAGAAACAAACTTTAACCAAGTACAGACCTGAGAATCATTGAGACTTTCCAATGCTTGCATTACACTCTGCTCTGGTCTCTGCGCCTGTAACATCAACTAATAGTTAAAACTCAATAACCTATCAACAACTACAATGTCCCCACATTAACTATGAACTCCACAAATAACTCTGACATCAGGGTTATTTGTTGATTCAAACTACTCTTTGTTGGCTCCGATTATACTAAGCTTTCCTTCCAGACATTGTAACAAAAAATTGAAAAATTAGTGAGCTTTGAAATAGTATTAATAATGCAAGTTTCAAATTTTAAGCAAATTGAAGCATTAGTATAGATTTCATTTTGTAGAATAGAAACCATTAAAACTGTGAGAAAGAGAGTTAAGAAGTTGCTACAGTAGGTAGAGAGAGAGAGAGAGAGAGATAGCCCCATCCCTACTGTATCTACTGAGTATCTAATGCCTAAATTTTACTAATTACTAAAAAAATAATTAAAAATGAGTTACATTTGAAGATCCTTTATTAAACACATTTGAATACCATAACATTGTAAAGAGCTTCTTTTGTAAAAAAAATACTTACAAGTAGTCCAGTTTCCACACTAGGCAGTAAAGTAAGTCGGCTTCCGTCTACCAACTGATTATCCTCCACTGTCCCTTCACGAAGTTGCCTGCACATTAAGAAAACTTTATTAATTCTGCCCTATTCTATCTTAATAAAAAAATATACATTTCTCTTTCATAACAAGGCACCTCTTTTTTACATCTAAACAGAAAGTTTTGATGCTTAATAACAGAATTGGTTTTAAAATAACACCAAGGTTGGGTCACCGTGTGTATGTTAGGTAGCGGCCAATAACAGAGTGAATGGACTTTAGTCATGGGTTCAATCCCAGCCACGGGCTCTAGGATTTTATGAGAGGGATAAAAATTCTGCGTACCACGTCCTTCAGGGAAGGAAAAAGTGGTGGTCTCGAGCCTGTGCGTTGTGTAGGTTCGTTAAAGATCCTTACCCTAATGAAACTAGGTATGGCAAAATTTGGACCCTCATAGTAGATTCATTATAATACTACTGTTTCTGCTTGTAGTTTAAAGTGTGTGGAGGTTTGATTTAACAGTGAGAGCACGTGTTGTTCCCAGTTTTCACTAGACTATAAGAGTCAGTGAAAATATGTATGATTGCTTGAAAAAGCATGAGAGGAACCATAGAAATTCACGGCTCTACTGTCTAGATTAGATGAAATAAACCAAACAATTTTTATAGGGACCTCTATTTTAAATATTCAAGCTTTTGAGGAGGAATAGGTCCTAATTAATACAAAAAAAACTAATTTTGCGAGCTTTCAATATAATTTAATCTTTTCAAGGCTTAACATATTAAATAATAACAAAAACAGTTACATGGTGGTTTACATTAGATGTTTGGACAACAACTATTGTTGTTGTTGTTTGTAACTATAGATGTTACAAACATCTAATGTAAACCACCATGTAACTGTTTTTGTTATTATTTAATATGTTAAGCTTGAAAAGATTAAATTATCGAAAGCTCGGCAAAATTAGTTTTTTTTTTGTATTATATAGGACCTATTCTCCTCAAAAGCTTGAATATGAAATAAACCTACACTTGAAATTAAAAGGAGTAGAACACTATCTTAGGGAGCTGGCAAAAAGGGCCAACAACGGTGGCCTACTTGCCTGGTAGTTACTACCACCCCCCCCCACTACTATCACTACTACTAACACCAAGGTTATTATTGTAGATCTGCAGTCCAATAAAAACACCATGTCTTCAGGTTGATTTCAAGTTTTTTTTAAATTTTCTGGTTATTTTATTTCACAATACGGCCTGAAAATCTATGAGGGCTACATCTACCTTAGAGACAATATATGATGAGCTTAGAGAATATATGAGGGCTAAATCTAGCTTTAGAGACAATATATGAGGGCTAAATCTAGCTTAGAGACAATATATGAGGGCTAAATCTAGCTTAGAGACAATATATGAGGGCTAAATCTAGCTTAGAGACAATATATGAGGGCTAAATGTGATATTAGTTGGTAAAAAGAAAGGAATGCCATTTCACAAGATGTAAACAAAGCAGGTTGAAAACTGGTTTTTAGTTTTAGCATTACTTTTAGTAATGCTTAAACCAACATTAAACCCTCCGGCTGCTCTACCAGGGGGCTTTATTTTATTGGTTCACTATTTGTACAGCTCAGACCTGCTATCTGTGGTCCAACCAGTACAAGTACTTATCCAGTAAAAAAACATTAAATGTTGCAGTTTTAAAATTGTGATGATTTATAAATGGCATTTCTTTAGATAGTAACTTCCTTTTTGGAGAGTACTATACCACTTTAGATTGTTACTCCCCTTAGACAGATTACTTCCTTTAAATTTATGGCTTTATTACTTTTCTTTAAATATTTATAACTTTATTATGAGCTCTTATCACAGGATATAGAAAAGCATTGGGGCTTTTGCTGGAGTAAGAAAAGAGTGAAATACTATGATATGGCACTTTAAATAAGGGGAGTAACCATTTATAGAGGGTCTCTGTAACCTTCTTTACATGGTACTCCCCAAAATACATAAGGGGAATAACTCTAATTATATTTTGTTTAATGTACAGTGTTTTAGTCTTAAATATTTTTTATAAAATGGCTCACACCGACAATTATAAATAAACAAATGTTTCTGAGTATCCTTCTTGAGATGGTAACTCCCCAAAAATATGAAGGGAGTAACCATTTGAAGAAAATCTCTGAGTAACCGTCATTAGAAGGTAACTCCTGTACAACACTCTCAGGATAGTACTTTTTGAAAAAGACTTGTGATTGACCACTAGACAGTTACTCCTGACCTTTCTTATTACGTTTTTATTTTGTCTACCAAGGAATATGGAAATTCCTTGGCCCTTTTAACCCCAGGGTAACTTACACATAATGCTAAATCTTCTTTTTTTGGCTCGTTTCTTCCATTTTATTTATTTATTTATATCTTCAGTTTATTTATATTAAATTCTTTGTCTATGCTTTTGCCCCATGAGTACTTACTCAGAATAAGGACTGCTAATAGCGGGACCCTTATCTTTCTTTTTATTAGACATTTTTAGTCCTTAAACCCCTCATTATCTTACTTTGTCATAATGGAGTAACTATCTACATCAAATCCCTTAGTTACTCTCTTTTGGTGAGAAACCAACTAGGGAGGTAACTATCTAAAGAAGTACCTTGTAAATTATGTTTGGGAATATCAGTGCATAAAACATTATTTAACTTATTAGATAAAGATGAAAGATTAATAAAACTCAATATTTTACTACAGTATTCATGGCATCATCTCATCATCTCCATGGCAACATTATCATTCATCAAAACAAAATAGCCATAATATATTGTTTGTTTTCAATGTTTAACGTTCAGTTTCCAAGTCAGACAGAGTAATAAATAGATGAGATGGGCTCATACACAAACAAACAGCGAGCTCCAGAGCCATGTTTTCATCTGCAGTTTCCTCAAGAGTTGGTACTTTTCCCACTACTTTCTATTTCTCCCTCTCAAATGATTAAAAGTAGTACTGTGGTCATTACTATTTTACAAAATCAAAATTCTTGTTGTATGTTCAAGCAACTTTTTAAAAACATTTATGCCTTTAAGCAAAATACTGACATATGTAAACTGACCATTTAATAGCTAGTTCAATTGACAGACAAAAATAAAATCTGGCACAAAATGACTTTACAAGTTAATGCTGATTATATTTATACTCGAAAAAATAATTATGCATCAAAAATATGATAATTGTACATTTAGATGTATAAATAACAAATAAAAAACCTAGACAGATTAAGAAAATAAATAAATTAACTGCAAAGAAGGGCATGGTAAACGATTTAATGAAGAAGACAAATCAATAAAAACGGCCAGTGACAAAAAGCTAACTGATATAACTCCCTGTCAAATCTGCAAATGAAATAAACCGATACTAACATTGAAATTACCAAAAAACAAGTTGAAATTGAGCAATATAGATCATAAAATTGATTCCGTCCAGGTTTTTGTGACCCACAAAAAAATAAAAAAAGATTAGGACATCCGAAGGGGGGAATAACTGTACAGTTATTGACGTATTTTAAACCTTGGAAATGCTGAATAATTATCGATTTTTTAGCATTTTTATTTTCTCTAAGGATTGCTTAGTCATCTATTGAAGTCGGATTTAAAGGTTTTGGATTGTTTAGGGCTTAAAATGTGGAAAAAATGGAAAGAATTGAGAAATTTGTCGCAACAAAATGGAGGCTTACCTTTCACGGTACAAGAGACAGATCCGTTCTTTAGGTACTTTCAACTTCTTAGAGATCAACTTTTTTAAGTTTTCGATTGTTTCATTTTTTGATATTGATAGTTGGAACTGTCCTCCGGTTGTTGGTTGCACACTTATTGTTATTATTTGGTTTAAATTTGATGAACAACCACACCCTGCTGCGTTTTCACAAAGGCATTCAGCTTCGTTACGATTTTCCATGATTTTCAGTTAGTTTTCGGCACAAAAAACTTTAAAAAACACACACTAAACAAAATTAAAGAAAAAACGGGACCTAAAACGTCCCCGTTTCGGTGTAATTAACTTAAAAAATACATAAAAATAAAACCAATAACCCCCGAAATTGACGAACTTGTACTAAAAAATTCCCCCACTCCTGGATCAAAGGAGACAAAAACATCGCGTTCGATACAGAAAATATACCCCCATATGAGATTAACGAACATGCACGATTCATCTATCTTCGGCTATCATCGGAGAAATAACTAATTCTAAATAAAGATTTAAAAACTATTGATCACATTATAATCTATGGGCTTAAACAAATTAAATTTAGGTTTTCGTATTTATTTCTATTTAAAATGTAACTACAGGTAGAAGTGAAAAGATAACAAACTTTTATTTCAATTTATAAATAAAAATAAGTAAATTAATTAAAATAACTACTTTCTATTTACACATATAATGAAAATTTAATCAATCAGTTCTAGCACCAGTGTATAAGGATTATTTTGGCGGAATATTATTTTTTTAAAAATCATTTATAAACTTATTTCATCGGAGGACATTTGATCATAATTGATTTTTCGTCAAGGTAATCATGTTATGGGCAAATTGACAAAGGAATACCCTAATCCTTTAATATTCCTTTGTCAAATAGACTTATTTAAAAAGAAATATCTCAGTCTTTTAATATTCCTTTGTCAAATAGACTTATATAGCTGATGGCACGAAACGTAGGTTGTGTAACAAGGATGAGTCGGGTTCTAAACAAATGAACACTAGCACTTATAAATTATTTTATCTGCTCACGGCAGGAAAATTGAGCATTACTCAACTAATTCTAGGCGAGAAAGTAGCATTTCCCAGATCGGCTGGTAATTAGTCATGAGTGACTGCAGAAAAATTAAAATGAAACATTTGTAATGTAAATCTTTATTAGAAATAAATTTTATTGATTATATTAAAGGCAACACTTTTTGTCTTGGTTTCTCATCTTTTTTTGTCAAGTCATTTACTACTTTTATGATACAAACCCGTATTTAATACAGTTTAAAAGTTAGTTTATTCTATAGCGATTCTATAGCGTTTTGTGATGAATATCGTCGAAGATATAGACGAACTTTTCGAACAAACCGTCGGATGTTTGGAATAGCTACAAATGCAAAGTGAGCCTACAACCCGGCAAATCCGGAAGTAGGTATCTCAAAGCATATGAAGTGTTCAAAGAATGGTGCTCAGAGAAATAAGTAAAGAATGTAAGTAAAAACATTGTGTTAGCGTATTTAAAAGAACTGTCAAATAATGCTAGTTTTGATTTATTACTGTTTGCAGATAAAATATTGTGTGGACGAGCAGGAAAGGAAACATTACTGACTCGTATATTGCTTCCTCGGCTTTTGCCTTCATCAGTCAATTTTATATTACCTGCCTCGGCTTCGCCTCATCAGTCAAAATAAAAATTACCTGCCACGGCTTCGCCTTGTCAGTCAAAATAAAAATTACCAGCCTCGGCTTCGCCTTGTCAGTCAAATTATATATTAACTCCTCGGCTTCGCCTTATCAGTCAAAATAAAAATTACCTCCTCGGCTTCGCCTTGTAGTCAAAATAAAAAATTACCAGCTCGGCTTCGCCTTGTCAGTCAAATTATAATTATGCCTCTCGGCTTCGCCTCATCAGTCAAATTATATATTAACTCCTCGGCTTCGCCTCATCAGTCAAAATAAAAATTACCTGCCTCGGCTTCGCCTTGTCAGTCAAAATAAAAATTACCAGCCTCGGCTTCGCCTTGTCAGTCAAAATAAAAATTACCTGCCTCGGCTTCGCCTCTGCAGGTAATTTAGATAGCACACCCTCGCCTTCGGCTCGGGGGATAACTTCGATACTAGTCAGTAATATTCCATTTTCCTGCCTAGTTACACAAATAACTATTAAATGACCACTAACCTTTATTATTTTTTTATAAAAATATACTGACACCAGGTGGTAACAAGCAAAGTAACCAACAACAGTAAACTTTTCTTCGTTAGGTATTTTTCCCCATAGAGATATTATTACTAGAGGGGACAAAATACAAAAAGTTGAATTTTGAAACATTGAAAAAATAACCTGAGTATCTTCGACTATATGTATAATCAATTGAAGAGAACAAAGTTACAGTAACTTACAATGTACGGAAAGCCGAAAACAATTGATTTATTATAACCTTAACTCACTCTTGAAGGAGGTTTCTATGAGGTTGTACAGAACCCCTGAGAGCCCCAAAAAGATGTTTCAGGCCTCTCAATGTATTGAGATAGCCTATGCCCTCTCTAGTATATATCTCTATGTGTTTCCCTCTAAATTTAAGACATGCGCAGTTTGTACCAGGCGTGTGAGGTTTTCTTGCAAAATGTTTTATGATGGATTTTTATTTATTTTTTCTCCTGAACGGGGTCACTTAGTTATATAGCAAATCGACTTAGTGCGTCATCCCCTTTATTCAAGATCCTTGGCTCCGACCGAGGTATACGTCTGTGATTTTAGGTAACATTGTTGCATCTTGTTGGGATACGGCGGTCTTCGGACAGGGTTGTTGTCGACAGTGGTCATCGCCAGCCCTGATATTTTTATTTTAGTTTCTGATTGTTTTAGTAATCTTTGTAAATATTTATATATTTAAAAAAAAATTATAATTAGACTAGTATCAAATAATAATTCAATTTTGATCATTTTCTATTTTGAGTATTTATATTAGTTTGAACACTAGACGTATAGTCTAGGAACCGGACCTGAAAAAAACAACTCATTTTGTACTGTTTCAAATAAATTGTTTTTGACAACCATATGGTAAGGATAAGGATATGGTGAAGCATATATGCTAAGCAATGTAAGTTTTAGTTCTATCTTTAAGAAGGATAAATAAAGTAGAGGGAGTATAATTGTATATTTCCCAATAAATACAAATTTGACAAATAAAATCATAATTATAATAAAGAATTAAACGAATCTGTTGCTATGGTTACGTAAATAATCATTTTGAATTCACCTATAAATAATCATAAATATCTCCTATTTATCTATCTCATTTGACTTTCATGGGGTCAGTTAAGCTCCCTTATCGCGCAATGTCCTTTACGGACTTGAGTCAATTACCATCACTACGCTACTCCTCACCGCCCTTTCAAAAGCGTAACTAATATCATTGCTAACGATATAACAAACGATCTGATATCATTGTGCCTGAGTCAGACCGTGAAACCCCTAACCAAGCGATGCCTTGACATTGACCACCTTAAGATATTTCCCATGCTGCTGTTAGTGTGATGTGTGTTATAATAAATAACGAACCAATCGGCGATCTCTTGAAGGTAATTTAGGCCTTGGTAGGGTCCGATAAAACCAAGATGAGAAGGTTAGTGTCAATAAGTTAAATCGGAACCCTGATTACTTATCTTTTATAATTGAAACGGCGATCCCACGGAGGAAGGTATACAGCAATGTTTGCATGTATATCAATCGATTGATATACAATACATAAATGATAACTTCGTACATATGTTAACCATATACGAAGTTAAAATTGTTATTTTTGCCATTTGTTGAAATTTTTGCTGATTATTATGAGTTGATGACGTTCCATACACATTTCATAAACATTAGGACTTTGAACATTAATTTTCGTTCCAAGTTTCATTCAAATCCGAAAAAGCGTTCAGAAGTCATCCAGGGGGGTCAACATGAGTTGTTATTTTTGAAAAGTCGAGGTCTTCTTTCTATGCGTATCTTCAATGTTCCTGAATTCTGACGTCATAGTGGTCCCCCATATTCTCCGTAGTAGATGTTTAAATGCAATTTTTCGAATCCAGAGCTTCATTCTTAGGTCTTGCTCTTGTTACAATAATTCTTATTAAAGCTGTTTTGGACCTGAAAGTGGTTCTGACTCTGTATTTACTTCCAATTCATCTTATCTTTTCTGACAGTACTTTATTATAGTAGATTTATAATGTGGATGAAGAATCCGACGTTTCGCTTCCACTGTGGAGGCATCTTCAGGGATGTAGGACATCATGGATAGAAACACAATGCTCTACAAAACTGAACTTAAATATATTGGCATTAAATTGTTGGAAATATAAAACAGTTCCTGAAACAATTATTATAAAGGTATGCTCCAATTTAACTTATTTGAATTGGATAGTAATTTAACTTATTAAAGTTAGTGAAGGAAAACAAATTTTGGTTATCAGGTTACCGTACATGCCAGACGATTAAGGAAAAAATAATTGGCTATTTAAGCTTCCAGGGGTCAACTTTGTGAGGGTAGATACCAATTTTATCGCTATAGCTTTACACGAAGCTGAGTTAATCAGGGTGATGTATTTGAAATGTACCTCCCCTCTATATTTTTGGCGGGGTTGTCCTTTAATACGGGAAGGATCTCAGATACGAAAAATCCCACATGCAAAAAAACTTCCCCACCACATACCCAAAAATAGCGAAGCACCGAAAACAAACTTGCGCAAAACTGGCTGTAGCTACAGAAAATCGCTTCTGGGATTTCGAGTATGTGAAGCCGACCCTTTTAATACCCTCTCTGACAGTGTAGCCATGCAGGTCGTGTCCTCAAACCTTATTGCAGTAGCTCAAAAAGAGTTTAGCTCATACAACTCACTAATTTAGTAGACCAAACACACTTTAGCTATTAAAATTGTCGACGATTGTCATCTCTAGCCATTGATAATAAATCTAACTTTTTATTACTATTCATAATATAAATACCATCTATTTTTAAATTGTTTATTATTAAATTTTTATTGTAGATATTATGTTTTACGATATTTAGAATAGCCTCAACAAATTTGTGTTCGATTATTTTTAGAAAAAATCATAGTGCGAAGTGAGTGGGTGTACCGGACCAGAGTTCCGACAGATCCTGCCTGAGTTTGTTTTATATTTTTTATTTGTTTCAATTAAGCTTAATTTAGCTCTTGTACCACACCTTTCTGATTTTTAAAAGTCATTACTTTGAAGATAATATAAACAGTAGTGCGTGTTTACTTTTCTAGTTTTATTTGTAAACAAAAGAGATTGTTTACATTTTCGTAAGTTTTGAAACATTTTGGTCGGTGTATGATTTTAGCTATTGTGAGTCAACGTTTGTAAAAATGTCGCATCAAACTGGTATTAAAGGTGAGTAGTGCTTTATTAAAATTGTTTTGTAAAGTTTAATTGTTAAGATTTGTGGAAATAATACACGAGTTGCCAGTGTACTTGAGATGACTCCGAGAGGACTAGTTGTAACCTAACTTGCTGGAGTGTAACGATATATAAGTACATAGAGATGACAGTATCTATCTCATACCTGGGTACAGTTGTCTATATTGTAGACGGCGGTTAAAGCACTCCTAGGAGTATTACAGTAAAACACACGGTTGTAATCAGTTGACAGTATGGGAAAATAGTACTAGGAGAATAAGTTTAGTCCTGGATGTTAACCCTTTTCGCTGTTAATGACGGCATGTGCCGCCATCAAAAAAACTTTGTGTTGCGAATGACGGCATATGCTGTCAATTTTTTTTATGGTGTGACATATTAAATAGTGGGTGTAGTTTAACATCCAAAACTAACCTAATTGGCTCCGTCACATTATATTCCCACACTGTCAACTAACTAAACTACTAAAACTTTTCTAAGAGCAAAGGGATATGAGCACATAGAGATGACAGTGTCCATCTCATACCATTTGGTGGTCTAAAACAGCTGTTGTCTTCTAAATACCTTCTTAATCTATTTATTACTTTTACTTCTAGATGGGAGGAAAAGTCTACTTTTTCCTTCTTGTAGAGGGATAAAAGTGACAAATAACTACTGATCTGAATGTACAGGAAGAAGAGAAACTAGCAGAAGTATAGTAGCTTTAGTAGAGTAAATATTTGTAATTATTTAACTCCTCCTCTGTTATAGCTGCCTTCTGTTCTAAACTTGAATGTTATAAGTACAATCCTTTTGATAAGTTATCCTAACTTATCCTTTTGATTAGTAATGCTATTGATAAGTTAAACCTTATCCTTTTTGATCCTTTTGATAAGTTATCCATGATTTAATCCTAACTTATCCTTTTGATAAGTTAATCCTCCTTTTGATAAGATCCTTTTGATAAGTTAATCCTAACTTATCCTTTTGATAGTTATCCTTATCCTTTGAAGTTAATCCTAAGTATCCTTTTGATAAGTTAATCCTAACTTATCCTTTTGATGATTTAATCCTAACTTATCCTTTTGATAAGTTAATCCTAACTTATCCTTTTGATAAGTTAATCCTAACTAATCCTTTTGATAAGTTAATCCTAACTTATCCTTTTGATAAGTTAATCCTAACTTATCCTTTTGATGAGTTAATCCTAACTTATCCTTTTGATGATTTAATCCTAACTTATCCTTTTGATAAGTTAATCCTAACTTATCCTTTGATAAGTTAATCCTCCTTTTGATAAGTAATCTAACTTATCCTTTTGATAAGTTAATCCTAACTTATCCTTTTGATGAGTTAATCCTAACTTATCCTTTTGATAAGTTAATCCTAACCTTATCCTTTTGATAAGTTAATCCTAACTTATCTTTTGATAAGTTAATCCTAACTTATCCTTTTGATAAGTTAATCCTAACTAATCTTTTATAAGTTAATCCTAACTTATCCTTTTGATAAGTTAATCCTAACTTATCCTTTTGATAAGTTAATCCTAACTTATCCTTTTGATAAGTTAATCCTAACTAATCCTTTTGATAAGTTAATCCTAACTTATCCTTTTGATATTAATCCTAACTTATCCTTTTGATAAGTTATCCTACTTATCCTTTTGATGAGTTAATCCTAACTATCCTTTGATAAGTTAATTAATCCTTTATGAGCTTAATCCTAAATAAGTGATAAGTTAATCCTAACTTATCCTTTTGATGAGTTAATCCTAACTTATCCTTTTGATAAGTTAATCCTAACTTATTTGAATATCCTAACTTATCCTTTTGATAAGTTAATCCTAACTAATCCTTTTGATAAGTTAATCCTAACTTATCCTTATCCTCCTTTTGGATAAGTTAATCCTAATCCTAACTAATCCTATAAGTTAATCCTAACTTATCCTTTTGATAAATCCTAACTTATCCTTTTAATAAGTTAATCCTAACTAATCCTTTTGATAAGTTAATCCTAACTTATCCTTTTGATTAGTTAATCCTAACTTATCCTATTGATAATTTAATCCTAACTTATCCTTTTGATGAGTTAATATCTATATTTTAAGATTTTATTTTAATTAATTTAATTTTAGTAAGATTAATAAATAAAAAATATGATTTTAATTAATTGGATTTGTTTCAGCTAATGTGGAACTAAAAAAATTCTTTGGCAAGTGTCGAGACGGCAAGATCAGAGTTTTTAAAGTTATTATAAAGAATGGTGAGTTTTTTTATATTTTGTCGAAGGAAGATACGATGGAACAAGGTTGTTACAAACCTGATTGTTTGGTTGATAATAACTCAATGCTACATGCTAGTAACAATAAAGCATATCTTCAGAAATATTGACTAAAGACAGTATTTTACATTCAGTTTAAAGCAACACCCCATTTCTTTTTTCTTATTGCTCTTATTCTAAACTTTTAGGAATTATGCTCACCTGTAAGTATAAATGGTTACTTATAAAGTTATGCAGCGTAGAGAAATGCCCAGTTTTACTGATGTAATTAGGAAGTTAAGAAATGCTTACCTGAATATCTACTTAGAACTGTACACTTGTCTGTTTCAAAGTTGACTTGCACATGGTATTATTGTGTGGGTTTGTACCGATCTAGAGACTTTTCTACTGCTTTTAATGAAAGTAGTTAGGATTATGACTCGTCATAGTTACCTAGAAAACTGTGAAGCTATTTTTTTGAAAAAACTAGAAGTACGGTTGTAATAAGTTTGTTTATTTAAAATGTTTTACTTTCTGTTAAAAGTAATATTTAAAATTTTAAACTAAATGGTGTAAATTGTAGTTACAAAACTAGAAATGGGGAAAGTCTTAACTTCCCGCCAGAGGTTAAAAACTGCTCAATTTGGTCGTAACATCTCGGCATAAAACTTACCTATAAACATGAAGGCAGTCTATTTGAAGGAATTGAGGGAAATAATTTATTATGGTTTGCAGAGGAGCTGTGTTTGTCAACGTATAAAGAAACTAAAGGAGACTGGAAGGAAGACTTTGAGAAGAACGTCAAACTCCTGGTGGAGGAGAGCCAGCCATGCTACGTTCTCTTCAGGTCCATTTTTTTAAATATTTTTTATTTTTTTTTTTTATTATAATACGACACACGGCTAAAATCAATTGACAGCGTGGGAAAAAATGCAAGGTAGCCAATGATGTTTGTCCTGGATGTTAAACCACGCCCTTAATTTCAAAACAGACCAACCTTATTGGTTCCTCAACACTATTTTCCCGCGCTGTCAATTGATTTTAGCCGTGTGTCGTACTTTAATACTGCACTCTCAGACTTTCATCCATGTGCATAATTTATTAAAATAATGTAAGGAAATAACATTACAAGAAAACATAATTAATTGAAACAACAAACAAGGATATCTTAAAGGTATTTCAACTTTTATTTACATTTCAAGTCTTTTTTGCAAATATCACAGAAACAAAAGGTATAGTGCGGAAAGTAGTACCTGGTAAAGCAAAGAGACTAAAACTATTAAAGGGAGTACAGGACCCGTGTAACACAGTGATAAGGGGTCTGGAAGTGAGACAGTTTCCATAGGTGCCCTAACTGTACTTACCCCTACTATAGTCTCCCTAGACAGAGACGAACTACTCCCCACTCCCCTACAACTTCTATCGGAGCACATATTTATACACCCAAAGAGACTAAAACTATGACGTCACCAATTTACCGTTAGGGCACCTAGCTACCCAAGGAATGATAAGAGCTGTTGTATCCTCCCTCTAATAGTTTTAGTCTCTTTGTATATAAGTTTAGCAATAAAAAGTTTAAACAATAATTATTTTAAACTTATAAATCCTTTAAAAACCTCTTAGATCGCACCATTGCTCTTTTTTAAATTAAGTGTTTTAACAAAATAAATTTAAAATTATGAAAGGTTTAATTCTAATAATAATTTTAGGCTCATGCTTGGTTACTAATCGTTCAAAATTATTATTATATATCGTATTTACAAAACATATTTTATCTTAATATTTGTTTATGTACATTAACATATTTTACTGTGTTGTTTCCTAGAAGTATTTTAACCACTTAGCTTGGGTGGGGGAGTCTTGTTTCAGTTCTCACGCTGGAAGGTTGTTTCTTTCTGTGCTCCGTTAAAAATCATCTATTTCATTAGTTCTTACAAACATATGTGCGTAGAAATTTACAGACTAAATCATTAAATCTCGAACTACATATTGGTGTAACTAAAAATTTATTGTGAACTTGTTTAAGCCAGTTATTTTAGTTTTTGTGACTAAATTTTTTGTTAATGGTTTTATTAGACAATTGAATGTGAAGTAGTTTTTAGTACATTTTAGTGCTTAAGTCAGCTATATTACTATTCTCAAGGTGACAAAACTTCTCTCTGCTTAGTTACTAATCGTTCAATTATTATTATATATCGTATTTACAAAACATATTTTATCTTAATATTTGTTTTTGTACATTAACATATTTTACTGTGTTGTTTCCTAGAAGTATTTTAAACCACTTAGCTTGGGTGGGGGAGTCTTGTTTCAGTTCTCACGCTGGAAGGTTGTTTCTTTCTGTGCTCCGTTAAAAATCATCTATTTCATTAGTTCTTACAAACATATGTGCGTAGAAATTTACAGACTAAATCATTAAATCTCGAACTACATATTGGTGTAACTAAAAATTTATTGTGAACTTGTTTAAGCCAGTTATTTTAGTTTTTGTGACTAAATTTTTGTTAATGGTTTTATTAGACAATTGAATGTGAAGTAGTTTTTTAGTACATTTTAGTGCTTAAGTCAGCTATATTACTATTCTCAAGGTGACAAAACTTCTCTCTTGCTTAGTTACTAATCGTTCAAAATTATTTATTATATATCGTATTTACAAAACATATTTTATCTTAATATTTGTTTTTGTACATTAACATATTTTACTGTGTTGTGTTTCCTAGAAGTATTTTAAACCACTTAGCTTGGGTGGGGAGTCTTGTTCAGTTCTCACGCTGGAAGGTTGTTTCTTTCTGTGCTCCGTTAAAAATCATCTATTTCATTAGTTCTTACAAACATATGTGCGTAGAAATTTACAGACTAAATCATTAAATCTCGAACTACATATTGGTGTAACTAAAAATTTATTGTGAACTTGTTTAAGCCAGTTATTTTAGTTTTTTGTGACTAAATTTTTGTTAATGGTTTTATTAGACAATTGAATGTGAAGTAGTTTTTAGTACATTTTAGTGCTTAAGTCAGCTATATTACTATTCTCAAGGTGACAAAACTTCTCTCTTGCTTAGTTACTAATCGTTCAAAATTATTATTGTATATCGTATTTACAAAACATATTTTATCTTAATATTTGTTTTTTGTACATTAACATATTTTACTGTGTTGTTTCCTAGAAGTATTTTAAACCACTTAGCTTGGGTGGGGGAGTTCTTGTTTCAGTTCTCACGCTGGAAGGTTGTTTCTTTCTGTGCTCCGTTAAAAATCATCTATTTCATTAGTTCTTACAAACATATGTGCGTAGAAATTTACAGACTAAATCATTAAATCTCGAACTACATATTGGTGTAACTAAAAATTTATTGTGAACTTGTTTAAGCCAGTTATTTTAGTTTTTGTGACTAAATTTTTGTTAATGGTTTTATTAGACAATTGATGTGAAGTAGTTTTTAGTACATTTTAGTGCTTAAGTCAGCTATATTACTATTCTCAAGGTGACAAAACTTCTCTCTTGCTTAGTTACTAATCGTTCGAGATTATTCATTATATCGTATTTACAAAACATATTTTATCTTAATATTTGTTTTTGTACATTAACATATTTTACTGTGTTGTTTCCTAGAAGTATTTTAAACCACTTAGCTTGGGTGGGGGAGTCTTGTTTCAGTTCTCACGCTGGAAGGTTGTTTCTTTCTGTGCTCCGTTTAAAAATCATCTATTTCATTAGTTCTTACAAACATATGTGCGTAGAAATTTACAGACTAAATCATTAAATCTCGAACTACATATTGGTGTAACTAAAAATTTATTGTGAACTTGTTTAAGCCAGTTATTTTAGTTTTTGTGACTAAATTTTTGTTAATGGTTTTATTAGACAATTGGATGTGAAGTAGTTTTTAGTACATTTTAGTGCTTAAGTCAGCTATATTACTATTC
This sequence comes from Microvelia longipes, assembly GCA_018340805.1. NCBI lineage: Eukaryota > Metazoa > Arthropoda > Insecta > Hemiptera > Veliidae > Microvelia > Microvelia longipes. The sequence goes on along the minus strand of JACMZG010000032.1, from coordinate 7,028,027 downwards.
TCAAGGTGACAAAACTTCTCTCTTACTTAGTTACTAATCGTTCGAGATTATCATTACATATCGTATTTACAAAACATATTTTATCTTAATATTTGTTTATGTACATTAACATATTTTACTGTGTTGTTTTCCTAGAAGTATTTTAAACCACTTAGCTTGGGTGGGGGAGTCTTGTTTCAGTTCTCACGCTGGAAGGTTGTTTCTTTCTGTGCTCCGTTAAAAATCATCTATTTCATTAGTTCTTACAAACATATGTGCGTAGAAATTTACAGACTAAATCATTAAATCTCGAACTACATATTGGTGTAACTAAAAATTTATTGTGAACTTGTTTAAGCCAGTTATTTTAGTTTTTGTGACTAAATTTTTGTTAATGGTTTTATTAGACAATTGAATGTGAAGTAGTTTTTAGTACATTTTAGTGCTTAAGTCAGCTATATTACTATTCTCAAGGTGACAAAACTTCTCTCTTGCTTAGTTACTAATCGTTCAAAATTATTATTATATATCGTATTTACAAAACATATTTTATCTTAATATTTGTTTATGTACATTAACATATTTTACTGTGTTGTTTCCTAGAAGTATTTTAAACCACTTAGCTTGGGTGGGGAGTCTTGTTTCAGTTCTCACGCTGGAAGGTTGTTTCTTTCTGTGCTCCGTTAAAAATCATCTATTTCATTAGTTCTTACAAACATATGTGCGTAGAAATTTACAGACTAAATCATTAAATCTCGAACTACATATTGGTGTAACTAAAAATTTATTGTGAACTTGTTTATGCCAGTTATTTTAGTTTTTGTGACTAAATTTTCGTTAATGGTTTTATTAGACAATTGAATGTGAAGTAGTTTTTAGTACATTTTAGTGCTTAAGTCAGCTATATTACTTATCTCAAGGTGACAAAACTTCTCTCTTGCTTAGTTACTAATCGTTCAAATTATTATTATATATCGTATTTACAAAACATATTTTTATCTTAATATTTGTTTTTGTACATTAACATATTTTACTGTGTTGTTTCCTAGAAGTATTTTAAACCACTTAGCTTGGGTGGGGGAGTCTTGTTTCAGTTCTCACGCTGGAAGGTTGTTTCTTTCTGTGCTCCGTTAAAAATCATCTATTTCATTAGTTCTTAAACATATGTGCGTAGAAATTTACAGACTAAATCATTAAATCTCGAACTACATATTGGTGTAACTAAAAATTTATTGTGAACTTGTTTAAGCCAGTTATTTTAGTTTTTGTGACTAAATTTTTGTTAATGGTTTTATTAGACAATTGAATGTGAAGTAGTTTTTAGTACATTTTAGTGCTTAAGTCAGCTATATTACTATTCTCAAGGTGACAAAACTTCTCTCTTGCTTAGTTACTAATCGTTCAAAATTATTATTGTATATCGTATTTACAAAACATATTTTATCTTAATATTTGTTTTTGTACATTAACATATTTTACTGTGTTGTTTCCTAGAAGTATTTTAAACCACTTAGCTTGGGTGGGGAGTCTTGTTTCAGTTCTCACGCTGGAAGGTTGTTTCTTTCTGTGCTCCGTTAAAAATCATCTATTTCATTAGTTCTTACAAACATATGTGCGTAGAAATTTACAGACTAAATCATTAAATCTCGAACTACATATTGGTGTAACTAAAAATTTATTGTGAACTTGTTTAAGCCAGTTTTTAGTTTTTGTGACTAAATTTTTGTTAATGGTTTTATTAGACAATTGGATGTGAAGTAGTTTTTAGTACATTTTAGTGCTTAAGTCAGCTATATTACTATTCTCAAGGTGACAAAACTTCTCTCTTGCTTAGTTACTAATCGTTCGAGATTATCATTACATATCGTATTTACAAAACATATTTTATCTTAATATTTGTTTTTGTACATTAACATATTTTACTGTGTTGTTTCCTAGAAGTATTTTAAACCACTTAGCTTGGGTGGGGGAGTCTTGTTTCAGTTCTCACGCTGGAAGGTTGTTTCTTTCTGTGCTCCGTTAAAAATCATCTATTTCATTAGTTCTTACAAACATATGTGCGTAGAAATTTACAGACTAAATCATTAAATCTCGAACTACATATTGGTGTAACTAAAAATTTATTGTGAACTTGTTTAAGCCAGTTATTTTAGTTTTTGTGACTAAATTTTTGTTAATGGTTTTATTAGACAATTGGATGTGAAGTAGTTTTTAGTACATTTTAGTGCTTAAGTCAGCTATATTACTATTCTCAAGGTGACAAAACTTCTCTCTTACTTAGTTACTAATCGTTCGAGATTATCATTACATATCGTATTTACAAAACATATTTTATCTTAATATTTGTTTATGTACATTAACATATTTTACTGTGTTGTTTCCTAGAAGTATTTTAAACCACTTAGCTTGGGTGGGGGAGTCTTGTTTCAGTTCTCACGCTGGAAGGTTGTTTCTTTCTGTGCTCCGTTAAAATCATCTATTTCATTAGTTCTTACAAACATATGTGCGTAGAAATTTACAGACTAAATCATTAAATCTCGAACTACATATTGGTGTAACTAAAAATTTATTGTGAACTTGTTTAAGCCAGTTATTTTAGTTTTTGTGACTAAATTTTTGTTAATGGTTTTATTAGACAATTGAATGTGAAGTAGTTTTTAGTACATTTTAGTGCTTAAGTCAGCTATATTACTATTCTCAAGGTGACAAAACTTCTCTCTTGCTTAGTTACTAATCGTTCAAAATTATTATTATATCGTATTTACAAAACATATTTTATCTTAATATTTGTTTATGTACATTAACAATTTTACTGTGTTGTTTCCTAGAAGTTTTTTAAACCACTTAGCTTGGGTGGGGGAGTCTTGTTTCAGTTCTCACGCTGGAAGGTTGTTTCTTTCTGTGCTCCGTTAAAAATCATCTATTTCATTAGTTCTTACAAACATATGTGCGTAGAAATTTACAGACTAAATCATTAAATCTCGAACTACATATTGGTGTAACTAAAAATTTATTGTGAACTTGTTTATGCCAGTTATTTTAGTTTTTGTGACTAAATTTTCGTTAATGGTTTTATTAGACAATTGAATGTGAAGTAGTTTTTAGTACATTTTAGTGCTTAAGTCAGCTATATTACTATTCTCAAGGTGACAAAACTTCTCTCTTGCTTAGTTACTAATCGTTCAAAATTATTATTATATATCGTATTTACAAAACATATTTTATCTTAATATTTGTTTTTGTACATTAACATATTTTACTGTGTTGTTTCCTAGAAGTATTTTAAACCACTTAGCTTGGGTGGGGGAGTCTTGTTTCAGTTCTCACGCTGGAAGGTTGTTTCTTTCTGTGCTCCGTTAAAAATCATCTATTTCATTAGTTCTTACAAACATATGTGCGTAGAAATTTACAGACTAAAACATTAAATCTCGAACTACTTATTGGGTAATTTAAAAATTTATTTTGAACTTGTTTAAGCCAGTTTTTTAGTTTTTGTGACTAAATTTTTGTTAATGGTTTGATTAGACAATTGAATGTGAAGTAGTTTTTAGTACATTTTAGTGCTTAAGTCAGCTATATTACTATTCTCAAGGTGACAAAACTTCTCTCTTGCTTAGTTACTAATCGTTCAAAATTATTATTGTATATCGTATTTACAAAACATATTTTATCTTAATATTTGTTTTTGTACATTAACATATTTTACTGTGTTGTTTCCTAGAAGTATTTTAAACCACTTAGCTTGGGTGGGGAGTCTTGTTTCAGTTCTCACGCTGGAAGGTTGTTTCTTTCTGTGCTCCGTTAAAAATCATCTATTTCATTAGTTCTTACAAACATATGTGCGTAGAAATTTACAGACTAAATCATTAAATCTCGAACTACATATTGGTGTAACTAAAAAATTATTGTGAACTTGTTTAAGCCAGTTTTTTAGTTTTTGTGACTAAATTTTTGTTAATGGTTTTATTAGACAATTGGAAGGGAAGTAGTTTTTAGTAAATTTTATTGCTTAAGTCAGCTATATTACTATTCTCAAGGTGACAAAACTTCTCTCTTGCTTAGTTACTAATCGTTCGAGATTATCATTACATATCGTATTTACAAAACATATTTTATCTTAATATTTGTTTTTGTACATTAACATATTTTACTGTGTTGTTTCCTAGAAGTATTTTAAACCACTTAGCTTGGGTGGGGGAGTCTTGTTTCAGTTCTCACGCTGGAAGGTTGTTTCTTTCTGTGCTCCGTTAAAAATCATCTATTTCATTAGTTCTTACAAACATATGTGCGTAGAAATTTACAGACTAAATCATTAAATCTCGAACTACATATTGGTGTAACTAAAAATTTATTGTGAACTTGTTTAAGCCAGTTATTTTAGTTTTTGTGACTAAAATTTTTGTTAATGGTTTTATTAGACAATTGGATGTGAAGTAGTTTTTAGTACATTTTAGTGCTTAAGTCAGCTATATTACTATTCTCAAGGTGACAAAACTTCTCTCTTGCTTAGTTACTAATCGTTCGAATTATCATTACATATCGTATTTACAAACATATTTTATCTTAATATTTGTTTTTGTACATTAACATATTTTACTGTGTTTTTCCTAGAAGTATTTTAAACCACTTAGCTTGGGTGGGGGAGTCTTGTTTCAGTTCTCACGCTGGAAGGTTGTTTCTTTCTGTGCTCCGTTAAAAATCATCTATTTCATTAGTTCTTACAAACATATGTGCGTAGAAATTTACAGACTAAATCATTAAATCTCGAACTACATATTGGTGTAACTAAAAATTTATTGTGAACTTGTTTAAGCCAGTTATTTTAGTTTTTGTGACTAAATTTTTGTTAATGGTTTTATTAGACAATTGGAAGGGAAGTAGTTTTTAGTAAATTTTATTGCTTAAGTCAGCTAATTTACTATTCTCAAGGTGACAAAACTTCTCTCTTGCTTAGTTACTAATCGTTCGAGATTATCATTACATATTATTTACAAACATATTTTATCTTAATATTTGTTTATGTACATTAACATATTTTACTGTGTTGTTTCCTAGAAGTATTTTAAAACCACTTAGCTTGGGTGGGGGAGTCTGTTTCAGTTCTCACGCTGGAAGGTTGTTTCTTTCTGTGCTCCGTTAAAAATCATCTATTTCATTAGTTCTTACAAACATATGTGCGTAAAATTTACAGACTAAATCATTAAATCTCGAACTACATATTGGTGTAACTAAAATTTATTGTGAACTTGTTTAAGCCAGTTATTTTAGTTTTTGTGACTAAATTTTTGTTAATGGTTTTATTAGACAATTGAATGTGAAGTAGTTTTTAGTACATTTAGTGCTTAAGTCAGCTTATTTACTATTCTCAAGGTGACAAAACTTCTCTCTTGCTTAGTTACTAATCGTTCAAATTATTATTATATATCGTATTTACAAAACATATTTTATCTTAATATTTGTTTATGTACATTAACATATTTTACTGTGTTGTTTCCTAAAAGTTTTTAAAAACCACTTAGCTTGGGTGGGGGAGTCTTGTTTCAGTTCTCACGCTGGAAGGTTGTTTCTTTCTGTGCTCCGTTAAAAATCATCTATTTCATTAGTTCTTACAAACATATGTGCGTAGAAATTTACAGACTAAATCATTAAATCTCGAACTACATATTGGTGTAACTAAAAATTTATTGTGAACTTGTTTAAGCCAGTTATTTTAGTTTTTGTGACTAAATTTTTGTTAATGGTTTTATTAGACAATTGAATGTGAAGTAGTTTTTAGTACATTTTAGTGCTTAAGTCAGCTATATTACTATTCTCAAGGTGACAAAACTTCTCTCTTGCTTAGTTACTAATCGTTCAAAATTATTATTATATATCGTATTTACAAAACATATTTTATCTTAATATTTGTTTATGTACATTAACATATTTTACTGTGTTGTTTCCTAAAAGTTTTTAAAAACCACTTGTGTGATTTTCCAGGTCCTTACTATTATTAACAGCTCTTTTTACTTTTCCTCTGTCTATACTGCAGGTATGGGGAAAGTCATGTGTTTCCACTAAGGATGTTGAATAAAGGGGATGACGCACTAAGTCGAATTGCCATTCAACAATGTGACCACATCGAAAATCAAAACATAGAGAAGAATTCAACACAAAACACACGTCAAAAACCAACTGCACATGCTTGGTACGAACTGCGCATGCTTATGAACCTTATAACAGCGCAGGTCTTAAAATTTAGAGGCATACTTAACTCTCAATGGGTTTCCCATTGTTTTGCTTGCGAAGGTTATAATCAAATAGAAAAAAGGTCATACTTTTTTACTGTTTTTTGTAGATATTGCTTAAAATTAACAACATTAAAGAAAATTAAGAACATTACAACCAAAATTGAATCTTGAAAACTAGCAAAACATTTCACTAGGCTAAAAAAAGACAAAATATTAACACATTTAACTTACTCACTACGAAAAGTAAACGGTAAAGCTTCAATTACTCTCACTAAAGTGGCTACCTAGAGTCCAAAATGTAAAATATAAGCACAAATGACTTGACAAGCACCAAATGTAACAGTAACGAAAGCACTGAAGAAAGTTGAGAAGCAAGCTCGACAACCAAGAATTGTATATTAACTTAGCAACTTAACCTGCGTTTGACGCCGTTTTTAATTATAACCTAAGGGAAGGTAAGTTTGCTCCTATTTCTCTATCTCATACAACTTCCATGGGGTCAGAAATGTTCCTTAATGCGTCATCCCCTTTATTCAACATCCTTGGTTTCCACTAAGGATCCAAAACTAAGATTTCAACTGCATTACCCCTTTCAGGTGTTTTAAGACTTTCTGAGAGGTTTTAGAAAGTTATCTGTTTGTACGTGTGTAAGTATTACTGGGACTTCCTGTGAGTTTCTGCAAGAGCTTTGATACTTGGTAGAATAATAAATTTTTACATCTAGCTGAGCTGTCTTGAAATGATTTCTTTTTATGACCTTATTAAATGTTGAGAAATGTTTGGATAGAGTTAAAATGACTTGCAAATTATGAACATGATTATACCGAACCAATCCGATACCATTTTATTATCGTTTCTGCTTTATTATATTGGATTTAAAGCAGATTGAATCCTGTAGGGAGGATCCTTCCCTTGAGAGCCTTCTAAAAGGCTGGAGAAGACACTTAGTGTGAGTATTGTTGTTGTGTTACAGACTGGACAGCAGACACGAGACCGGGGGTTACAACTGGCTTCTGATCTTCTGGAGTCCTGACGACTCCCCCACCAGACAGAAAATGATCTACGCCTCGACTAAAGCCACTCTGAAACAAGAATTTGGATCTTCTAACATTAAGGAAGAGATGCATGCGACGCTACTTGTGAGTGTTTACCCAGCGCTATACTATACCAGTATTGAAGCTATTCGTATCATGAATAATGCTAAACATGACTCTTAAGTGCAAACAATATTTTTTTGAAAATAAAATTTTAACTTTTCATTCAGCCTATATTTTTTCATTGTTGTTGTTTGTTAAAGCAAAGTATGATGAGGGGGAGTTCAATTATATTAAGAACCACAATTATAGCACTAGATATATTGCTAACATCAATATTCCCACTTGTAGGCTCAACAAATCACATCAGTCCCCAAATTTTAATGGAATAAGGTGCTTTAATAAATTACCAGCTTCAATAGTTGAACTTCCACCCAAAAAATTAAAAAAAAGCATTAAAACATTGTTACTCGAGAAAGCCTACTATAAATAAATAAATAAATAAAATAAATAAATTCTTTATTTCCATTAAATTATTTACAATAATAATAGGAAAAACCATCACACTTACTAAACTAACTTAACTAAAAATTAAAATTAAAATATTCGTCAAGGTTATAAAATGGCTCTTGTTCCAACCTATTTTTGATTTCTGATTTATAATGCTTAAAATCTAAACCTTGCACATTTTTAGGTAGTTTATTGTACATTCTTATGCCTAACACAGACTGCCCTACCTGAGCTTTACTTAGTCTATGCTCAGGTATTTTGAGTACATTCCTATTCCTCGTACTGTACTTGTGATTATCACCATTTATTTTGTAACTACATAGATTTTGTTTAACGAATAATAATACATTATATATATATAAATTAATTATTGTCATAATTTTTAATTTTTTAAATATAGGTTTGCATTTATCCCTATATCCTGCTTTTGTAATTATTCGTAAAGCTTTCTTTTGCAGTAATAACAAGCTGTTTACATTAACATGGCCCCATAAAACTACTCCGTAGGCCAGTCTGCTTTGAATCATTGATAAATATACTATGACTAGTACTCTTTCAGGTAGAGATTTTTTAAGTTTCCTCAGAGCAAAAATATACGTAGAGACCTTGCTATGTAGCTCCTCGATATGAGGTTTCCATGATAAGCTGGGATCCAAAATAATTCCAAGAAGCTTTACAGGCCCATTATCAGATGATGGTCTTAGTTTAGTACCAAAAGTCATTGTTTGAGTTTTGCTAATATTTAGCTGAAAGTGATTAGCAGTGAACCAATGTTCAATTTTCTTAGTTCTCAGCTTAGCTACCGTTCGGAGAGACTCTTAATGAATATTACAGTTAACATTATATATAATGTTAACGAATATTTAGCTGATAATTTAGTATTCCCACCTTAAATGTTTAGTGTTTCTTGTGTTATGTTATGCTTTTTTTGTTTTGTTTTTTTAATCAAGTTTGTTATTCAAGTTATGCTGCCTATGTTTATGCAGTCTATTGAATAATTTATAATCTATTTGCCTTTTAATTGTAAAATTTTGACAATTGAGAAACTTTGTAATAGAGTAACCTCAAGTATGTAAATAAATAAATAAATACCAGTATTGAAGGAGCAAACCCTGTATATCTAGTAATATAATGTAGAGCTCACTTGTCTCTCTTAGCAGAGAGTAAAACTGTTGAACTTAAGTGGGTACCAGGCCATATGGGTGTCCTGGGTAATGAGGAAGCAGATAAACTTGCTAGACTGAGAGCAGAAACCCCATTCAATGGACCAGAACCTGTCCTTCCTCTCTCAGCAACACATGCTAAAACACTCTTAGATAGCTGGCTAATGAACACCCTAAAACTTAACTGGCATGCCTTTGCTGGTTACAGACAAGCATAAATGTTCATTACTGGGCCAATTGTAAAAAATACAAATTTTCTAAATAACCTTGCCTTAGGAACCTAGTTAGTGTTCTGACCGGTCACTGTAGATTAAATAAACATCTTAATACTTTAGGCATAATCTCAGAGGCTAACTGCCCCATGTGTGGGCATTATGAGGAGACAGCCTTTCACCTGCTTGCAGAGTGTGAGGCCTATACTACTCTTTGTACCGGCGTATTTGGCGTAGGCCTCTTGTATGAAGAGGAGCTTTCTTCTCTTAGTTGGAGAGATATCCTACAATATATCGACCTTTCCAAGAGATACTTGGTAGAGATAGTGTAGGCTTAGGAATCGGGGCTGGCAAGAAGGGCCCAACAACGTGGCCTATTTGCCTGGCTTTGCCTCCCCACCCTATTACTTCTACTACTACTATCTAGTAATATGTCATGTATTTCACTGGAGACCAGTCCCAAATCTAAGTTAAATATAATTTTAAGTATTCGCTGTTGAAACTTATTTAACATGTAAAATAAAATAAAATGCCCGATTTTGGGCCTTTTGCCCCATCAGGGTATTCACCCTGCGGGAACCACCTCAGGTGGGTTGCATCTACTACACTCTAAGAATTAATTAAAGTTGGCGAAATCTTTTTAATACAAATACTATTCATAAAATCTTAGAGCATAGCCCGGGCTGCGAACCCCCGGATGCCGAAATCCCACGGAAGCAGACTTTTTAACATGTATTAAAGGAAAATAAGGGAACACATACATTTTGACACTTTTAAATTTAAATTTACAATTTGTTATTACAATTATTGAACATTTGCTTAGTTTTTAGTTAATGTTTTACTTGTAAGTTGTATGGTTGATAAAATCATGCATTTATTAAAGATAATATTTTAAAATGCGGGCCTTCGCCCTGCAGCCATCTTTATTCTGGGACAGTAGACTAACGAGGGCCGAACAAGAGGTAGAGGTCTACCTCTCTACCATCTTGCACTGCTGAACTTAACAGATATTGTAGAGGCCATTGATCGAGACGTATACATATATACTACAGTAGGATGGTACAATTTAGCTGAAACTGGTCTCAAATGATTTAGTTTGCCATCTTGCTGAAAATATTTGATTCCTTGTTTTAAAGCAATATCAAGTGTTATAACTCTTAACTTGGGTTCTTGATGTCATAATATTTTAAAACAAGGTTTAAAATGCCCAACTACTCAGCTTGCAGTATCTTTAGTTTTGTATTTTTCTTACTTTCAGGAAGAGGTCGGGGTGGCAGGTCTTGAGAAGTACCGAGCTGTTCTGCGCTCACCAGGACCTAAAACTCAGCGTGAAGAGGAACTCAGCAGTGAACTATCAGCATTAGCTGTTGAAACCAAACCTCAGAGTTTGGGAAGTGTTGCCATGCCTCTGGTAGACAAGGCCAAGCTCACTGTACAGAAACTAGGAACCGATTACAATTATATTAGACTTAGGATAGGTGAGCAACCTATATTACTATTTTCTTTTTCATCTACAGTCCGAAGAGAGAAAGTCAGAGACTTATTATCCATTCCACGTTGGCTATCCCCTCTGAACTGGGCCACTCCTTCCTTACACATATGGTAACTGGTACTACACATCTGGTAATTATGTTGTTCATGTTTGTTTAGATTTAAAAGAAGAGAGGATAGTTTTAGATAGTGGAACTAATATAGAAGTAGAGCAGCTGTGCAAGCAAGTGCCTGAGGACTCGGCTAGGTATCATCTGTTTAAATATTTCTACTTTCACCAGGCCAGGAAGCAGGAAGCCACTTGTAAGTATATTCATAGCCCAGTAGTAAGGGGAAGTTTTACAATGTTTTTTAGGGAAGTCCAAGAAATATGAAACATTAAAAAGCTTTAAGGCAAGATTGCTTTGGTCTAAATGGCAGCTATTGTTGAGAAGATGCAGATCTTGTTATTCTTCTTTGTTATCTCTGACAAGGCTTTGCTTTAATAAAGCAACAGGTTTTAACTTTTATTCTTCTTCTTCTTCTTATGACTTGGTGATGTTTTAGACTTTTCTTAAAAATCTAACAATTGCAAATAAATATAAAATAATGAAGAACAATACAAATATGACAGAGTCCGGTAGCTCAGTGGTAGAGCGCTCGCCTTTCGACCTGGAGGTCGAGGGTTCAAATCCAGTCGGGGGAGGACCTCAATATGAGGTTATCCCTTCATATTGTACCGGACACTCAGGAGGTCTTGAATCCAAGGCCGGCCAACCCAGCCATGGTTTTACGTGGTTTCCTTGGCTCCTAATACGCAAATGCGGGGTTGGATCTAGTTTCATCTGAGACAAGTCTGGATCCACGTTTCCGTTGTCTCCAGCTCACGAAAAGTTAATGTTCTGCGGGCTGGGGGAGATGAAGGTCGGAAAGATATACTGAGCCTTTGTATGTCCGACTACTAATAGGTGGTTGGCGGCGACACGAGTAACGTAAGTGACTAGGAACAAAGTGCTCGGTTCTTGAAGACAGAAGTCTCCTAATGGCACTGCGGAGCTTTGACTTTCAGGTCAGGGCTATAGAATGAGTTTGTACACGCTGACATCTGGGTGCTAGAGTTCTTTGTCGGGTGGCGCTGGACTGTCCAGAGTGGTGAGCCTAGCTAGAGTCTGGTGATGCTAGTGGAACTGATGAGATTGGTGAGACTGGAAGGACGAGGTCAAGTGAGACTAATGTGATCAGAGGAGCTAGTACGACTAGATGAAACAAGCACACAGTGAACTAGTAGTCGGTGCTAGCCAGAGCAGTGAGCCTAGCCAGAGTCTAGCTGGTCTAGATGAACTGGGCACACTGTGAACTAGTCGCAGATACTAGCCAGAGCAGTGAGTTTGGATAGAGTCTGGTTGGGCTGGATGAACTAGACACACTGTGAACTGGTTAAATGTGCTACCATGTACGGAGGGGGTGCTTCCTAGATGATTAGATGTGTACAAACTCAGGGGTTAAGTAGTTGAGTGAGATTTGAGTGAGGGGAAAACGCTAAATGACCCTACGGGTTAAAGCGTAAAAAAAAGAAAAAAATGCAAATATTATTACAAACTTACCATCTCCGTCTACAAACTGATCAAATAAAGATTGTTAATAAATTTTTCTTTGTCAAAAATTACTTTGACAAACTAATTGTGGAACTCAGGTTCCTCTAGATATAGGTGTCCCCCTGGTATTTATTGTATAACACACGGCTAAAATCAGTTAACAGCCCGCCAAAATTTCAATGCTTTAAATCCCCTTTTTTTTAATAAAAAAAAATACTTTTTTATAAGTTACAAAATATCCCTACTCTGGCAACACTGTTAGTCAGGTTATGTTTTGAATTTTATTATTTGCTTTTAATTGATATTGTATTTTTTATTTAAAAAATATTTAATTACTTTTTAATTAAAAATCATAGTTGTATCTTTTAAATTTACCAATTAAGTGTTGCTTTAACTTTGTTCGGAAGTATGAATTGAGAGGAGTTAAAGTTGCTAGTTATGTAATGCACCATTAGGGGGAAAAAGTGACGCGAGGTATCAAATTTTTATAAAAACAGTGTTGCCTTTTTATGATTTTATTTATGAAAAAAGTATTTTTTTTGTACCGAGGTTGGCATGAGGTGGAAGTGGAAGGGGCGTGGTCGGCCTCAGCCAATAGAATTCATTCCCTCACAGATTTTTGGTGCGCTATCAACTAATTTTAGCCGTTTGTTATACTATAGTGAAACCATAGCCCATTTTATCAGGTGCAACTTACCATTAATTATATACAAACTTGGATTATATATCATGCAAACAATAATTTCTCAGAATTATACTATATTTAGAAGTTTACAGGTAGTTTTAAGTAATGCTGCCACCATAACAAGACATAATTTTCTTTTAATAAGTTATAAGTTGGCTAAACTTCTATGTACTGGATTATTTAGTTATATTATAAATTAATGCTTAATTAGTCAATACTGTATTGTAAATATCGGTTCATTAAAACTGCTGAAACATTTTAAATAATTATACTTAAATGATTTTAATAAACAATATGTCAACTAAATGTAGACTCTCGTTCTCCGTTAAAATATTTGCTACCTCAGACAGCTTTGATTAAATACTTAGCTGTTTTTAATGTTTTTATATTTGTTCTGTATGAACTTTCTTTATTAGTGGATACTTCTAAATGAATCATTCTCAAAATAATGTTTTGTTTTCAGGGTGGTTCCCCTATTTAAGACCACCAGAAAACTAATTCTCATGTTATTAGTGAAGTGGTACTGTGTTTACAGTGCTGAGCTCCGTCTATACAGTATTAATGTTTGTAAACCTGGATCACTCCTAATTGATTCTATTTGTTGACTAATTGCAGTTTTCATCTACTCCATGCCGGGGTACAACTGTCCCATCAAGGAACGCATGTTGTACTCGAGCTGCAAGGGACCTCTACTGCAAACTATTGAAGCTCTTGGGGTTAAAATTGACAAGAAAGTGAGTAAACTAACAAAACGGTAGACGTCTATAATGATAAATGACATTTTCATGCATTGTCTTGAATTCTTATATGTTCAGTCTATCGACTAATTTAAAAATCTTGACAGGTCAGTTTAGCCACCACCGATTCTAAAGAAAAAAAATCCGAACAAGAAGGGAGCGGGAAAAAACAATGTAAACAAATCAGGTTATTTTACCTGTATTTTCTTGGCAATGTTTTTTACATTTCTTTTGTGTAGTTTTATTTTTAAATATATTTTCAAGATTAATTTGAAAGTAGTTTTCAAAACGACGTAATCAAAAGAAGAACCACAAACAGTGTGAACAATTGCCGGGAAGAAGGTTTTTCCCAACAGTGTTTATGGTGGTAGGGATTTTTTTTCTTTTTAAGTGAGGGGTTGGCAGCGGCTTCTCTGATTGGTCCATCCCCGAAATACTTATGACCTTGGGGATTTTTAAACTAAACGATAGACTGTAATTTTGGAGCAGAAATCATAGAGCAAGCCTGGGCAAACTATGGCCCGCAGGCCACATGTGGCCCTCGGGCAAATTTAAAATGTTTGGAAAAAAGATAAAATAAATTAAAAATAAAAAAAACATTAGGTATATAAGCAAATAAATTGTTTAATTCAAAATTAATATGAAAAGTTAGATATCAAGATAAGGAAATAATGGATTGTTACTTTAACTTTAAAATTTGGAGGAACAAAAACTAGTAAGATAAGAAACAATTACATAAAGAGCGGCCGCCTTTCATATCAATTCTCATTGTCGGATTTGGCAAATTCTTATTATTTTAGCGAATTTTTATTTTCACAATAATAAGATAAAAAAAGCTTCCGTGAATTGCTGAAAAGGAGTTGATAAAATACAATCCCTTTGATCTTTTATTTCATAGGGATACTTTTTAAAATTAATTTTACACCTTGTATTCTAGCAAAATTTGTCGTCTTCAGTTATATTTCAAGATCTGACGAA